>JAJLRJ010000006.1:47228560-47616060 GCA_024195265.1 Dendrophyllia cribrosa
TATTTTTGGCATAGATTGTTATTAATTGATTTTGATTTTCATTGATAATCGATTTCATTGATCGGTCAAGCCAGGAATACTCCTGCACGATACACGTGTAGTATCATCTAGACTTCTGAATGAGTCACAGAACATTAACATCACTATTAACACCATTGTAGGTGTAAAACATGAAGACAGTATTGCATTACCATCATTTCCAGTCAACTTGTACATGTACAAATGAAAATAATATTACATGTATTGTAACATTATGTACAGTAAGAGTGTCTATTTACTGCATCGTTGAGTTTAAAAGCCACAGAACAAATTTAGTTTAATTAAAGCATGAAGGCATTAATCTATTAACATAATTAGTATTATTAACATTAAATTCTTACAAGAATTGACTCAGGATCACTGCTACTGTTCTGCAATTTTAGCAAGAAAAATTAAAGAATATAGAGAACCCAAAAATATAAAGACTAAAGGTTGATCTCAATAACAGGTGAACATCTGTGCTGTTCCAGAAAATGCCCCCCCCCCCCCCCCCCCCCCCCTGCTCGGTCAATCCCAGTTGTTTAACTTCATACTTTCCTTTAAGTCTTTGGCATTTTAAACCCCTACCAAGAAGGGGGCGGGGGGGGGGGAATGAATATTTCCTGGGACCACAGGAGGTCTAAGGGTAATACTTATAAGAGTTTGTTTGGAGGGTGTGGCAAATTTTAAACTTTGCAAGATGGTGTGACTAGGATTTTTTTTGCTTAGAAAAAAATAGACTCTGAAAGTTGGAGAACCACTCAAAAAAACGAGGCCGCATGACTAAAATACAGTTTCTGAATACCTTTTATTATTCCATAAGCAGACTACCTCTTAAGCATGTATACACTCGGTTATGGTCCCAGCTTCACTTGGAACAGGATAATTATGCAGTGTGACAAGAATAATCTACCCAAGAATGTCAGACATTGATGTCAGAAAATAAAATTTCAATGCACTTGGTAAATGTTTGTTCCTTTTCTGTTCTTGCACCCCCTCAAAATGGCAAAATTTTGTTAAATTAGTAGTTAAGAATATTATGCTTTCCATTAAGTCAGTGTTCTTATTATCAGGCAGTAAGCAGTAGCTACAGAAACTTCAGTCTGTTCCAGGGGAGTAAAAGATCATTTGAGATTTGAAGTGAAGGCAGCTTTATTCTTATCACCACTTTGTTAGCCAAGTGATCTGTAAAGTTAAGCTTGCAGTGAATGAATCTCGCACTTGCATATGAACTACATGTACTTTGTAATTTTTATGTCATCTAAAAATGTAATTTGAAGAGTATGCTGGTTACTAGCAAAGGGTAAGATTTTGTATTACAGTAATGCTTGACCAGATGCACAAGTTATAATTAAATGCTCAAACCTCTCTACAATGACTAACTTCAGACATAACGTTCTGGCTGTTGTTGCCAAATTATTATTTTTTTTAATTAGAGGGTTTGACATGAGACCAATCTGGGCGTGGCCCACTTTTTTTTACCCCTAAAAGAGACCATTTTAAAAAAACACAGACAAATATATTTATATTTCTTCGCGTGCAACCCTAAACGAGACTTTGACAGCTAAATGTAATGGCATTTTGCCCAGAACACCCTAAGTGAAACCAAAATCCGAAATTTACACCCCTAAGCGAGACGACGAGCATCCCCGCCCCTTTCATATGGGAGTCCCCCACCCCCCGGGGAGTTTGAGTAAATAAATAAGAAGTTGGAACAAGAAAACATGGCTGTTCTGAAGAGGTGGCCATTAATAGAGGTTCAACTGTAATTCATTTGGCACAAGTTCAACTTTACCTATTATGTGGTCAGCTTAATGTTGATTACAAAATATGAATTCAATAATTATCATCGGCAGTTCACAGCCTAAATTACCATTTTAGTTCATTTTTGTTTAAGTAACAAAAATTCTTCAAGAGATTCCAGGATACATTGCATGTAGTTCATCGTCATATTAATGCAGTACATGTACGACTTTCAATGTGGTTTCTAAAAACATAGGTCTTACTTCCATACCATCATCATTGCCTTCAGCATTTATCACCATGTGATCTCAACTTTTTTTCAACTGTTGTAGAATATACTGCTGTAATACACTTTCCTACTACAAGCTTGGTGCGATTTACATAGAGTATAATTACATTGACTTCCTTTTTAAAACGAAACTTGTAAATTATTTTCCCCTATTTAAAAGGGCCATAATTATAAACTCGGACAGAGCTTCAGTATGTTTAATCACCGAAAAAGCAGGGATACGTTGACGATTACGACAGAAGAAAGAAACACGATCTACCACACCAAAGAACTGGGTAAGCCATAAAAGGGATGACTCAAAAGGACCTCATTAAATATTCTTTACACTGCAGTCTTCAGATCAGGGAAAACATCGTTTGATGATAGTGTTGAATATTTAATAAGGTCCTTTTGAATGAAGTCCACAAGAACCAAATCACATGTCATTTGCGAAGTGTCCAAATCCAATCTTCATCTACGTCTTCTCCTTTCCCATACCACTTGTTTTCGTCTTCTTTGGAGCACGTTCTCCATGCGTGGATTATTATTAATGTAATCCTGGAACTTGTTGAGATGAAACTGTCCATTTTCTCTAAAGAACACACCTTCCCCTGATGTCGCATTTGTGTCTTCTTCCACAACCTCTATGGGTTTAACATCAATCAGGTGTTTAACCGCTTGTAACTGGCCATTAATCGTGGCTGTATTCTTGAGAATCACAGTTTTGTGTAGCTTGTTTAGTCCCAGA
Organism: Dendrophyllia cribrosa; assembly: GCA_024195265.1. Taxonomy (NCBI): domain Eukaryota; kingdom Metazoa; phylum Cnidaria; class Anthozoa; order Scleractinia; family Dendrophylliidae; genus Dendrophyllia; species Dendrophyllia cribrosa. The sequence continues at coordinate 47,231,338 of JAJLRJ010000006.1, forward strand.
AACTTTACGGTTCTCTTCTCCCACCATGGCTGCCCGATGGCGCTTTTAATCAAAGTGACTGCGTGAAGTTTGTGCACAACTGATTTCACTTTTGACGCCATGTTGGAAATTTGCTCCAAAGTACTGGTGATGAGTCTCGACTTCATGATCGTTCCAGTCTGCGCGGGTTTTTTCCTTCACACAAGGCCCAGTGCAACAGTGAGAGCTGTGCATGTGGTCTTCAGCGAGGCGAAGAGATTTGAAACAGATTACAGAATGTTAGCCTGTGTACAGCCGCCCCCTCCGATCCCCTCAGGAAAAGGCTGTACACCATGAGGCTAGCAGAAATTCGACATACCGTATTTAGGGACTTGAATTAAAAAACTTCTTCATTTAGTTTCCTTCATTTGAAATCTTCCTAGCAATTATGGAGATGTATGAGGTCATTGAGGTGGATTGACTTCTCGCTTGAGACATTCCCAAAATTATCCGAAAACCTCCCTCGCGTGTTATTGAAAAGAGCAGTAATTTTAAAAGTACATGCAACGCCTGATTATTCAGTAGTTTCGATCAGTCCAAAAAACCTCGTAAGTTGGTGGTGGCGCTTTCGAACAAAAGTGAAAACTTAATTCCAACTTAGTCAAGAATAACATCAGTCATAAAGCTTTTTTTTATTTCAGAGTAAGAAACCAGTAGGTGAATCCAAATATCCTGGATAATCTCAAGAAAACCTCCAATCTTTCTTGTTAGAATATAATTCCAAGCTCAGGAATATTCCTCAAACGCAAGGGGCGGAAAATGACACCAGGTGGTGCCAGTAAAAATACGAGGTAATATTAAAAATGTTTCACGGTTCTGTTTTAAAAACGTTTGTTTTCAGTCGGTCACTAGAAATGGGCTGAGTGCCAAAAATTGTCACTGACACAGCTCACTGAATCAGAATGACTGAATTACTGACACCTAAAACCCGTCGGGGCCAGTTATTTGATCAGTTATGAAATTTGGGTAAACACATGCACCATTGCGGAACCTGCTTGGGGTCGCGTAGAGTCGGGATCGAGCAAATGTTTTTGTCCTTAAACTGTTGTATCCGAATCTTGGCGACGTGTTGCTGTATTTCTCCTGGTTTCCATGGAAACATCAGCACCAGTTTCGGAGTCTTCACTAATTGCTTCACCTTCAAAAGAAAAAAACAAGAAACACTGATCATTGTAAGGTAATAGTACAGGTCAAAACTCTGCTACAACTCCCCTCACTACAACGGGCCACATTTTTGCGGTTTGCTTTCCCTTCAACGGACATCTCTCTATAAAGGCCAAGATTTTTTATCCCGGCCAACGATTCGTACTCAAAAACTATAATAGCGGCAAAACCACAGCGACAAACCAATGACTGAGTGCCGGATCTTTCCTTTAAAAAGACCTGGATCAGTAAAAATCTTGACTTCTAGGTAAAAACGGCAAACTGATCCTACATTCATACATTTACTTTTAATCAAACCTCCCTACAACGGGCAAACTTGTGCATTTTTGCGTTCCGTCAAAAGCCATCTCTCGGGTTCCAAAAGGTTTAGGGCTTCAGGGCTCCATGCCAGGAGCCCATAAAAAGTGGGACTCCAAAGGTTTCATGGCTCCATCCGGGGCTTTATCCACCCTGGGGGAGGCCCTAGCGATGAGGATGGACATGTAGTTCATAAGTTCAAAAGTTCAAAAAGTAAGAAGAAAAATAAACATTACCTCGAGCAACAGTTTCCAGCTGAATTTGATCACCGAGGGGGTCGATCTTATTTTTCCTGTGTAAGTTATGTATTCTCTCCCTACATGAGCCAATCAACCTGTCAGCAAACAGACTTTTCAGATGAACCCATAGGCGTGCGTCTTGTCTTGTCAGCGCAAAGAAGGTTAAAATGAGGGTAGCTAGGATGCCAATACAAGACTGCAACGAGAAAAAAAGATGAAGAAGTTATGACATGATCTACTTTAATACCAATGTACTTTTCTTTTATTTCCTGTATTTTAAAGTATTGTTCGCCGTAACCCTCGTGGATCATGATTTCAGCGGTCTGCTGTATTCCGCTGTTGGGGACAGCCTGGTGATTTTATATGCAGTCCTGGATATAGTCAGCAATGTCTCGTGAACCTGTAGCTCGCCCGTAACTGCAGGAGCTGAAGGAAAGGGTTTCGTCACGAAGTAGCAATTTTTTTCGTGTCCCCAATATTCTCACTACTTCAGCCCCCCCCCCCCCCCCCCCCCCCCCCCCCTTATTCCACCCTTATTGGCGCGACATGCTGGCGTTACTGCAGTAAATCACTTTCGTCGCGTAAAAATTAACGACTCAAAATCTACACAGTTTTTCGTTCAGAGTCGAATGTTTTGGGTCGCAATTTTAGTTTTGCATTTCTACCCTTTGGGATTGGCTAAAAAATATCGCGCCACATTCTCAACCAATCAGAAGTGAAATCAAAACTTGCCTGTAGGCTTTTTCCCGCGCTTGGCGCCCGCTACATGTATTTGCTAAGAGTTCAATTCTGATTGGTTAATTTGATTGTCTGCGTTTGTTGTGGTTGGTCGTTGTTTTTGGTTTTAAGACACTCTGAGATACTTAAATTAAGACTTTCTATCAAGGTTGCCAACTTCGTGAAGTTTGCGTATACAAATCAGCGAAACTTCGCAGTTGTAAAAAATCCATTTGAAGTCCGCAGATCGGTCTTAGTTTTCGAGAGCTGAATAAAACTCCGGCTAAAAGTGGACATACTACACGGTAGTACTATGTACTTATTGAGTAAGTTAGGTCGGGCCGGATGGAATAAAAAAAGGCGTACAGCCCTATACGGGACTCTCGTATCAATGGTTTTGCAAAGAAAAGGCTCGCAGAGCCGACGTGCGGGTCATATGATAACATGACAAACGGCTTTATTTTCAAATGAAACCTCTTTTGCAGTAATTTTGCATCAGGATGATACCATTTGTTTTTCAATATTTTACAAAAAGAAATTTAGGATTTGTCTTCAATTTTGATTTTTAATACTCATGGGAGTTGAGGGGTTAAGTTGTAATAATATTAATATTAAATAATAATATTGAACATTTATATAGCGCTACTTTAGTACTCACCAACACAATAACAGAGGAAGGGTTGAAGGAGCCTGGTGGCAAACCGTGAACTCGGATAAGAAAACGGATCGTGAAATCACAGTTGGAGGAATCGGCATCTACAACCCTAACAAACAAAAAAAGCAGCTGTTGTCTACAAACTATGAGGACGATCGCACTATACAGACAAAAAAAAGTATTGCAACAACTATTAACTCCCAGCGGTGTTAAACAATTTGCAGTACTGCACAACACCAATATTTAGCAACAACACTAACACTCAGATGACGACACATCACATTCATCTAAATCGTTTGAACCCAGGAGTAGCAGCAGTCTGTCGAGTATGATCGGTTAGTGTAGTCTTGAGCAGTTGTAATCATTTGACTCGCGCGCTCTCGTTCATTTGCTCTTATTAATCTCGGTTGGGTCGTCTAACGGCTGCGTGAACGACTATCTCGGTTGATCGTGATTAGTAATAATAAGTTGTTAAAAGTTATTATTATCTATCTCTGAAATATAATACGATTATATTCAGTATTAACCGAAATATTGCAATTATAATTGGTTAATTTTGATTCACTGATTGGTTTTCATGGGGTGTAGGTTCACAGCTAAAACGTTGCATGAAATCTTTGCTTGAGTGAGTACAGTAAAATCATTTTTAATCAACTTCCTCGTAATTAATTGCATAATAACATAACAAGAACAACTTGGTGTGGCTGAAAGTGGGGAAGTGCGTGACAAAGTGCTCTACTGAAAAATCAGCCCTGTGTACTCCTGGAGTATTGCGCTAAGAAAACCTACAGCCCAGGGTGGGGCACAGACCGGATGAAGAGGAGGGAGTTGGGCTTCCTCTCAGGGCCGGCTGTGACCATTGGGTTATGTTGTTCACTCCAGAAACTTGTTCTTTTCTAGTCCACTTTACCTGTTTGAAAATTCCAGTTTGAAGTAGTACTCGGCATTTCCAGGAAAATTAGGTCCAACATCAGCACACGGACTCTGAGCACCGCACAACCAGCTGAAAAATGGGCGTCAGCATTAATGTTCTCCTTCACTTGATTACTTTACCGGAAGATAATAGCTTTTAAAATAGCCAGGCGTTTTACTTTCATTTCCCGTCTTCTTGAATCTGAGATAATTTCGGTAAAGCAATTATGATTACGCGGGCAAAATGATCTTCATAAGGTAGACAGAGACTCGGGTTGAAAACAGAAAAACCGAAAACAAAGAGTAGAATAATTAGATATGGCTCTACGCCGACATGCCAATCAGAATTATAAATTCGGCGACAAAAGCATGCAACTAGAGGGAAGCAGGAGAAAGTCGTAACGGGTGCTAAGCGCGAGAAATTATGTAAACTGTAGTAAGCATGAGAACATCCTTGCGCGGGTCGTGGCAAACCCGGGAAAACACCTAAGGCCATGGCTAAACTAGGAAACATTGTTGCGGAAACATTGTTTCATCAGTCTAACATGGCTAAACTGGGAAGCATTTGTTTCAGAAGTAAAATTTGCGACCGGGAAGCAAAAAAGTTTTTGTTTTTGATTCAATAACATTTCCTTGCATCCGGGAAGCAAGATTGCGTCCGCAACAAAGTTTGTCGCGCGGCTAAACTGGGAAACATTTGCCTTCGCAATAATGTTTCGGAAACAAAGTTTCCCAGTTTAGCCAGGCCCTAAGAGTTTTCTACCTGAAATGATGACTGACTTTTAACGCTGATCACTTGAGTGGAATTTCGGTAGATTTTTTTCGGTACAAATGGAACTGTCGTAAAAGAACGCTTACTATTTGCACGGAAATTTCGGTTATCCCGGTAAAAAAAATGGAATGGAACAGTTCATCTCTCGGAAAGAAGCGTAACAGCAGTAATGCCAACCAACGATACGGCGATGTTTCGTCCATTTCGGTAAATTCCATATAATAGGTAATACCTTGAAAGGTATCACCTTTTTTTCCAGAAAAAAAATCCGTTGAGAGCGGGCCGACCGTACCATTTGATCTCCAACCGCGGTTACCGTACAAATAACAAGCGCTCATTGTTTTTAGCCGCCTGTCATCGCTCCCGGCCGCTAGAGGACTGTATTCGCCGGCTATGTTTTCTGTTTAATTAGGTGCAGGGCTTTTCCACAGAAAAGCGCTACAAAGGAATACACTGACCTGATGCCGTTGGTTTTGCTGTTAAAAACAGGAAGGTCTCCTAACGTCTTTAGTTTCGACGCCCAGATCAGGGAAGCCATGGAACTACGCAATTGAACGCAAATAAATTACGTACGTTAGTTAAGGTGGCTGGTAGCAGTTTTTAGCTTTTTACATGTACAAACTTTGAAAGAGTATAGCAAAAAATTAGCCCTACATCACGGTCGTCATCAGTGATTACCACGGCAACGATAGTTAGAGATTATTGAGACCTATTTTTTTAGCTTCTAGTCCTTAAAACTTGAAAATAAGTTTTGGATTTACAAAGGTCATTGTAAGGTAGCTTTTGTTTTCAAGCTAGGTAAAACAGACTATCGCTTGCTCGACTAACCCAATAAGAGACTACCCGCCAAATGGCCCAAAACTTGGAGAGGAAAAAATGGCATTGGTCTCCATGTTTTTTTCTTAAGTTTCTTTTTCGAGGGTGCGCACGTGTTTTAGAACCCATGTCGGCGCGCGTCAATTAAACTGTCGCCAGCACCACAGCAAAATGCTGCTTGGTGGCTTTTTTTTAATCAGGTCGCGCTTTATAGGATTTCATCCACAGAGTCAAAAGTTAGAACTACCTTGTACTGCATAATAAAAACAGTACCATAGGAAAGTACTGCTCAATAGCTTTTATTTGAATGGTCACACTTTAGGATTTCATCCACAGACTCAAACGTTGGAACCACCGCTGAGATTGATACATTTCATGCCATCACAGAATCATCAGTTTTGCTTGCACTTAATTGTAGTTTGGCATCAATTAACAGCTTCAACTCAAATAAATTCGGGAAAGAGAAGAAAAGGAAAGAGAGTTTTACCTCGTTGTTTGGTAGTTGTATTTTATTTGTTCTTCTGCCGTATAATCAGTTACTGACTGATAAGTCGGTCCTCCTCCCACTATCTTTAGTCTGTACTTTCCATGAAACTGGCTTATCTGCCCTGTAGCCAGGTCTAATAATTTGAACACTGGAAGAAAATCTGCCAAGGAAAGGAACAACTAACAATCGTTTGACGATATCAAAAGAAGGACAACGAACCAATCAGAACTCGCGATCGAAGTCAAGGCGTGCAACCGGTGCTAAACGCGGGAAAGCTCGCGCGCGCGAGTCAAGAAAAGGATGAGTTCGGTTTGGCTTCTGATTGGTGACAGGAGCCCATTACTAGGAGCGTGTAACTCCCATACTAAGCCTATGTTACGGCGTTTTCACAGCAGATGAATTTATTTTTAGACTATATTTTCCCGCGAAAAAGGGCAGTTCTGGTCCACATCAGTAATATGATCCATGAAATAAGAAAAAAAAATGGCGAACTTAAGTGGGTATGTCGACAGAATAAAAATACGTCAAGTTAAAAATTAAGTGCGCTACTTGTGATTGGTCATCGGAGCTCTGCAAGTCTGCGGGAGTCTGATATTGGCGGTAAATTCAAATCTAAAAATAAATTCGTCTGAGAAAATGCCGTGACAGGAATATAGGGCAGTTGCACGCTCCTAGTAATGGCCTCCTGTTGGTGGACAGAATAGCATGTTTGTTTCATTGGATAATTGCTTTTGACTTCCATTTAGAGACTGCTCTATTCTCAATGAGTAGTTTAATATCGACAGCTTACCTGGGTAAAAGTAAAAACATGGCACGCCATGAACAGGAGAACAAAAGTGTTTTTTGCCCGTGGCGTTCTTAGAGGCCTCGGGATCAAACACAAGCTTGCGACCCGCTGGACACCCAAGCAAAACTGTCATCGCGTACGAGCCCTAGACGAGAGGAGTAGATAATAGTGAATGACAACATGTTCTGTTTTACAGCTGAACCATAAAAATTAACGCACAAGGGTCGACGACTTGACGGTAGGTGAGCGAGAGTTTTAGTTTTGCGGATTCTTATAAAAATTCAAGATTTAAATTCAATGAGAACGCGAGAGTTGCCGGGTAAAACGAGAGACCTGCCAAGTCAGCTTGTTACCATAGGAATATATTGTGTCCTTAGCGACATCTCTGCCATTCAGACAACCTAGATTCCGATTACCAATAACCTTTAACAATTGGCATCATCCATTTTAAATTTATTAGAAAAACTAACCGAGGAGACGAGTAATTAAGGAGTTTTGCTTTTGGTCGTGATTTTTACAGATATATCTAAATTAATTGTATTTCAAATTGAGCTTGAAGAACTACCGTAAACTGCTCGATAAGCTTGCTGGGATTCTGAACTTAAGGGCCTAATCGGGTGGGCTATTAGGGCGGGCTGTCATATAGGCGAGCCATCTTTTTTGGCGGGCTCTTGTTTTGGTGGACATTTTTTTATCGCAATGACGCGCTTTATGAAGCACTACATAACAAACATGGCAGCAAGAAGAAAGGCTTAACTGGGCGAGTTTGCTGTTTTTATCGCTTGTTCCGCTTGCATTTCAGTGTCTTAGTTTAACGGCTTGCTTGTTGTTAATGCAACGAAATTATCAGAGGGAGGAAGTTGACGTTTAAAAGCGGCTGTGGCCGATTTCAATGCGACGGCAGCTACAGGTTTCGACACATGCGAAAAATAAACACGACGAAAATATTCGCCACGCTTGTATGGCACTGACATTTTCGCGGGCTTTCGAGTCAATAGAAACAGCCCGCCTAGAATGGATGAGCTTGAGGCGAACCGTTTATATGAAGAAAAGATAGCCCGCCTAGGAGGGTGACCCTGGCAAGCAGACCGGGTTACCCGGGTAGGCGGGTGACCCTGTCTATCATATAAATACTTCAGTGTGCTTTGTAAAGAAATGTATGAAAAGTTGCCCCTCCCAGGGTAGCCCGGCTAGGAAGGTGACCCTAGTACCAAAGTTACCCTCCCTCCATGTAAACAGGTCCTAAGTTGGAGTAAATTACAGCAAGGGGCAAGAAAATGACGTCCGAAGGGTTCAGTTTTACCCGCAGAGAGCCTTTACTGCCATAACCAGTACTGCAGGTTAAACTGGAATTCCAAACCTGAGGAAAGAAAAATACACACTAATTTGACTGCACTGAAGCTTGAGAAATGTGAGAGAACGATAAAAGGACGTCAAAACGGGTTTTAGAGAAGACAAACTGACAAAGTGAGATTAGTACAAAATTATATAGACTTTTAAACAAATACTGGTGTACTACATTGCTAAGTAGTGTGCACTGTCTAGAAAATTATAGATGCCGGAAATGCATTTTCAGTACTGAGTGTAAATTTACCAAAAATATATACTTTTAATAGTAATTGCGTTTGGTTATTAATACAGTCTAAATTAAGAAGGCTAGGTGTATTGCGATTCAGTCTTCTGTTGAAAAGTGTTTTAAACTGCTTGCTGCAGGATCTTAATAATAAAATCGGCCAAAAAAGGTACAAAAAAGTTTCATTCACCTGAATGTGTAAAGACGCTAGAGTAAGTCCTTCACCCGAAGGGCATTGTGGGAGTCTAAGCCCGCTATCTTGTACGGTCACCTGCAATGAAAATGTTTAGTAGTGTTATGCTCCATGTAGAGTTGATATTGAAAGTCTTCAGGAAATTGCTATTGCAACAGGTTTTCTACCTATCAGTATTAAAGCTAAGCAAACGATGTTAAAATCTCTCACTTTCCATGTACTATTGGAACCCGAGGTTTTTCGGCAAATGTTCTATCCAGTGCGAACAAGAGAGGCTTTTAACATCTTGGGTAATTTCGATAGTTTAATTAACAGCTTTTTTTAAATAAAGAAACTGTTTCGTTACGTCTAAAAAGGATTAATCTGCATCTCACCTCATATTTGACAGCTTTTCTCGAAATAAGTTCTGTTCTTCGTGACGTCAAATTCAAAAATGTGGCGTCTGACACGTGAAGCGAGGCCTGGAGATGAAAGAAACTCCAGGCGTGTGCACTTGTTTCTGAGTAGAAAAAAAAGCTTATGTTAAAAAAATACTTACTTCTCAGCTATTAAAAACCTATAGCCGTTTACAATCTATCAATAAGTCTACAAATTAAGCATTTCGACAGGCTTATTATCCTTGTTAGAGTGAAAGATCGTACTTTTGATGGTTTGGATTAGCCCATTGTATGGCAATATGTAAGATTTTCTAATGATTACAAAAAATAAAAGCTATACCTTTAGCGATCTATAGCACGCAAGAGTTATACCGGATTGGACACTGAGAACAAAAGACACAATGACAAGCACAGTACACCAATCAAACGGAGGCTGGTAAACCTCACCAACTTTAAAATTGTAGTCGAGATAAAGATAAAACACACAAAGGCACAATGATAAGCACAGTACACCAATCAAATGGAGGCTGGTAAACCTGTGCCTTTATATTTGAAACTCACCAACTTTAAAATCGTAGTCGAGATTAAGATAAAACACAAAGAGACAATCACAAGCACAGTAAACCAATCAAATGGAGGCTGGTAAACCTGTGCCTTCTCATTTGAAACTCACCAACTTTAAAATCGAAGTCGAGATAAAGATAAAACACAAATGAGTACCATTCGGAGCGGCCAAGATAAATCAGCTCCGGTAGATAATCCTTCATGGTCTGTCTGGTGTCTTCATTAATTCCAGTGCATTCAGAATTCACTGTTCTGTACACTCTAGTGAAGTACTCATGAAGTGTAGCGCTCTTCTGAATGAGTCCCCTGTCCCTTTGAATAGACGGCTCAAATTTGTAAAAGCATTTTCTTGTGTAAAGCACATCATGTTTCGCTTCAAAGCTGATCCATGCGAACGGACATGCTCGCTCCGCGCTATTATGTTGTTTGTGTTTTGTTGGTTGCTCCTTGACACAAGATGTTGAATTTCTCCTGGCTTTTCGATAGTTTCTTATGCTTTCTTCTTGTTTTTGAGAGAATAACTGCCGTGAAATGATTCTACCAACAGGAAGGCCTTCACGTGAGATGCATTTCGTTTCACTTCTGGAATTTCCCTCTGCTATAATCTATGAACCATGACAAAATCAAGTGATCTTAATGTTACTTCAAAAGACTATTAAATCGCCCCAAGGAAAAGTACTGATCCTTAGCTCTCATTTAAATCAGTGGTAACACCTCAAGGTTTCGTCCAACCCGTCCCCAGGGTTTAAAATGGCCGACATGAGGCAGAGAGACCTCTGGACAAGGCAGCGAAAATGCTTTTATTTGTTCCGTGAAATTAAACATGATGAAATGTCCTCGTTCCACTTGAGATAGAGTTTCGAATCGCTGCAAATAACCCCCAAAGATGGCATTTTGTAATTGTCATAATCTTACAGGATTCTTGGAGTATTTTGGAAGCCTTGTCTAGAGGTTTCTACGCTCGCCCCGCTATTTTGCAAGCAGAGAAGACCCTGTGACGAGTTGGATTTCGTACACAAATTCAGAAGTTATATAACCTCCATGTTAGGTAATGCCGTGCTTTGTATCTGGCACAAACATAAATTAATTTATGTTTAACCAACTTTTTAGACTTCTACTTCTTGTTTACCTCACTAGTCATATTGTAGCGTAAAAAGAAAGTCAATTTTTATTACAGAAAAAACGTTTTCATCGGACAGCGTTTGTAATAACGAAGCACAGGGAACCCACATGGCCACAGCTTAACCCGGTTCCTGTTTATGTACCATGAAGCAACTGGGAGTATTCATACTCCCCTATGGATGGGATGCAAGTCCACCACAGGGTTACCCCCAGCATAATGCATACACCTGGGTGGAGAGAGACAATGTGGAGTAAAGTTTCTTGTCTAAGGAAACAACACAACCGACAAGACCGGCCTCGAATTACCGACCTTCAGATCTGAAGTCCAGCGAGCCTAACACTACATCACCGCGCCTCCAGATAATTAATATGCGCGCACAATAAACAGCAACACATGAACGAACAGCTCAACAACAAGCAACAACTACAATGTCCATCGTCCCGGGTAAGGAGTCCTGTTCATTAAATGCTAACCTGCTGTAGATTTCCACCAGAGTCAAAGAATATCGACAACATAACTGCTTCGCCATTGTTGTAGAGGACTGGGGAGAGTCCCGTTGGGCCAATAAAGCGTTTCAGACGTTGTAACTTAGGGGATCCTGATTGGCCAATCCAGACCTGTGATTTGAATAATACTGGTTAAATAAAGCATCTTCCAGGTAATAGTATATTAGGAAGTTTAGCATCAAGCATAGACTATTATGAGGATTATCCGCGCACGCATTATAATATCGCTTTTTAAATGACTTTAATGGGTAGTTAATTTTAACAGGCCATATCTTTTTCGTTTATCTGGGCGTTAAGTTCTGCAATATTATTAATACAATATAAAAGGAACACTATTCAAGGATCACAATACCAAAAAGGATGCCCTATTTAAGGATTGTGTACCTCAAAAACCATATTCTAGATCCCGCGGCACGTACGTGATATATAGCTAACATATGGGAGTATCCCCCCCCCCCCCTTCCTCTAACGTGGCCACCTACAACCTAAGACAAAATTAGTAGGAAAGCCGAGTTGTAAAACGCTAAAAAATGACACTACCTTTGGGTTTCAGCTCAATTAAAGGCGCGTGCAACGCTTTTTATAGCCCCCCTCTCCCCCAAATCCAATGTTGAAGACGTCTATACAAAAGACAGTGTAAGTTAAGTATTTGCGTCAACAGCAACTTTGAAAGAAGTGGGATGAGGGGTGAGGGGTGAGGAAAACAAGTAACGTTCCCAACACTTTTGTCTTTGGTTGTAGTTAGGTGGTGACGACAGGAAGTTGGCCTTTTCACCTACACCTTCTCACACTGAATAGTACAATTAACTAACTGTTCAAAAACAGTAGGGATTGTAGTCCCCGTGATGTAAGACCTTTTTTTGGTTTTTAGGAAGCAGGCCTGAAGTAATTTGCGTGAGCTGTCGAAGAGGACTTGTCAAGTCTAGCAATGCTAAATAAAATTAAAATTATGGTTTATTTAAAATGAGGTGAAAATATTTTAAGGCAGGGCCGGCCCGTGGGATTTTGGTTCGTTATTTTTATCTTTTTGTATGGAAGCTAGAAAGGCAGAAGTACCTGTTGATCATCTGTGAGAAATGCAAACGTGCCATCAAACGGAGATGAGATAAACACCATTATATTCGAGTTTCCAGGAAAGCTATTGAGCCAGTGAATGGAATTTCCACCGTCTGGACTGTAACAGAAACAGGAATATACAATTAGCCTAAAGGTAAATCTGAAGACTATAAACAGTCTTTGACAAGTTGGCACGGGTTGGTCACAGCACTTAGTCGCTTGGTCGCTTGGTCGCTTGGTCGCTTGGTCGCTTGGTCCCTTGGTCGCTTGGTCGCTTGGTTGCTTGGTCCTCATTTCTTTTTGGTTTGCGTTTCAAAACATTTGATTTTGACCTCATCTTTGCGTGACCTTTTCTTTGCGTGACCTCATCTTTGCGTGACCTCATCTTTGCGTGACCTTATCTTTGCGTGACCTCATCTTTGCGTGACCTTATCTTTGATGCAGCTATATGTTATCTCTCATTTTTCGAATTACAGTTGAATACAGACACGCAAGTTATTCAGACCATCAATTTTATTTAATATCTATTTTTAATTACATCGAATAACAATTATAGCTTATTAAAACGGGTTTCAATTGAGTATCGAAAGTAATGTCTCAGTTGCTTTGGTTTTGTATTGCTACGCTTCGTGATTGGCTAAAAAATCTCCCGCCACTTTATCAACCAATCCAAAGTAAAACCAAAACCAATCGTAACTTGCTCGTACGCGTTCCCGCGCTTGCTTAGTTCTGATTGGTCAATTGGATTGTTTGCGTCTGTTGTGATTGGTCAGAGTGATTATTTCGGTTTAGTTTTACTACACTTACTTACTACTTCTCTATCTTCGTTATTGTATGAACTATATTTGTACTATCAATACCTGTAAAGCAAAGCATTTTCCCAAAGAAACAAACTGTTGCAAACCACAGCCGTGAATTTTAGTTTCACTACACTCACTTACTACTTCTCTATCTTCGTTATTGTATGAACTTTATTTGTACTATGAATACCTGTAAAGCAAAGCATTTCCCCAAAGAAACAAACTGTTGCAAACCACAGTCGTGAATGTTAAGCCCCTCAGTATCAGCAATGAAGCTTGCGAGTCTTGGCCACTAAACGTAGATTCAATTTTCAGCCAGTTGTCATGTTCTAAAGAAAACACCAGTTAGTATGGGGCCCGGAAACCGCGGAAGGGCAGGAACCAAGAGAAAATGGTATTTACAAGATCGCAAAAAGCAGGTGGTATTAACATAATATTTTGCACTAGCAGAGACGCAAAGAAGTCGGGGACGCTAATTAGGAATGGCCTAAAACTGGATGTAAAACGTGACGATTAAAGCAAGACTGTTCGCACATCCCTGTAGTTACGTTTGTCCCCCGTTTCTCTCTCAAGTATTGGATAAGATAACGTTTCTTATCGCGACCAAATCAGTCGTATCTTCAGTGGCCTCTAAATAACCAGATATTAAGGAAAATACGTTCCAGTTTAATCAGAAAATATAGATTACCTGATTCTATAGAATCAAGAGCGGTTGGAAAATGAAAAAGTATGGTCCATTGTCCAATGTTTGGAAGGCGGCCTGGAGAAAGAGAAATGAGTGATTAGAGACCAACTGGACAAACTAAAATTCTAGAAGACATAACGGTAAAATGAACCAATGAGAGCTCGTGGCAAATGCATGCAGCCGGCGCCCAGGGCGGGAAAACGCGTGCCGGCAAGTTATGATTGGTTTTGGTCTTTCTTCTGATTGGTTGATAAAGTAGAGCGAGAGTTTTTTTTAACTAATCACAAAGCGTAGCCAGACAAAACCAAAGCCATCGCGAAATTACTTTCCAAACTCATTTGATCATGAAAACGGTTCTAAAGCAATTATGCGAGCTATAAATACCCTGAAATCGAACCAGATGAAATGTGCTTGTAGCAGGAGTCTTCAACATGACCAGGATAACAAATGAATCAGTACTGACTCCACTTATACTGCCTGATATGACTTGGCATGGATAATTACCTACAGAAGCAACAACAAAGAAAGAATAGCTAATCTATAGAAACAACAACGAAAATTAAAAGTTTGCACAAGCTATGTCCGGGTAGACGTTCTTTGAGCGTGTACACGACGGGATATGTTGCAGGGACAGTTCGATCTGGTCTTTGTTTGTTTGGTCACAGGGACTACGAACAGTACACGGGGTGGGGGGCAAGTCCCTGGGGTTGACATGGTCCCTTGTGATTGGTCCATCGGATTGGTCCCTGGGATTAGTCTATGGAATTAGTTCTTGGAGTTGGTCCCTACGATTAGTCCCTGGGATTATTTTCTTCAAACCAGTTAGAATTCGCGTGACAAGTCGCAAGGACAAAATTGGTCCCACCACTATATTTTTTGGCGAAAATGGGTAGTGCGTACGGCGAGAATATTAATTATCCTCGTAGCTAGTCCCTCGGACCAAGTCCCAAAATTGTTCCTTTTATTCCTCGTTTGTTTGTGCCGTGTAATTTAGACGGCAGTTTTCATGATGTTGCGACCACCAAATGACGTAAAGAAAAAGATTCAAAAGATAACCACACCGCAGCAAAATAGCTAACGAACAGCAGTTTTCACAACACCAGGAAATATTCCCTTAGACACAATGATATCGTTAAGAAATGAAATTCGTAGACTACGAAAAGCACATCTTACAAAAGACCGAGAAACAAAACACGCTATAATACGCGTGAAACCGCGGGGGAGAATAATCACGTACTGTAGTTTTCACACATGCACGAGAAACGAAACATGCCATGGTGAGTTTGTGAACTCAATACAAGCGCTTCAATAAGTTCCGCTCAGCCAAACATGTTCGCACTTACTTGAGTGTTCTGCAGCTCACTCCACCAACCATGAGAGAAATTGGAAGTGTTGTACAAAATGCATGGTGGAAGAATTAAAAAACGTTGGCATTGTTACCTGTAATCTGAAGCTGTGATCTCAGGAACTGGCAGACATTAAGATCATTTGAATCCCTTTGTTCCAAAAAATTGCATGGCGTGCCTTGGAAAAAGTAAAATTTACAGTTACATTGGTTTTCATGTCTCTCGTACCAACGAAAAGTAAAGCATGGTTTACCCTATAGTTCAAGGAAGCCAATAGTTTATAAGCCTCCGGCTTCTATATCGATCGCCTTCCTTGCCATTACCACTTTAAACATTTGATTTTGTAAATAATTTAGTTAGAATAGTGTATTTTATCTTTAATGTATTATAAATTTCTGTATACTGTTGTTGTATTTGTGGTTAATGGCAAATAAATGAATGAATGAATTCTGGCTTTTTACCTTGTTTTGGCAAAGCCACAAAAACCTTCTCCTGGTCTTGTTCTTCTCCAAATCCCAAAACAACAACAGTGTGAACTGATGAATGGGCGGGGCCGACCACGTGGCTTAAACAAGCAGACAACACGAGCGCATAATCTTTGGCTGGTGAAAAAAAAAAACATATTGTCAAAAAATCCTATTAAGAATTCCGATTTGACGTACTGAAATGCTGTAAGAGGAGGTGCACCCGGCAGGATGGAGCTGATCACGTGGCTTAGCCAAGCAGACAACACGAGAGCAAATTCTTTGGCTGATAAAAAAATAATATTAAATAAACCTATTTGGAATTCATTTGACGTACTGAAATACAGCAAGGGGTGGGGGGTGGGGGGTGGGGGTTGGGGGTGGAGCTGATAACACTAAAGCAAATAAATATAATAAAAAGAAAACCACAGTGACAAATCATTCGAGCTGAAAACTGCGTATATTTTGTTTCATACATTATTTCTGATGGCCAGACCAACCTTCTTTAGGTGGGAGATGTTACTAAAATTTACAAGGAGAATTTTGCAACATAGAAACATTTATTGTGCCGGATTTTCTGTTGACCTGTACAAATCTTTCTCGGTCCCCATGATCTGTCGAAGTCCGTTGCCGTAAGGAGCAGTTTTTTACTTATCAGTTAACCCTAAAAGCAGAATGATAACAGAAAGAATGACAATAGAAATGATAATGATGTTGATGTTGCTTTGTCAGTTTTTCTTTTTAACCCATTGACACCTCAACCGCCCGAAACCGCCCGTGACGGAACCACGGTCCTTCTACCATTTGTGACGTCATCGCTTTTTATGATAAAAGATGTCTTTCGTAACTATCTCACAAAAAGAAAGAAACCATTGAAAAAGTGCCCAAATTAGAGAGATCTCGTAAACTGGGCCAGAGTTGCACGCGAAAAACCTGTCAGATTTGAAGGCAAAATCGAAGGAAAATCTCTACCACTTGCCAATTCTTGTCAAAAATTCCACCTTCTTCAGCGTTTTCTGGGAAACTTTTACTACATAAATAAATTCTAGTGAAAGGCTAACAACGAGGGGAAAAAATGGAATAAAAACGAAACAGAACTGGGAGTAAAACGAAGAAAGAGAAAAGTCAAGCTTATTATGCTTTATTTTGCTTTTTTCTTAACTAATCGGCCTAACAGGACTAAGTTAAACATTACAATTGAAAAAAAACAAGTCCTAGTTACTTTGTTCTATTTTTTTTCAAAGCCTTACAAGAGAAACTGAGCTGTTTTGTGACTTTGTTCTATGCGTGGTCACACTGCAGGGTTTTATCCACAGACTCAAAAGTTAGAACCACTTTGTACAGCATAATAAACAGCACTACAGGAAAGTACTGCTCAGTAGCTATCATTTGAACGGTCACATTTTACTTTAAGGTTTCATCCACAGACTTAAAAGTTAGAACCACCTTGTACAGCATAATTAATAAACAGCACTATACAGGAAAGGTACAAATAAATGTCGAGCCACGTAGCACTGGTGATACAAACAAGGAATCAGATAATGAACTCTGTGTGTAAATTATAGTGCTAAGGTCAACCCATAAATTTCCCTGTGACTGAGCGTTAGCCCTATACAGGAAAGTACTGCTCAATAGTTTTCATTTCAATGGTCACACTCGACTTAAAAGTTAGAACCACCTTGTACATCAGTCAACATAATAAACAGAACCACAGGAAAGCACCGCCCAATAGCTTTCATTTGGATGGCAGTCACACTCGACTCAAACTTTAGAACCACCTTGTATTGCATGATAAACAGAACCACAGGAAAGTACTGCTCAATAGCTTTCATTTGAATTTTACACTTCATCCACAAATTCAAAAGTTAGAACCATATGAAATTGAATACTTAAGGATTGATTCTACTGAGTGCATGTACTTACATTTAACACTACTGGGGATGTTTGTCTGGTCAGCCTGCATTTCAAATATGCCAGCCTTGAAAAAAGAACAAAATAAATATATATTAAATTGTTAATAAAGTTTATTTTTATTAAATAAATATAAAGTAAACATTTCGTTTATTATTTTCTATCCCAGCAAGCAGAGATCACCCAAAGCAGTATTCCTAACATACACAAATTGATTTTAAAATAAGGGACAAGGAACATAAAAACATTTTATTGTGTTTAAGCAACCTGATGTTCCCACGACCTTTCCCTTTTTTTATGGTCTATAATTTTCATAACAAATCAAATAAAGAAACATAATCAGCAGGGGCGTACCTAGCCTTTTTGCAAAAAGGAGGGTTCCGTCTAGTCCAAAATCAGTCACTCCAGACAGTCCCGTTACACAGACATTCAAAATGCATGTGTATGTCATGTTCAGCAAGGAGAAATTTATTTAAGTGAAGTGTCAGAGCAGTTTTTTGTTCTCTCCCTAGACTTTACCACACCCGCGGTGACATTCAAGGGGCATTGTCACGCAGATTTTGCTGTATTTTGGTCAAAATACACCAAATATATGACAAAGTACCTTTGCTCGAACATAAAATTGCTCTCAGAACACCAAGAAGATAATATCAAGTGATTTCTTCAAGGAAGAACAAACCATAATAAGTTTTTCTGCGATTTTTCCACGACTCTTAGGAGAAACTTGAAAAAATTGGCCAATTTCCATTTCCGTCCGGGCCATCCGCAGCCAAAGATAAGGAATACTAGTTTCTGTGTACTGGTAGAGTATTTGTTAACAAAACTGGACCATTATTTTAAGGTTTCCATTGAAACAGATATGTTTTTTGGCTTTTTAAAGTGATACTAAAAATAGGTGACAGTGTCCCTTTCAAGACGGTGACTAAACAAACTTGACGAATAAACGGTGACGGGAAACTTTATACATGCCGTTTAGAGGGTCCCTAAATTCTATACTCACGCCAGTATTCAGCAGAATTCTGTCTGGTAGAGTCAGCACTCCTTTAATATCCACAGATGAAAGAGACCGTTTAGAAGCACACCTGTTTCTATGTGAGTTTTCAAACTGAAGAACAGGGAAACAGTTTTGAATAGTTCTTAAAATGAAAAGTTACTGAAATCCTCTATTAACCCCCTCCCTCTATCAAATAAGCTCCCCTATCTATTAAACCCCTCTTTTTGCAGCAAGAAATTTATTCAGACCCCCCCCCCCCCCCCCCCCCCCCCTCCCCCCCTCCCCCTCCCGTAACTTTTAAGTTCCCTTCGCCTCTTTTCTTTCACAACCTAAACGATAAATGACAGACTGTATTACCAGTTGTTAGCGCACCATTCCGGGCAGGAATTCACATACACAACTCGCGAGTCTTGGGAAGAATTTTACCGGAGAGAGGAGAAGAGAACAGGATGACAAATTATACAATATTAGTACCTACTAACTTAAGTAAGATTGGAAACAATACCACCCCCCAGAAAACTTAATACAGTGTCTGTTATCTCTGTAAGTAAGATATAAAACTCCAGAAACTAACTTGAATCTTTAAGAACTGCATCTTCTTAAATTCTGAGCTGGTGTAAATAACGTTATTTTTCATTTCATGGGACCAGAGGAGACATATTGGAGTGAAGTTTGGAAGACAGTTAACTGGGGTCTGCTGGGAGAGTGACGGCAGTTGTGTTATTTCCTCTCCTAATCTGTTCTGAATTGTGTTGTTGATTGGTGAATGAAAACCATCTAAATGCACAGTGAATCTGAAACAACATAAACGTGGTTAACACAATTAAAATGGCTTTTAACTTTATCAACACGAACAAACAAGCAGATCACCTTCAACCTCAACCCCAGGTTCTTCTCGGCTTTTAAAATAGGGGCGACACCACGATCATAGAGAGCCCTGGACAAGGCCGTTAACATACTTCAAAAATTGTGGGGTATTTTGTCACATAACACACGAAAAAAAAAAAAACGTTTTCGGAGGTTATTTGTAGTGATTGGCCTCCTAGTAGCCGTCAGGAACCGTGTTTGTTTTCTAGAAATCTGAAACTGCTGCTCAAATGAAATGACGTTTTGTCACAACACGCCAGGATTTTTTAAATATTTTGCCAGCCTTGTCCAGAGCGAGTTTCTACATCTGCTCCGCCATTTTGAAAGCAGAGTACCCCTGGGGCTGTGAATCACCTAACTTAAAAATCCTCTAATGGCAAGTCCTCTGCCATTTGATAAATCAACGTCTTTACAGAATTTGAAGTTGTTAAGGTTCAAACGAATTTGGTCCTTCATTTCTACAAAGGGCTATGGCCCAGGATTTAGTCGTAAAATATTGTATCACCTGTGAGGGTTCATGTATGGCCCAATGTCGCTGTCAAAAATTTCACAGTGTAATGTAGTTGCTGTCTCCGGGATGTACAAAGGGGCTACCCAAGCTGGATTACACAGCTCCAAGAAACTCGAACAGTTCTTATCAATTTGACAGCATTCAACTCCAGCTTTTTCCATTTGAATGGCCTCTGATTCTGAACACAATGGTTTAACACCATTACAAAAGCACTTGTTTTCTCTGAAACATAATAAACTAATTAAATTAAAACCTGGACAGTCACTTTCAATCTCCTGCATCAATACTGGCAGAATTCAAAAGCCGTATGTGACAAGTATTCACAGGAATAGCACTAAAAGCATTATAATCTAAAAGGGGGGGGGGGGGGTGGGGGGGGTGGGGGGGGGGGGGGGGGGCTATGCATAGGTGTGCCATCATCTGATAAAAAGCTCCTTACAGGTAAAACCTTCACCACCACAAGCATCCAAAATCAAAATTTATGGGAAATACTAAATTTCATTTTGTCCAATGCTAAAAAACCAAACAGCACTATTGGAAAGTGATGCGCACTCAGCTTTCATTCAAATGATCACACTTTAGGATTTTATCCACTCACTCAAAAGTTTGAGCCACCTTGTACAGCAATAAACAGTACCACAGGAAAGTACTGCTCAATTAGCTTTCATTTCATGATGATCACACTTTAGGATGTTATCCACTCACTCAAAAGTTTGAGCCACCTTGCACAGCAATAAACAGTACCACAGGAAAGTACTGCTCAATTAGTTTTGATTTAAATGATCACACTTTAGGATTTTACCCACTTACTCAAAAATTAGAACCACCTTGTACAGCATAATAAACAGTACCACAGGAAAGAACTGCTCAGTAGCTTTCATTTGAATGGTCACACTTTAGGATTTCATCCACAGACTCAAAAGTTAGAACTACCTTGTACAGCATATAGTAAACAGTTCCACATAATAAACAGTTCATCGTACACCAAGCCAAGCGCATACCCCTTCTCAGATTTCCCAAAATGTCTTTTGCGTAGTTCGTTGGCACAAGCCAACCTTTTTGCAATCTTAACCGCCCGGGTGTCCAGTGTGTCCGCAATCGAATTTTGACAATGCATAATTAAGTGGGCAAGTGTTCAGAAAATCCTGCTTCATGGTGCTTCTTAGGTAGTTTTGAGTCGTCGGCTAGCTATGCATCGCGCACAGGAAATGCAAAAACTGAATCAAATAGGAATCCCAGACTCTTCAAAGGGACAGTGTCTCAGCTGATATATCGTATTTTCATGATTATGGCCAGCAGCTTGCTGTATTTGCGTTATTATCTCAAAATAGGAAGAAAGAATCGCCGAAAGTGACAAAGCTAAAAAATAGTAACTAAACAGACAAAATAACGGCTGAAAAACTCAAAATTCCTCAAGAATGGGAATTTAGATTTATTTGACCGCCTGTCATGAAATCAAATATTTTGATACATACATACATAATCTTTATTTAAACACGATAATTTTTAAAGCTATTAAAGCTTGTGGGGTCGTGTGTTTAAGAATTAAACTAAACAAATCTATATCAAAACATATGTACAAATTACGTATATTATATAAACACACTAATCAGTAATGATGATGAACTGTAATCCACTTTTATCCTTGCAATCCTACACTTTATCAACAAACTACTGCTTCTGTTTTGCTATACAGAATCTTTTTATCCAATGAAGTTCAATATTTGGTGGCATTTTATAGCGATAATAACATGGAAATAAGCAGAAGCGAAAGTTTGTTATTTCGGCAAGACAATTCATTCATTCATTCATTCATTCATTTAATACTATTTTACCTGTAATTATCACTTGTTTTATTTCCCGAAAGACATCCACAGCTATACTGATCTCCCATCTCTATCAGTGCAGAAGAGACCAGGATAGAAAACCTTGTATTGTGATGATTTATTCCAAACGCTTCGGATTCAATGTTTATAACTGGGTTGACTCCAGTTAACACCATTGACCTTAACATTTCAGAATTCATCTGCCAAGAGAAAGTCCAAGAAATTAAACCAACGCTAGAATCCAAAGCCTTTAATTAAGCTTTCTTTGCTTAATCATTTTCACCTTATCGTTGACTTTACTCGTGTTTTAGTAAGCTGAAATCAACGTTACGCGTAAGCTTAATTCGAATATTAACAGGTTTGATTAAGAATATTAACCAAAAACTTTTACCATATCGTTGCATCCCACTCTTATCCTCAAGAAATATTGTCCACCTGGAATGATTACAGACGCCACTTCCAAAAGATTATCTTTTTGAACTGCATCCATCGCCCAAAAACATTTTCCAATTGTTGCAGAACAATGCACGAAGCTCAGCACGAGGAGAGAGAAGAACGCCACGTACTTGCAGAGCTTCATCCTGGCATTGTATTTTTTAATATTCCACTGTCATCGACCAATTTCACGGTATTCTATGTTGGTAGTAGAAGACGGAGAAATCTACAGATGTTCTTTGGTCTTCTATGGCGTAATTTTATAGATATTTACTGCTTCGTCCGTGTCATCTTTACGAGAAGATTTTCTTGTCGCTTGCCATGTGACAGCTTACTAGCATCCAGTCCTCCCGAGATGAAACCCGGGGTGTCACGTGTTTCATCACGCAATTTCCTGGTGATTTCAGTAGTAATAGTCACGCACGCTACTGATCAGCTTTTAGGAAATAGTGAAACTCCAGTTTGAATCAAAAGCAATTTTATTCCTCAAATGTCGAGTAACATTGAAGGGTTTGTTGTCATGACTGAAAAGAATACTTGGCTCCATGCACGACTTTTGCACGGCCAACGTTTCAGATTTTAACACCAAAACATAACTGGTCTAACTGACGGTGAACCTAAACCTCTCTCTAAATGCAAATACATATTTGACAGGAAATCGGACAGGGTGATAAAATTGTAGAGGCGGCCTGCATGTCAAGGATTACAGAAAGAAAATAATTTTCCTATAGCAATCACAAGTAAACACTTTCACAGCTTAGTGTTTTGGGAGCGTTACGCAACATTTCTGGCGTGACAGTCTAAATTACGCTCGCCCTGCAAGTGGGATAACTCGTTCAATGTCCCTACTATTTTATAACATTTATAACATTATAGCACGAGGTTGTTTTTACGGGTATGGAATTGTTATATTAGCAACACGCCCAATTTCCAAGCTAGACCGAGGGCCAGGGCTTGGTTGAATAAAACAACTGTCTTGAGATATGCCAATCTCGTCCCCAGATCTCACTCGTGCTTGTACTTCCGCCTGACCGTGGGAGATCTGGGTACGAGATTAAGATATGCCAACCTCGTCCCCACTGCCTTCGTTGCTTTCTAAATGGCGGGGTGGGCGCAGAAACCCCCAGAAAAATCATGGAGTATTTTCTTGCTTTCTTCACATATGATGAAATGTCGTTTCGTTTGAACAACGGATTTAGGTTGCCAGAAAACAACTACGACTACACATCGCGGGACTAAATAACCTCCGAAAACGCCATTTCATCTGTATCACGTGACAAATACTCCACGATTCTTGGAGTATTTTGGCAGCCTTACCCAGGGGTTGCTACGCCAGACCCGCCATTTTGAAGGTGGAGAAGGGTCTGGGGACGAGGTTGTTAAACCGATCAGATCACTAGTTTGATCCAACGTACACCAGCAGGATTGACGTCCACGGTTACGTGCTTGAACTTCTCATTTCTCTAATTCTGTGCAACCGATACCTCCTTGTCAGGGACGTTTTGTTATGCTCTCTTAGTATTTTACTTTTTAATCGGCCTTCAGCTAAGAGCTCCGCAAAAGCGCGAGAGAAAAATGAAAAATAGGGCTTACTTTGATCTTACGGTTGCTTTATGCAACCGGACCTGTTGCTAAATGTTGCGTGCCGGCACTCATCTAAATGTTTTCCAGGCAGGGTTAGACCTTAGTGATAGCAGCTGTGAATGTCAGAGTCGAAGCGTTTTGTATTTCACACGGTATCACTGATATCTTAATGGCAAAACTTAGGTACATCTGGTGGTTTTTCTCTCTACTGTAAAACAAAATAGCCCAGAACGAGCGACTTTGCTTAAGGACATTTGATTTGAGTTGTCAACTGGGCGTGGTGGTTATTGCTCCCGTCATTCTTGAGAAGAGGTGTTAACCGGGCTTTAAATTACTGCTGCATGACGACAGGGTTTTCTGGTTAAGAACATTGCTGCGTGAATATAATGCTATAGGCTTAATTTCCAGCCGTTTGAGGGAGTCCAGTTTTCATCCTCGCGCGGTGGCACAAACGACTGGAAATCAAGACTACTTCTGTTCGGGCCTTTAAAATGGACCGTAATGACAAGAACGTGGTATAACATGCATTTATCCAACCATAGCTGGAGACGTTCCGGAGAGATAACCCCGGGGCAAAATGCAGATATCTCACTGGATTTCCACAGAAGTTCAGTATTCGCAATCAACTCGGTAATGAGTGACCTGAAAGGCGAATTTCTTGGAGGTCCCGTGGCCAAAGAAGATTTCTTCGATCAAAACTGATATTTTCATTTTCATCTATCAGAGGCCATCTTAATCAGACCTTATGCGCCAAGCAACAATCATAAATTAAAGACAAAATTTGAATCATATTGTATCACAATATATAAATTAAATTCCTGTTGACGATCAATTTCTTTATTCCCGTGACATGTGTTTATTAAGGAGAAATTTCATATGAACTTTAGTAGTAGTAAAATCAATACTTTGAAGACTGAGTGACTGAATTCTAACCGTTCTGGCTGACATAGCCTGCGCGAAGACGAATCCGATTCTGACTCGTCCCCAGTCGTCTCTCAATTGACGAGAAGCTTCTCTCGTTCCGCGTCTATCCCCCACCCGCGTCTCCTGCGTCTTGCCTAGAAAGACGACTGGGAACGAGTCAGTATCCGATATCCTTGCTCCTCACGGAATGGAATCGGATCCGTCTGCGCGCAGGCTGGGGCTGACCGTGCAAAACCAAAAAGTAATAAAAAGTAATATATCACAAACAGCTCAAATCATGTCAAGTCTAGTTTAATAATAAAAGCAAAGTACAAACCATGTCTAATTATTTATGGTCTATATTTAAATGCGATTTCTTTGGCCACGCATTACGTAGCGCAACTTACAATTTTTCATACTTAACCTAAATCAAATCATATAAAGTGACGAAACGGTTACCCCAATAACTCTTGACATTGAGTCTGTCAAAGGATCAAATCCTAAGTGTGACCATATTCAAATGACAATGAAATATATTGAACAGAATTATATAGTTATGCTGTACAAGGCGTGGTTCTAAATGCAAACTCATGGCACTCTGTTTAAACTGAATCATGCGGATCGTTGTAACTCTATATTCTTTAACATTCAGTCAAATGAAAGTTTTACGATGTGAGCTGACATGTATTTAAATCTCATCAACACTTTAAAAAAACTCTTTGCTCAGCTAACATATAATGACCGGTTTTATTTTTCATCCCAATTCTCCATAGCTCCGTCCCTGGTTACCCTGGCCTCGAGGCTCCCAATTTTCTTCCAGTCCCTCTCCTTTTACGTTGTCTGCGGAGTAGGATAATTCTAACCAAAAATAAAACAACTATAACTAAACAATGCCAGAAAACGTTTTTATAGGACATGAATATTTATAAGACACTTGAAAGAGTCTTTCGCAACTTCAGCTGCGGCAGACTGTTCCCGCCATGGTGGTCAGATATATAAATATATGTGGTGGGGGGTGGGGGGGGGGGGGGGGGGGGGGGGGGATGTACCACGCAGAGCACAGGCTTACAACTGTTTAATGGTAAATCTGTGCCCTAATCGAGTTCAAAAACCCCGTCTGTATTTCACACCGAAAGATTGGATTTTTGTACAAACTGCTTAAGTAGATCTAATCTTTCTTTTTTCTCTTCAACTCAAACTAGAAAAGACTCAGTCTAGAGCTCCTCATTTCTCAGACAATATAACTTACAGAATATCAGAATACTGACCAAAATGCTGATAATCTATACATTGTTTCAGACCAAGAGGAAATTATCGTTTTCTCTTCTTCAGTCCTTTTCATACTCAACGGAACTTCGTTTCTCGTACCACTATATAGTATTCTCTGTGAGCATAATTTGAAGAAAATTTCCTACTTATACTCTTATAACAGTTAGACAAAAGTCATTTGTTAGAAATTAAAGAATTTAATTATGGGTTTGGTTAAATCGAGCAACGATAACGGGACTGTCAATTAGTATTGAAGAAGGAAGGTCGGAAGGGCAACGTCGAGAGGAGGAGGGATAATGAATATGGTGGTTAGATATATGTGACAATCAATCCAAATGGTTGTGTTTACAATATCTAACTGTGTTTCTAAAAGGAATTTAGCTTCTCAGTTTGAGCAGATTTGTTTTACTGCACCAGGATATAACCCATTCCCTTTATATGCTTGTCGCCGTTGTCTGATGAGAACTTGGCCTCGTTTCCACAAGTGTTGAGATTGTCATATTCACCTCCAGTACCAAACCCGATTCTTGAGTCACACGTCAAGCAGTCGTTTTCATTGTCACCAAGGATACCAATTCTTGCTTTGGAACTGGCACTTTGGTCACTCATAGCGTTGAACCCTTCCTTGTTACAGTTGGTCTGCAAGGAGGCCTCAGAACCAATCAGTGACTTCCACGTGTCACGTCCCAGTGAGGTGGCGCGGTATTGCCCGTCAGCGATCAAAGAGTGCAAGGAGTTTGCCTGCTTGTTGATGACAATAAAATTGATCTGCGGACCAATCTTCATACCGAGGCAGATCTTGGAGAAGGATGTGTTCCAAAACGATGGCAGTTTGGTCTCATTTGAGTCAAAGCCAGTCTTCCCTCCATCAAGATTCAAGGTTTCTTTGTTGCTCCAGAGAGTGGAATTGTAGTGAAAGGTTTGCTTTCAGATGAAGAATTAAAAATACAAAATGACCGTTATAGTTGCAAAAATGGTATGGTGGATGAGTCGGTAATTTTAATTGTACTGTATCTATTTGGAATATATATTTTTTTGCTTGATGCAAAACCACGAGTTATATGAATGCGAGATAAGATTTGGACAAAGTCTCGCGACTAATTCAACAATTCTTTCAAACGAATTAGCGCGTTCTTTCTTCGCTAAATGCATTTTATTTTTTGACATAAACTAAAATAAAGCAATTTCGATGTCAAAAATAACTCACATTTGTTTAAGTTTTCCGAATTTTCTTAGCTTATTTCCGTGAAGAAATTATCCATAAAAAGTGCCAAACCCTTATTAAGTGAAGAGCTGGATAGTAATTTCAAAACCATTGAAGTTTTAGACGCAAAATAGCATATAAAAGTAATACCTTGTTGCCGTCCATCTTCATGACTGGCGTCCATCCGCCATCTCCACATCCAAAATCTCCCATGTGACAGACAACGGAAGTTGGTTTTGAATCTAAGATGAGGGTAACCACCTGACTCCCGTTCAACCTGCATAAAAATACATTTTAATGTTTTTGAATGTATGTCCGTATAGTAACGCTGTGGTTAATAAACGTTTTAAGCAACCTCGGGTGTTGAGGTGACTCCAATGTTAATTTAACATAAAATGGATGTGGTTTGGTTGTCATTTTGTTAGCGAACAAACTCTCTACCTTCGAAGGGCAAAAATTCCAAGAAAAGAAAAATTCTAACATTTTGGATTGGTCTACTACCTACTGAGAAAAGTTACCATCAAGAATCAAGAATTTTGTTTTATATTATTTGCGTGGAATTTGTATTCGATTGCGTGTCAGACAATTTTGTCCCGCGCTCACTCAACAAGCTGATTTGTTTAACGAAGTAATAGACCCATGAGTGGCTTTGGACTCTTCAATTTGAGCCAAAGATGTGAGAACATTATGAATCGTCTATTGTGTTGAGTTAGCGGAATTTATGCAAATTGTCAGTTGAGATGTTAATGACAGTTTAGTTTCCAAATGTTCACCTTCTACGCTCGCGTTTATAGGAGATCAATTGAAGAGGAGAGGTGCAGGAATAACATAATATCGCCTTACTCTGACGAGATCACAACTGGCGAGAACAATAAAGTTGATGGTGTTACTTACTTGTGTGCGTCATGATCATACAGGTCCTGGCATGACTTTACAGCTAAAAAAGAAATATAACTAACTTAGTCAGTACCTTTGAATCAGTTTGTATTATGTGAAAAGTTGGAATCTTATTAACAGACACCTGCGAACCGACCTCTTCAAGACGCGAACGAATCTGACGAATATGTTTGGTTTAACCACACTTCAGTCCCTTGTATGTATTATCTTCTGCCTGCATGTTGAACACCTTTTTGTTTTGTGTCTCAAGTTTCTCCGTTTTTAATAATGCGTTTTTTATTTGCTAAATTATTCAATTTTTATTCCACTCACTTATTTAAGTTTTAGCTGAAATTTCCGACAATTATCAATTTGACGTTTTTATATAATTTTCCACTGTTTTTACCAATCAAAAATATAAAAGACTAATTACCTATCTCGCAGTATTCTCCAATAAAACCTTCTGTGCAATGGCAGTCAAACGTGTGATGCTTGTAGTTGGGCACGCACGTTCTGCCATTTTGGCACGGCGAAGACATACATGGAGTCTGAAATAGCAAAGGACCCATTGTTAATACAGTAACAAACAGAATTTAACCATTTTCCAGGGTAGCTTTCCTGTAGGGAAAAGAGAGGAAAAGGAAATTGTAACTCAGTTGGTCACACATCAGATTGACTGAAACTCTTCAAGTAATTCATGTTCCAGGGTAGTTAACGAATACTGGAACGTTGATTTTTATTTCCCATATATCTTATGTATATTAGGGCGTTTTAAGGAGAATATGTAAGATTTGATCGTTTTGTATTCCTTATCAAAATATTCCAGCAGTAGAAAATTTTAAAAAGGGGAAAATTATTTATCCCCATGCACATTTCTAAGATTTTATTACCTTTCCAAGAATCTGAGCTAACAAAAAAGCTCTAAGCTACCAATGAAACTTTAAAGTGACATTTTACAACAGTTTTCTTTAAAATTCTGAATAATGATTTTAAATGTCTTTCGAGCAGACATTTCACCGAAACGATTGTTAGGGTGCGTTTTGGTGGTTTATTTTCTGTTGAGGTTAGTACATTTTGCATTAAAAAGTTTTAGTTGCACCTTGATGGAAAAGTGATGCGAAGTCTTGTTTTCTTTAAACTCCTCGGGGTTTCTGTACATCTCCGAAGACAACAACTCGCACCAAAGCTTTCCATCGGCTCCTTGGGAAGCGGCCAGGTTAACAGAGAAGCAAGAAGGATTGCTGAGGCATTCAAAGGTGCAGTCAAAGATGTCGTACACTGTGAATGTTCCAACTTTAGGCACATTCAAATAATGGAACTTGTTTTTAATAAACACATCTTGACGAAGATCCGGATGATATAAAGTGTCAAACTCTGCAGTACGAACAATATTACATTAAAATTTGATAAAAATATGAGGCCCTTAATTTGGCCGTTAAACAACAAGAGAAAGTTTTCCACGCTAAGCTTTTAAAATGTAATAGAACAAAAATGTATCGGGTAATATTCACGTAAAATGAAAATGCAGATTTTAATATTGAAAACGATAGATGAAAACGGGAAGTTGAAAACGTGAATTTATGATATTGAGAGGGGAAAGCTACATAACCGGCAGGTGTTTTTTTATTCGCTTCTACTGATCCAGATAGAAACTGAAGAAATGTAATGTTGCTTTTAGACTTGAGTGAGAAAGACAACTAATAAACCAGGGAAAAAACATTTCACGCCTAAATGTGTAGTCCGGGATTCGAAGGGAGGCCTGCGTTCTCACTGCCACTGCGCAGTCCCTCCCTCCCTTTAGTAAAGTTCTCATAGAAAAGTCATTTCAGGACTTCAAAAAATGAAGTCCTATAAATCGTATCTTTTTTATGACTATCACAGCTGATATTAACATATATCTTGTATTTAAGATATGCTCTGTTTCCTTGTTTTTTAAAACTTCAAGTTGGCGTCCAGTTTTTTATTGCGGTGAGTAAAGAACGGTTACTGATAACAAAACATTTCCTCGTCGTATAAGCGGTGTCTCTCTGTAAAACGGATATCTTTCACGAGTAATTATAGATAAAAAAAACCCTACCTTCCAATTGTGCATAGGCTGCTTCTGGTATCACTGAAGATATCACAAAAAACACAAACCAGCAAATGAAGGGAGAAAACATGGCCGATTAGAGTACCTGTTGGCGAGATTTGGTCGAAAAGTGTGGATTCAACGAATTCTGCGAGACGGTGTTTTGTCCTGTAAAGCGATAGCTGAACTCACAAAAACCGTTCATGAATTTAAACGCAATTTTTAAAATTGTCCTCTTTAGAAAAAACTGTTTGTATAAGTTCTAGCCAATGACAGCTCATCAAATGCTAGTTCCTCCGCCAATATTTATGTGGCATTGTCTAAAAACCTAATAAATACTCCCCTGTATTGCGGTTAGCAACTGAGTTTGTGATATGATACCCTTTACTTATTGATTCTGTCAACATCCTTCAGTTGCAATTATTTTAACACATTTTCGAAAACTCAAATAAAACTGTTTATTAGACAACAAAAATAGATCATCAACTTAAAAAACCTTGTTTGGAGTTCTATTGGACTATAATGAAAAGTTCAGAGTACTCAAGCATTAACTTATTATCATAAATCCACCTGCACTTCTGCTCTTGCACCAGTTTGACTGTGGCTTTAAGCCAGAATAGTTATTCGTCAGGTAAAAGGCTGTAGCGGTTAGGAAATCGAGAATAAAGTTAGCTAAAGTGAATTATGTATTTGTCATATTCTAATTGTCTTGCTCGGCTTTTAAGTATAAGCAGTGTTTCTTTAAAACCTCAAACTTAAGTAAATCGGTTGGGTGTTTTTCGGTTAAAACCGCAGACATGATTGTTGAAAAAGGCTCCACAGTTCGGTTTAAAATATCCTTGAATAATTTATTATAGTGAATCTTGTTTAACTTGTGCCTCAGATGAAACTTGAAGTTTTAAATACTGCTGATAAACGTCTAAAGAAAAGATAAAAAGGGAATGCAAAGATTAGCATCTTGTTGCGAGAGTTGGGCGGGTTATTTGATAGAAAAATCTGCAATTAAAAAACAAGATTTGCGACTTAACGGCTATGGAAAACTTCAGACCAAAATGGAACGAATTTTTTTTAAACTTTCATTGAAAGTGTGCACTTCCAGCCACCTGCAGCTAAAAGCAATGAATAAAGACTTACACCATATTGTAAAATTTTCATAACAATCTCTGAGCTAATGTTTATTTAAATGGCCTTTCGGGGGGCAATTATTGGAGAGGACTTATCTTTTTTGAAGGTAGAGGGTGTAAAGGCCCTGTCACACTATTGCGTATTAAAGAAACGTATGAGTTGCGTATGAAAATTCATAAAATAATTTTCATACGCACAAAATTCCCTTGAAAATATAGCGTATGACCAGCGTACTTGACCTATGAGTAACGTACCTCTAGCGTAACTCTCGCGTATTCAGCGTATGCCTAGCGTATGCTTTGCGTATAAACCATACGTCCGAATACGCACAAAATTTTTAAGCATGCTTAAAAAAAATTTTCTGCCTCGCCGTATGCCAGCGTATGCCACCGTATGCGACCATGCTTGAAACGTATACAACCTATGCCTAACGTACCCCTAGCGTATGTCAGCGTATGTCAGCGTATGTCAGCGTATGTCAGCGTATGTCAGCGTATACCCGGCCAGCGTATGAGTGATACGATACGATAGTGTGACAGGGCCATAAGCAGCGATTTTCAAAATCTTAAAGTTTCCTATACTGACATTTTCACTGAAAAATTGTACTTTCCAACAAAGAAAACCAAGGGTGATTCTAGTCAATCGTCAACACCCAGTTAATTTAATTTTTACTTTTGGCGCCTAAGAAAGGATTTTTATCAGAATCAGAAAGCTATTAAGGGATGTCTTGTGACCTTCATTAATGAATTATATCGAAAAGAAGACTACCACCAAAGAAGGCGAAGAAACGGATATTATGTAAAGAAATTTTGATCACTTTAAAGCCGCCAGAAAGGGTTGCAATTTTTAATTACCTTTTAAGGTTTAAAAACAGATAAAAATGGACTTTCTGCTATAACAGGTTTTGGTAGCTCCGCTTTAATATGTGAATGTTAAATGGTTATTTGTGTATAAGTCTTGCAATTTTCTCTGTGGTAGTTACCTATTTTCGCGTTTGACAAAGAATATTATCCGTCTGAATGGGACAATGTTTGTTTAAATTATTTTTGCCCAGGAAACGATGAACAAACATTGAGCTATTATAACGAAACCACCTGCTATTCTGCGCTGTGTGGGCCAAACTTCATTAGCATAAGGTGATGTGAATTGTCAACAAATAAAAAGCTTCACGACAACGGAGAGAAATTCCAATCATTGAAATTCAAAACTCTTATTTATCCTGCTTGTCAGGCTGTATTTTGTGAGCATTTCAGTGTATAAATTATTTTCCCATGCAGTTTGCACATTGAAAAAAAGTGATAAAGTGCATGCGTAAGTTTTACGTCTAAATCCGCCCTTGGTTAAAAATAGTGAAAAATTATTTCGTAGGACAAAATAATGCCAATATTAAAATTTCATTTTTATCCCGGTCATCCTAAGTGGCCGAAGGTGGAATCTGAGTCAGACTGTGTGAATTCATATTTTCTAAAAAAATATCAATTTTTTGCTCTCAACTTATGATCTGTATTGTATAAGCTTCACATTCAGTAAGGAGAAAGTTCATTTTCATCCATTAGGGCAGTCATGTCATCCTAAGTTGAAAGCTAGAATCTGAATCAGCTGTTCTTTGTTTGTAATTTTCCGCTGATGAATAATTCCTTTATTTTTATAACCTATATCAGCTCCACATTCAGTTATAGTTTCTATATCAGATGTTATCCATTTATAACTTCTCATTGATAATCAATAACTATGTTCTTAGCTTATGACTTGTGTTGTATAAACCCGCTATTCAGTAAGGAGTAAATATATTTTCATCCATAGGTCATCCTTGGTGGGAAAGTAGAATCTCAATTAGATTGTACCAATATATAATTTCTCACAACATTTTCTTTTTTCATAACCTGTATTAGCTCCACATTCAGTAAGGAGAAATTCTATTTTCATCCATAGGTCATAATAAGTAGGAAGGTGGAATCTGAATCTGATTGTATTAATTTATAATTTCTCATGACAATTTCTTTTTCTCATTACCTGTTTTAGCTCCACATTCAGTAAGGAGAAATTTTATTTTCACCACTAGGTCATAATAAGTAGGAAGGTGGAATCTGAATCAGATTGTATCAATTTATTATTTCTAATTGTTAATCAATTTCTTTGTTCTCCAGTTATGTCTTGCGTTCTCCTGACGTATTGAATAAGATCCACATTCAGTAGAGAGAAATTTCACTTTCATCTCGATCATCATAAGTGTAAAGATATATTTTGAATTAGATTGTATCAAGTTATAATTTCTCATAATTGATATTTTTTTGTTCTCAGCTTGTGATCGGTATTTTATAGTCTCCACATTCAGCAAGGTGAAAGTACATTTTCATCTATAAGTCATCCTAATTGGAAAGGTGAAACCTGGATCAGATTGAAACAATTTATAACTTCTCGTTGATGATCAATTTCCTTATTTTATCATTTGTATTAGCTCCACATCCGGTAAGGAGAAATTTCATAATATATTTATTACCGTTAGGGCTGATAAGGTAAGAAAACTTGAACTAAATTAAAAAAATGAAGTATATCACAAACATCACAAATCATGTCAAGTCTAGTTTAATAAAAAAACAAAGTACAAATCATGTTTACTAACTGTTGTTCTTTATTTAAAGGTGATTCCTACAGTCCACTAGTTTATTAAGCTTATTTCCGTCTTATACCCGCATTCTATGCTTCATGCAAGACAAAAACATGGAAATCAAATGTTATATAGCGCGATCACGATCGTGTTAACTATCTAACTCGTTTATCTATCTAACTCGTTTATCTATCTAACTCGTTTATCTATCTAACTCGCTTATCTATCTAACTCGTTTATCTATCTAACTCGTTTATCTATCTAACTCGTTTATCTATCCAACTCGTTTACTTTGACCTTTCAAAAGAGCTGAGCTGTTTACTTGCCATTCGATATAAACAGTTTTCCCTGTGATGTTGCGCAAAATGATTTTATTAACCCGTGATTATCGCCCAGGACGGATTTTTTTTCTTTTTTTTTTTTTTCGAGCTAAAAAAATTACTGTTTTTTTTGGCGTTCGACAAAAGTCGTTACATTTAATTTCCAAAAAAACCCCGCGATGTTGCGTTACCGTTAGCATTTCGTATTCACGAGTTGGCTCGAAGGAGCCTTTGATCTGTCTTTGTATCGTTAATCCGGTATAAATGTGCAGACTATTCAACAGAACGGTAACTGTTTTATCAACAGCATATCCTTTTCTTGGGTACTATTTGTTTTATAGTTTTCTAAACAAATTCTGGATTTAAACTGTTTAGCTACGAACGTGCTCTTTATCAGCGAAAGGTTTAAACATAATAGATAAACTAAACGTTAACTGCTAGATATAACAACCTCGTGGCACTCTTTTTAACACAACGCTATTTTATTAAACATACAATAATATGCCTTGACAAGCCATGAAAGATTAGGATATACGTCAATAACTAAAAGTGAAGCTCAAAAGATATAAGTGGGTCATCAGTTGTGTGTTAAAATATCAGTCATTCCCCAGCTATCACTTAACACGTTCAGTCAGTTAAAAGTTTTATAATGTCAGCTAAAAGGATTTCCCTTTTTACCCAGCTAACAGTGTGTCTGATCGATTGGCCGTTTTTCATCTGTATATTTATTGTTAAGTCCCATTCTATCCCAAACTAAAACTTACGCCATAACATATAAAGCAATGCTAAAACATGTCAATAGAATATGAACATTTCAAAGACGCTTGTGGAAAGAGTCCTTCTTACTTTAACTGCGGCAGACTGTTCCTGCCCTGCATGGTGGTGAATTCTCCTCAGATGAAATACATGGCCGGTGGCGCAGAGCATAGGATTACCACTAAAATATTGAATTTTTATACAAGCTGTTTAAGATCTACGCTTTCTCATTCCTCTTGAACCCAAACTGATAAGACTAATACCCCGTTCACACCAACGCTTAAACATGTTTAAATGTTGTTTAGTTTAACTACGTCTTTAGCCTCTATCTTCAACGTTGTTAAATGAATATGACTCAAACTACCTGGAATGGCAATAAAAGTCAATAAACTTTCTTTTAGTAAAGATTTCAATCCAAAATATTACGGGAGATTAGGAGGTATTTTTCTAAACCTGTTTTAAACTAAACAACATTTAAACATGTTTAATCGTTGGTGTGAACGGGGTATAAGTCTAGAACCCTTCAGTTCTCAAACAACATAACTTATCAGAAGATCAGAATGCCCGAAATCTACATGTTATTACAAACGGAAGAATATTTTGGTATGACACATACCTAAAAAGCTAACAGAATAAAATATCCACCAAAAACACCACCCCTGATTTAGGAACATTGAGCTCAGGCTTTTTTTTTTGAAAATCATGATTAACTTGATTAACGTACACCACATTGGCTTATACAACATATCTCGTACAGTACATATTTTTAGTTTTACGTAGGGGTTAATTTAACCGGACACAGGACGAAATAATGAATTTACTAATCTTTAAGAGAAAATTAAATTTTACTTAAAGGTAGCGAAAATCTTTAAGTTGAGACGTAAATACTCTTAAATGTATTAAAGTTAGTAAGTATCTTTAATATGTGTTTAAGAACCTTTACGTTATCTTTAATTCAACTTTCCAACAACTTAAAGACCCTTAAAGGCAACTTAAATTGTTCATTACTAGCTTTAAGTGTTGTCAAGTAAAGGCTTATTTAAGTAATTTACGGTGCACTTAAAGATAGTCGAAATTGTTCTTTAAGTTTTCTTTAATGAACCTTTACTTGCACTTAAAGTCGTTATTTCGTCCTGTGGGAGTTTTGGCGGGGGTTAGGAATTTCGAGGAATATCGTGATAGGATTTCTGAAAATATTGCGTTTAGTTTAGAATACCTTTGGGGCCGTCTTCTCACTTTGCACAAATGGGTCTGGATCAAAGTACTGAACTAATGATGTGGGGGCTAACGATGTGGTGGGTGGCTATATGTTGCACATGAATCCAAATGGTTATGTTTGCCGACATTTAACTTATCATTGGATAATGATTCTAAACGAATTTTAGCTTCTCAGTTTGAGCAGTTTCGTTTTACTGCACCAAGATATAACCCATTCCCTTTATACTCTTGTCGCCGTTGTCTGATGAGTGTTTGGCATCATTTCCACAGGTATTGGTGTTATCAGGGTTTTCTCCAGTGCCAAACCCGATTCTGGAGTTGCCGTCTTTGCAGCCGTTGTGGTCGTTATTAGAATGCTTCATGCAAGACAAAAGCATGGAAATCAAATGTTATACAGTGCGGCCACGACCATATTAACTTTCTAACTCGTTTATCTATCTAGTAACTCTTTTACTCTTAGAACCAAATGTGAATGAATTCCTAAAGTGTGATAAGTCCTGTGATGGTTCATATATCCATTTCTGGGGTACTATTTGTTTAAAAAAAAAATTTAGTTTTCAAAAGAAATTCTCCAATTAAACTGTTCAGATTCGAATTGCGTGTTCTCTATCAGTGAAATGTTCGTGAACGTTAAATGCTACATATAACAACCTCGGGGCACTCTTTTAAAGTTAATTATTATCGCAACGCTATTTTCTTAAACATACAATAATATGCCATGATTAGCTGCTATAGATCAAGAAATACGTTAATAACTGAAAGTTAAACATAAGATATTAATATTAAGATAAAAAATATAAGGCATACATCCAGCTAGGGTAAGAGCAGGGTCAAATGGGTCACGAGTTGTTAACATATATGTCATTTCTCAGCGATCACTTTTAAACACGTTCAGTCAGTTGAAAGTTTCACGATATCAGCTGAAAGTATTTCGCTTTTTAAACACCTCTTTTCTCAGCTAACAGTGTGACCGTTTGACGTTTTTCAGCTATATATTTGCTAAGTCCCATTCTACTCCAAAATAAACAACAAATTAAGCAATGCTAAAACATGTCTAGCATGTTTGCACGAAAAAAACGGATTTAATCAAGTTTGCAAGTGGAGCAAATATGTAGCAAAGTTAGGGCTCTAAATACGATTGAAGTTAGCACAAATTTACATTTTTACAATATAATTACAGTACGTATGGGGGTTGTCAAATGCGCGCTTGTTCACATCATTTGAAAGAGTTGTCATTGTAAACAAGGTGCAAAGGAAAATATTTACCGACTTTGCTGTCGCAGTAAATATAGTGCAACCATGGTATTTACCTTATATTTGCTATCCATGTAAATTCAATATTTCGTAAAGCAAATATACGTGTTTACTTCATAATTACTGCAGCAGTAAACGTTTCGTAAATGTGCATTTCTCCGTTACATTTGCTAGGGAAAGTTAATGTAAAGTGAAAGCGGTATTTGCCGTCTTTACTTTCGATGTAAAAGAAAAGCAAACATGGAATTTAATTTTGAGCAAATATGACCAAAGTTGATCAAAAAGGGTATTTACTTCCGTATTTGCTATATTGTTGCTACCCGTATAAATCCATTTTTTCGTGCAGTGATATAGGGTGTACCGCGCAGAGTACAGGCTTACCACTGTTTAATGGTAAATCTGTGCCCAGAACGAGTTCAAAACCCCAGCTCTATTTTAGACTAAAATGTTGAATTTTTGTACAAGCGTCGATCTTAAAAGATCGACGCTTTTCTCTTTTCTCTTGAACCCAAACTAGAAAGACGCGGTCTAAAACTCCTCTGCTCTCAGACAACATAACTTATCAGAAGATCATTATGCACAAAATCTATACACGATTTCAGACGGAAAAACCTTTTGGTACCACACATACCTCAGTATAATTAAGCTGATAAAAGTATCCACCAGTTCCACCCACCCCCCCCCCCCCCCCTCCCCCCCCCCCTCCCCCCCAACCCCAACCCCATGATTTAGGACCAATGAGTTAAGGCTTATACAACATATTTCGTACATAGGTTTAGTTTTAGTTTTACATTTCGAGGGATATCGTAATACGATTAATGAAAATTATGCATTTAGTTTAGAATATATTTTAAAGGTACCTAGAATTTGTGTTCTGCGTACATGTTATTCGATTTACCAGTTTTCACGCATAAATGGATCTGGCTCAGGGTATTAAACTTTCTAAGAAGAGTATCTGTGCATGGGCAATTATATATTTATTTACGAACTTATTTTTGTCATTGAACAAGTGAAGCTATAATCGGGGGTTTATAAGAAGGCAAGGGAGGTCGGAAGGACTAGGTCGAGAAGAGGAGGGATAATAAATATGGTGGTTAGATATATGTGACAATCAATCCAAATGGTTGTGTTTACAATATCTAACTGTGTTTCTAAAAGGAATTTAGCTTCTCAGTTTGAAAAGTTTCGTTTTACTGCACCAAGATGTAATCTATTCCCTTTATATGCTTGTCGCCGTTATCTGATGAAAATTTAGCCTCGTTTCCACAAGTATTCTTGTCGTCATGTTTTCCTCCAGTACCAAACCCGATTCTGGATTCACACATAAAGCAGCTGTTTTCATTGTTACCAAGGATACCGATTCTTGCTTTGGACTCGTAGCTGCTGTCACTCATAGCGTTGAACCCTTCCTTGTTACAGTTACTCTGCAAGGAGGCCTCAGAACCAATCAGTGACTTCCACGTGTCACGTCCCAGTGAGGTGGCGCGGTATTGCCCGTCAGCGATCAGAGAGTGCACGGAGTTTGCCTTCTTTTTGATGGCAATAAAATTGATCTTCTGACCGATCTTCATACCGAGGCAGATATTTAAGAAGGATGTGTTCCAAAAAGACGGCAGTTTGGTCTCATTTGAGTCAAAGCCAGTCTTCCCTCCGTCAAGATTCAAGGTTTCTTTGTTGCTCCAGAGAGTGGAATTGTAGTGAAAGGTTTGCTTTCAGATGGAGAATTAAAATACAAAATGACCGTTAGTTGCAAAAATGGTATGGTGGATGAGTCGGTAATTTTAATAGCCCTTTTTCGCGGTTAACCTTTTCATTTACATTACAATAAAAGTCAACGTGGTTGCGAGGCAATTTTGGGCAATTTTGTATTTCTGCCCGAAATTGCCTCGCAACCACGTTGACTTTTATTGTAATGCAAATGAGAAATGTTAACCGCGAAAATGGCTATTTGGAATATATAATTTTTATTTGAATGCGAGAAAAAGATTTGGACAAAGGAAATTTCTACGATAATCTCACGACTAATTTAAAATTTCTTTCGACAAATTAGCGCTTTCATTCTTCGCTAAATGCATTTGATAGGGGAGCAGGGGTGGTGTAGTAGTGAGAGCGCTCGCCTCCCACCAATGTGGCCCGGGTTCGATTCCCGGACTCAGCGTCACATGTGGATTGAATTTGTTGTTGGTTCTCTCCTTGCTCCGAGAGGTTTTTCTCCGGGTACTCCGGTTTTCCCCTCTCCTCAAAAACCAACATTCTAAATTCCAATTCGATCTGGAAAGAGGACCTGCATGAAAACCAGCTACGGCTGATGCGGGTTTCCTCTCTAAATATAGTTATTTATTTATTTTGATTTTTTTTTGATTTTTTGACATAATAAAAAATTTTAATGGCGCAAAAATCCCATGTCAATCAGTGAGGTATATGGTGGGTGAATTACAAAAGAATGAAAAACTAAACAATTTCTATATGTCAAAAATAACTCACATGTGTTTAAGTTTTCGGAATTTTCTTAGCTTATTTCCGCGGAGAAATTATCAGTAAAAAGTGCCAAACCCTTATTAAGTGAAGTGAGCTAGTAATTTTAAAACCATTGAAGATTTAGACACAAAATAGCCTATAAATGTAATACCTTGTTGCCGTCCATCTTCATGACCGGCGTCCATCCGCCATCTCCACATCCAAAATCTCCCATGTGACAGAGAACGGAAGTTGGTTTTGAATCTAAGATGAGGGTAACCACCTGACTCCCGTTTAACCTGCATAAAAATACATAGTTTTAATGTTTTTGAATGCATGTCCGTATAGTAACGCTGTGGTTAATAAACGTTTTTAGCAACCTCGGGTGTTGTGGTGGCTCCAATGTTAATTTAACATAAAAGGGATGTGGTTTGGTTGTTATTTTGTTAGCGAACAAATTAAACTCTCTACCTTCGAAGGACAAAAATTCGAAGAAAAGAAAAATTTTAACATTTTGGATTGGTCTACTACCTGCTGAGAAAAGTCACCATCAAGAATCTAGAATTTTGTTTTGTATTATTTTCGTGGAATTTGCATTCGATTGCATGTCAGACAATTTTGTTCCGCGCTGACTCAACAAGCTGATTTGTTTAAAGAAGTAATAGACCCATGCATGAGTGGCTTTGGACTCTTCAATTTGAGCCGAAGATGTGAGAACATTATGAATCGTCTATTGTGTTGAGCCAGTTAGCTGAATTTATGCAAATTGTCAGTTGAGATGTTAATGACAGTTTCGTTTCCAAATGCTCACCTTCTACGCTCGCGTTTACATGAGGAGAGGTGCAGGAATAACATAATAATATCGCTTTACTCTGACGAGATCACAACTGGCGAGAACAATAAAGTTGATGGTGTTACTTACTTGTGTGCGTCATGATCATACAGGTCCTGGCATGACTTTACAGCTAAAAAAGAAATATAACTAACTCAGTTCTACCTTTTAATCAGTTTGTATTATGTGAAAAGTTGGAATCTTATTAACAGACACCTGCGAACCGACCTCTTTAATTCGCGAACGAATCTGACGAATATGTTTGGTTTAACCACACTTCAGTCCCTTGTATGTGTTATCTTCTGCCTGCATGTTGAACACCTCTCTTTGTTTTGTGTCTGAAGTTTCTCCGTTTTAAATAATGCGTTTTTTATTTGCTGTTTTTCAATTTCTATTCCACTACTTATTTAAATTTTCGCTGAAATTTCCGACAATTATCAATATCACGTTTTTATATAGTTTTCTACTGTTTTTACCAAGCAAAAATGTAAAAGACTAATTACCTATCTCGCAGTAGGCTCCAATAAAACCTTCTGTGCAACGGCAGTCAAACGTGTGATGTTTGTAGTTCCGCACGCAAGTTCCGCCATTTTGGCACACATCAGATTGACTGAGGCCCAGTTCAAACGTCGAACTTTTCATGTGCCGAACCTAATACCTATTTAGGTCGACCCAAACTATTAAGTTCGACTGTTGATTCAGACGGTCGAACTTTACATGTGCCGAACCTAATTCGTGGCGAAAAGAAGTATCATCCTTACTGCTTGAAATAGGGAAATAAACCCAAAACAGTAAAATTCACCAAGCCTGGAAATTCTTGTTTTGATAATTGAAGGAATTAGGTTCTGCACATAAAAAGTTCGACGTTTGAACTGGGCCTGAAACTCTTCAATTAATTCATGTTCCAGGGCAGATAACGAATACTGGAACGCTGATTTATGTTTCCCATATATCACATTAGGGCGTTTTAAGGAGAATATTTAACATTTGATCTTTTTGCATTCTCTTCCTGAATATGCCAGCGCAGAATATTTTAAAAAGAGGAAAATTATTTATCCCCATGCAAATTTCCAAGATTTTGTTACCTTTCCAAACAAACGTTCTATACGTTACCAATGAAACTTTAAAGTGACATTTTACAACAGTTTTCTTTAAAATTCCGAATAATGATTAAATGGGCGCTGGCTTAAATGTCTTTCGAGCAGACATTTCACCGAAACGATTCGTTGGGTGCCTTTTGATGGTTTATTTTCTGTTGAGGTTACTACATTTTACTTTAAAAAGTTTTAGTCGCACCTTGATGGAAAAGTGATGCGAAGTCTTGTTTTCTTTAAACTCCTCGGGGTTTCTGTACATTTCCGACGACAACAACTCGCACCAAAGCTTTCCATCGGATCCTTTGGAAGCTGCCAGGTTAACAGAGAAGCAAGAAGGAATGCTGAGGCATTCAAAGGTGCAGTCAAAGATGTCGTACACTGTGAATTTTCCAACTTTAGGCACATTCAAATAATGGAACTTGTTTTTAATAAACACATCTTGACGAAGATCCGCTGCAGTACGAACAATTTAACATTAAACTCGACAAAACTATGAAGCCCTTAATTTGGCTGTTAAACAACAAAAGAAAGTTTTCTACGCTAAGCTT
Organism: Dendrophyllia cribrosa; assembly: GCA_024195265.1. Taxonomy (NCBI): domain Eukaryota; kingdom Metazoa; phylum Cnidaria; class Anthozoa; order Scleractinia; family Dendrophylliidae; genus Dendrophyllia; species Dendrophyllia cribrosa. The sequence continues at coordinate 47,273,552 of JAJLRJ010000006.1, forward strand.
TTAAAATGAAAAAAAGAATAATCTATAGGCGTAAAGTGAACTGAACCCTGTTTCAGTATTGAAAACTATAGATAAAACGAAACATTCAAAAAGTGATTTTATAAGTTTTAGAGGGGAAAGCTACAAAACCAGCAGGTGTTTTTTTTTTATTCACTTCCTCTACTGATCCAGATCGAAACTGAGAAATGTTGCTTTTTTAATTGAGTTTGAAAGACAACTGAACCAGTAGATAAACACTCGGTCACCGATGGAGTCCATTATTTGAAGGGAGGCGAGCGTTCTCACTGACACTACGCAATCCCTCCCTTTAGTATAAACGTTACCGAAAAGAATAGTCATTTCGGGACTCTAAAAGTTAAGAGTGTAGTCTTGTCACAACTGATATTAACATAAAATTTGTGTTGGAGATATGCTGTTTCCTTTTATAAAATTTGTCTTTTTTATCGTAGTGAGTAAAGAGAGGTGAAAAACAGAAAAATATCCTCGTTGTGTTAGCGGTGTCTCCCTGTACATGGGTTAAACGCGATAACGGGTATGTTTACGAGCAATTATAAATTTAAAAAACCGTGCTAACCTTTCATTTGTGCATAGGCTGCTTCTGGTATCACTGAAGACATCACAAAAAACACAAACCAGCAAATGAAGGGAGAAAACATGGCCGATTAGAGAGATTTGGGCCGGAAACGAGTGAAAACGCGCCGTCTGCGAGGAAGTGTTTTCGGTTCTGTAATTCGCGATAGCTGAACTCCCAAAAACCATCAATTGAAGAACAATTTTAAAATGTTCTTATTTTAAAAATTAATTTGTATCAGGAGTCCATCCAGCCAGTTGGCAGACCGTCAGTTCTTTAAACAAATACTCCTGTGGCAGTGTTTGCTGTACTAAAGCAACCGGCGCCCCTTCAGTGGCTATCCTTTAGCACAATCTTGAACTGAAACACAAGGTACAACTGCTTGCTGGTGTGCAATTACTAAAGTTATCATCAACTTTAACAAATTGAACTCTTTAGATTTATCGCAAGATGAGGAATTCCTACATCAGATCTTAATGGGTCATATTTGCTTAATTGCCATGGAAATCCAGGGGCGGATCCAGGATTTTTCTTAGGAGGGGGTGCACCTCTAAGGAATGACGTAACTGAAGGGTGACGTAAACAAATTTTAAAAGCGAACAACGCAGACAAGGTCATCTCAGGGGGGGGGGGGGGGGGGGTGCGCACCCCCTGCACCCTCCCCCTAGATCCGCCCCTGAAATCGTATACAAGCATAAACGTCGATAATCCACCTGTTTAGCGCATAATGCTCACGGCAATTTTTATGATGTGGCCGTATGCCAGATTATCATATATTTGGTAGCTAAAAGTCTGTAGCATTAGAGTGATTTTACTTAGACCGTTAAAAGAAAACAATGGAATAAGTGTCTAATAGTGCCTACTAGCTTAGTAACTATTTCACCGTTTAAAGAAAATCACTCTAATTATATACTTAACCATATTTATGTTGTATAGTTTGTCAGTTTAAATGTGAAAAATTATACACAGAACGTTAAGCCAACTCAAATTACTTGACGCACGCAAAAAATACGCCACTGTGGAAATAACTCATTTGTCTCTAAGCTGAGTTTTTTAATAGTGAAAATTTAGTGAGGATAGACAAAATTATTAACAAAGGTTCCAAAATTCGCTTTAGACTAAAATACCCTAAATAATTAATTAAAAGAAATTTAATTAAATTTTTTGCGGTGTAGGTTGCTTTCAGTTATACACCACTTTCATAATGGCGGCCGATTTATTTATTCTTTTATATGTATGTTTTAACATACATATAGCCGGTGAGGCTAATTAAAATTAGCCTCACCGGCCTCGTTTTAGAGTAAAAATTCTTTTGAATTTTGCACACGCCAACGAGGCCGGTGAGGCTAATTAACATACATATAAAAGAATAAATAAATCGGCCGCCATTATGAAAGTGGTGTATTGCTATAAGAAACTGAAGAAAGTGCACAAAGATCTTATCCCAATAATGCCGAAATTTGAAAACATTAAAGACATAGGATTTTTGGGAATGGCACGTTGTACACTGTCAATTCAAAAAATTTGTTTCAGCCCAAAAGTGCCGAATAAACCCTAAATTCCTGAAGACCAATCAAATATTCATAATTTTGGACATCATCTGTTGTTTAAATTTAGCCTTCTTTGCATTTTAGGTCGTGGCCATTCAGTCAATCCTGTTTTCAAAATTTACATTGTATATTGTGGTAAAATGTCATGTTGAAATTCAAACGTTTTTGCTGTCACTTTACGATAACCCTCCTTGTATTTCTAGTTTATTCGACGAAAGTAATACAATCATCCACAAATAAAATACCCTCTTAAGTGTGATTAATTCTGGTCATTTTTTAAAACAGTGTTCATATTTTTACCAACTTTATCATGACAGCGCTTTATTTTCATACGAGGTATTTATTTGCGTAAAAACCTGCTGTTTTCTTTCCTCCTTTTCGACTTTGTTTGTTTGGCGCAAATTAAATATTATTTGCCAGTGATGGGAAGCGACTTGTTTAATAAAATTGTCATAAATGCGCAGGAAATCTTGAACAAACATTTGCTTGTTATGACAATCCACCTGTTACTTTTCATGCACTCTTGTTGTTAATATCAAGTGTGGCGGAGTTCCACTCTACAGAGATATAAAACAGGCTTGATGTGGTTTGGCCATTTTTTATACAGCTGTTTCGAGAAAAGTTGTCGGAAAAAAGCGTAAAAGTGCACGCGACAATCCAGAAAGGTATTGTGGGTAGTCATCCACGCTATATCCTAGAAACTCATTTATCCCAATGGCCGCCATCTAAGATCGTCCCTGTACGGACTAGGCATCGCGGGTTCCATGTATTTATTTGACTTATTAAAATTCATTGATCATATCCCATATTATTTTTCGGGATTGTCGCGTGCACTTTTGCGCTTTTTTCCGACAACCTTTCTCGAAACAGCTGTATATATAATATGTATTTGCCCAAAAGTTTCTATTTTTAACTTTTTGCGTTCATAGAAGAGCAAGAATACTCAGTCGGAATGGACAGTGTTTGTTTAACAAATTCGTCATTGCCTTGGAAACGGAGAACTAACATAGACCCACCTGTTATTTTGCACTCTTGTCGATCATTAATGTTAAAAATAAGGCAAACACTAGAGGATGCTGTATGAACCCAATTCACAAGCCTGATGTCGCAATGCGAAAATCGTAGAAACCAATAAATGTTAAGAGAAATTCGAGTAATTTTAAGTATAAAAATTTTCTTCCTAAAATGATAAACTGATTCACTCCCTCGATCCGAATACAGTATGCGAGTTTTAGTGAGAAGAACCCTTTTCATCTCATATTTTTCGAGCCGGAAAGTGTCTCCAGTTTGAGCGCGGTCAAAACGATTTCTTTTACCATTTCGGTATAATAAACTGAAAATGGCACAATGTTTTTTTTTAACTTTATAGACACTTTAAAGCTGACGATTTATATTTTTACTACACTATTATGTTATTTATCCAGGGAGCTCATATCACCTAGGTGATTTTCAGTGAGGCCCTGCAGTATGTGCAAACATTGCTATCCATATTGGCATCTAAAAGTCTAAAGAAAGTAGTGTTTATACCGTACACGAACATTTGGTTTTATCAACTCAGTCGATAAGGAAACCTGGTCACCATGAAGTTTCGGGCGCTTTGTCATTCGCTCTGACGAAGGACTAGCGCTCGAAACGTCCGTCAGCGTTTGAATCTCCGACCGACGCAGCACCGCTTTCTTTAGAAACTAGCATCTGCAGTTGACAAACAGTTGACTCTTTTGCAAGCGACCAACCTCGGGATCACTCTCGGGGCTACTCTCGGGACCACCCTCAAGATCACTCTCGAGGCTACTCTCGGGACCAACCTCGGGTTCACTCTCGAGACTACCCTCAGGACCACCTGTGGTTCTAGGAACTTTTTAGGCGGTTGATTGAGTCAAAATAGTGTCACTTATAGTCTCAACAGTATTACTGTATTCAATATGTACTGACAACGTGTAAATTTATTGTTCTTGGAAAGTCTTAATTGGGCGGTACAATAAAACTTGTAACCTTTATGAACATCCAAGTTTATTGCATGCACAAAAGATACCGATACATTTCACACAATTTAAGATGAGCAATGAAGATTCTTAAAACTTTGCACTGATGCGTTTCTCGTATGTATACAGAAAACACAGTTTCGATCTTTTTTCCTGTGGCCCCCATTTCCTCCAAATCAGCGAAATGACGATTGCTTTCGTTATTCCCAGTTTACACCGTCACGTACAACCGAAAAAGGAAATATATGACTGAAAGGCAGAAAAAACATTTCAGTGCGGATTTGGAATAAAAAAACACGCGGCAACATATTTTATTCACGAGGTTGAGGTTTTAGTTTTTAGTTCTTGTACTGTGGCAGCTTAGAACAGTTCCTTTCTTTTCTTAGGCCGATGGAGACCCCTGTAAGGATCAAATATTTCTTTCAAGTCATACTCCTCTTTATCGGACCTCTTTTTAAACACCTTCCTCTGGGTTTCAACTGATGGCGAAGCTACAATTATTGGCCTCATTCCACACTCGGCTCTGAACTCCACCACATTAAGACCCGTGCGATCTGCTAGCTGTTGGTGTGTCTCCTGCAAGAATATCAACAACAAAAACGACAATATTTGTTTGCAAATGTAATTTTTATGTCGTTTCTCTAACTCATTTTGTTTAATCATTACAAGAATAGGGGGGAGGGGTACATGATGATTGTTTTAACCCCCCTATTTTGCTCACGCATTGGTCACGTGATCATTCATTCCATGTGCTTGTCATTCGTTTCGCGACAGCCGCGGATCAAGACGTGATTTTTGTTCATCCCTCCTCCTCCCCATGTCCTGTCCTCTTTTCTCGCTAACTAGTGTATTTCCTTAGTGTTTGTTTTTGGTGCCGTCACCTTTACTGGGCTAGCCTGTGAACAGGCTTCTTATTTGGGGAATTGGGTTAGGTTAAAATCGGCGAGTAAAGCGAGCCGAGCGCGGACTGGGGAAGAGGGAAGGGGCGGCGAAGCCTGTGGACTCGCCTTTGATGCCGCCGTTCCATGATACCAGAGTCTGATATCATGAGCTGATTGGTCAGATCACTTGGTGTTGACAAGTATGCGATGACAGACGACACATGTTGACATCTCAAATACCTTGCGCCTTAAATTTGCATAAATATTCCATTCGCTGGCTCAAATGATAAACAGACATGACGACTCGTCGCATGCAATTTTCAGATCTCGATGTTGAGAAAGCTTTGAGCGATTCGTTGCGAAATTTTTCGCTTATACCGAGGCTTAAAGAAGAGCAAAAGCTGTGTCTAAAGTCTGTGGCAAAAAAGCAAGATGTTTTTGGAATTTTGCCGACTGGATTTACAAAACAGCAACCATGCTACAGATTATCTGTTGGATGCCAAATCAAACGCTATTACAAAACAACGGGGGTTTATCCTAGCTCCACTGGGACACACTACTCAACTACAGAACTAAGAATACTAAGGAGCTAAAAATTATTGCAATAATTCATGATTTCAATGCAGTGGTATTATAGACAACGGCTTTTTGAGACTCGGATCGTGGCCATATCATCGAAGAAAACAAATTCATAACTGTGGTCTAAACGGGCAATTCTCTCTGAAGTCTTACTGGAAAAGCTTTATACTTTAGGTTTTTTTAAATACTTTTTTGCGAAGAGTGGGAGTCGTGCTTAGCCTGTCCATTTTTATACTGCTACCGATGCATTCAACAGAATAAAAACATGACAACTTGTTGACATTTTAATTAACTTGTTGCCAATATAATAACAGGATAATTACTAGGGGGCGGAACGGCGGCATCAAAGGCGAGTCCACAGGCTTCGCCGCCCATTCCCTCTTTCCCAGTCCTCGCTTCGCTCGCCGATTTTAACCTAACCCAATTCCCCAAAAAGAAGCCTGTTCACAGGCTATTACTGGGCCAGAGCATGCATCCATAATTTTTAAAGAAAGGTGGTATTTTAATAAAAACGGTTATGAGCCTTTGTCCACAGCCATACAAGACCAAACGAGGTTGTTTCTGTCATTGCTCTGTAAACTGAGCTCAGGCAAGGTTAGGTTTGAGGTTTGACTGTATTTCACTGTCCACTTGTTGGTGTGATAAGTTAGACGAGTTAACTTTAGGCCCCAGTTCCCAGTGGTTTTACCTGACTGAGTAGACCCTGGAACGCTGCTCGAACAAGACTCAAAGGTGTAGTCGGTCCGCGCACCTTACAGCGCATGTCTTTAATCCCAAGAAGCACTACGATCTCTTTTATGGCCCGATGACAGCGGAGTCCATAACCTAAGAGTGCACATACACAAGATTAGCCGACAGATTCAGAATACACACTACAAAAGGGTTTTTAGCAAAACATGCACAAGTTGACTGACTTGGTCAGGAGTGGGGTGGTGTTCATGAATGCTTGGAAAAGACATCACATTGTGTCACCTTGTAGGGTACCAGAGGTTAGGTAGTTTGTCTAAGATGGTTTTTATGTAGCACACAAGGTCCTGAAATACGGATCCACCTTTCGTACACATGTGGAGCTGGCACTTAAAGAGATGCTCAATGCATCCATCTTGGTAGTAAACGGCGGGCTCGATGATTTTATATGAGAGCCCTACGCCTGGCTATGCCACGCTGATGAGTCCAGGTCCAAAACAGCTGTCCATGGCTGCCACTGCCAGGGTGATATGGTTGTGCGCATGCGTAAGGTAATGGCCACACTGATGGGATGGTGTAGTGTGATTCCTTGCAGTTATAGTTTACCAGAGGTTTTAGTCAAAATTATTTGGTGCAGAAGACTGATACACATTTTGGTTGAGCCTTGAATGGATATATTCAATTGAATTGCATTCATATTAACTTACTGTGGGGTGTGGGGTGTGGGGTGTGGGGTGAGGGGTGGGGGGGTGTGGGGTGTGGGGTGAGGGGTGGGGGGGGGGGGGGGGGGGGGCTGTGGACGGAGAGGGGTGTTGGGTGTTGAGGGGCCAGGAACCAGGGAGAAATGAAAGGAAGCGGGAAAAGAGAGTGCAGAAGTAGGATTCCCAAAGTAGTGGGAAGCAGGAGTAATAGGAAATATGCAGCATTGCATGGCATTAATTTTTTGTAACTCTACCATAGTAAGCACAATGCAAAGTTAAAGTTCCCCCGCCCCCATCCATGCTCAGGGTTCTCACTACGTTTTAGAGTAGACGGTTGAGATGTAATAGTAGGCGGCTGCATTCAGGTTTGTTTAACACATATTAAGCCTTTTCACTGAAAAGTAGGCAGCTCAAAAATTCAAAGTAGCCGGTTTTTTAGCCGGTTGCCGGCACTTAATGAGAATCCTGCATGTTTCTCGGTGTTTGAATATCCTGATGAAACACTCTTTCTTGTGTATGATATATTACATCTAAACTTGTACTGCAACACAGAGTAATCTTGCACACTTGTCATTTTTGATGGTACCCATTTATACACCTGGATGGAGCGAGACAATGTGGAGCAAAGTTTCTTGTCTATAAAGGAAACAATGTAATGGCGGAGACCAAAATATTATTAATAGTAGTGTTGGTCTTAAATATGGAATTTTGATAGTCAACAATATTATCAAGTCCTTATTGCACTCAAATGTTTTGATCTGGCAAAGACAAATATAATGAAATTAATAAAACATTATATATAACAAAATAAACATTGGGAGGAAAAAGGTAAGTTACCTGGAGGCTTTCTGTAAAAATTGATTATTGTCTTTTTGTGTCTTGTTTCCAAGTCATGGTAAACTGCCAAGAAAAGCTAAATAGGTTAGTTTCCAAGGAAACCAGTTGTGGTGCTGCATCAGTGGGAAGTGTCAAAACACTAAAATGTGGTAAAAACTAAGTGGATAATATGTGTTCATATTATGAAGCACTTGTCCTTCCATCGAATGAAGGGCTAACACTCCTTACTCCGCACTTAATACCATATTTTAGTGTCAAACATCTCCCAGGGTATCAACCACCTTCCCAGGGAATAAACCACCTCAAAAGGTACTGACTACCTTCCCTGGGTATTGAACATCTCCCTAGGTTAGTTAACTACCTTCCGAGGCTATTGAAAAACCTCCTAAGGGTATGAACCACCTTCTAAGGGTATTCACCACCTCCACAGGGTATTAACCACTTCCCAAGGTATTGGCCAGCTCCCCAGGGTATTGAGCATCTCCCAAGGGTATACTAAACATCTCCCCAGGTTATAAAGCACCTCCAAAGGTTATACTAATCTATTGACCACCTCTCCAGGTATGAACCACCTCCCAGGGTATTGACCATATCCCTAGGGTACTAACGTGCAGCGGTTCTTCGTACAGTAGTTTACATGTATGTATAAAAAGTTAGAAGTAAACCTCACTTGTGTGGTCATTGCAGCGTTCAACAAAGTAGAGATAGTTCACGGCTTTGTTCCTTGCCTGAATGCAAAAGAAAACAAACAAAACTTCAGTTAATTCAGGACACACAAACATGACCCAAAATTATCTTGCTTAAAAGATGTTCAGTTACAAATGTGTATAAAATTTGAGTATTGTTATTGTTTTCTCTTTGGTCTGTTCAGCTTAATATGTAGCACAGGTATCAATATAACTATTAATATCATTTAAAATTACATAGACTTTGTTTTATTAACAGAAAGGAGAGTTTTAGAGAATTTAAATGTGCTTCATGTGCAAACCTTTGCATGTATTAAGTTAGGTTAACATTAATAATTAATTGTGAAATTTTATGAAACTTCCTCTTGAGTTTCCATCAAGTTGTGCAGGTATTTTGATAACATCACATGGTACAGCTCTTTTGAATGAAATTTGCTTGCGACAAACCTACGATTCACATTGTATTACTGTAAATTAAACCAACAACTTGCTTACGATTGTCATCAAGAACAGGGAGAATGGTCACAAAAAAATCATGTTTTTCGAGATTTGGGAGCAACTGGAAAACTATGCAAATATCTCCTAAAGCAGTATTATTTAAAGGCAGTATTAAGCAGTATTATTTAAGCATGTTTTTACAGGTTTATACTGCAAGTGTGTCTCAATCAGTCTACTCTCAAAGACTTTTCTGTTTATTCCTACATGTATTCTGGAATACAGTCAATCGAACATGCCGTAATTAATCAACACACACCTGCTTCATTGCACTCAAAGGGGTTTGTCCTCTGCCGACTCCAAAACCTACAATGTAAAATATAAGAAAAACGTCACTGGTGAATGACTGAAACATTCAGTTTGAAATTAACTTTAATTAATAATAATAACAATAAATAATAAAATCTTTATTACCGTGTCTATGTATTTAGCTCATAGAGCTAATTGGGGACACCTACTATTACAAAATAGATAAAAAGACTATGTACAATATCACAATAATTACTAGCAGTAATCACAGATTATGTAGACGCATTCGAAGGAATTTCCGGTGGAAAAGAGCCCCTGAAAAAAACCAATAGGGGCAGCCATTTGGAAGACCGTCTACCAAAAAATCTCAAATTTTACTGCACATAAACCACAGGAAAACCAACACGAAATTAGGATTGCGTTCTTCGAACGCGATAAATAATAATTTAACTACTAAAATAGACTATACATTAAGATTTAAAAATATTTAGATGACATATATGAAGAAATACTTATTAAAATGTACATAATTGTGAGTAATCACATGCTATAAAGGTTGCAGCAGTTGCCGCTGTCTTCCACTAGGCTGGCCAGGTCAACGCTACGGATATTAGCTTTAAATGAGCTAAGGCTTAGTAGTTCACGCATACTGTTTCCTAATTTGGACCAGATATATGGTCCTTGATACCTAAGTGTGTGTTTACCATAGCATATAGTATTAAATCGTGGTATTTCAAAGTCACTGTTCCTAAGGTTATAACGAGTGCCCTTACGAGTAAATATCTCAGATATGTAGCTAGGTACTAGATTGTTCTTTACTTTAATTGGAAGTACATGTACAATAATACGTAAAATTGGCTAAATAATAATTATTTAAATGCCTAGGGCATTTATTTCACTTGGGATAACGATTATAAATTCAAAATAAATTGACAGTCTCATGTGAACATTATTTGCATAAGAGGAGATGTTTACCTGCAACGCCATTTTTGTTGCCAACCACGACCATGGCACGTTGAGTTTTCTTTCTTCCTCCTGGTGTCATGTTACTGACTCGCCTCAACTGTCAATAATCCAACAATAATAATGTTAATAATAAAAATTAATGGTATATAAACATTACATGTATTATTACTATTATTAATAATATTATTATTATCATTAATGTGTATATGAAAATAAATTAATTCTTATCAACTGTGGTAGAAAAAATTAAAGAGAATGTGATCATCACAATTAGGTCAGTGACTCGATGGGATTCAAACTCATGATCTGTGTGATTCTGGTGCAAATGCTCTGGAGTTTAGAACCTGAAAAACATCTTAAGGTCAGTGACTCAACGGGATTTGGTGTAAACGCTCTGGAGTTTGAATCCAGTCAAGGCCTACAAATGTTTTTTCAGGTTCTAACTGCTATATCACTGTGATAATCACATTCTTCATAATGTTGCTAATTATCTCTGCCAGCATTTATGGATTAAGTTATAAATAACATCGCAGATCACACAATATTTAACTAAAAACATTAGTACAGTGCAAAAGAACTTGCATGCTCAATACTTTCTTCTAGCCGAGTAAATTGTTTGTTGGATTTATTATTTTACAAAAAACAAGCTGTTTTACATACCTCAATAACAACAGAATGAAAGTCTTTCAGTACCACTGCAAAGAAACAATCACAAAAACAGTGTATACAGAGTATTTAAATTTAACATAGTAAAAGCTTTTTAGTTGTAAAAGAAGCCACAACTGTTAATTAACACCACAGTTCTAATTCAAGATCAGGAAAGTATGATTTTATTAACACCACAGTTCTTGTAACTCATGATCAGGAAAATATGATTTTATTGAGACAAATTTCTAAAATCAAAGCAGTCAAACAGAATTTCCCAGCTGTAGTACAGTGAAACCCCTGTCATTAATCTGGCCACCACTAGGCCACCAACCGAGGGTGGCCATATTAACATGGTTTGTCTTCCGTATGTTTCTATGACTAAGCTATTCTTTGGGCTAAAAAAAAGTGGCTGTAACAAAGAGGTGGCTGTACATGTACTAACTGGAGGGTTCCACTTTACTCACAAGGTGGTTCTAATGTTGAGTTTGAGTTTCAGTTGAAATTCTACATTTTAATCACTCAACTGGTATTGAGCTTCAGCTATTGAGTATTTTCCTGTGGTACTGTGTTTGTACATGTACATGTGTGCTGTATTAGGTGGTTCTAATAAGTCTGTGGGTTAAATACTAATTCCTGAGTAAGATATGCATGTGCATGACCAATCAAATGAAAGCTACATGTATTGCCTTACACAAGAAGAGTGGGTGGTCTTAACTTGGAATTGCATTTTTTAACCTTTTTTCCAACTGTGGTACTTTCAATTTTGAATTGCGTTTTCACCTCCCCTTCAATAATGCAGTTTCATTATAGCATTTTAGTCAATTTTCAAGACATTATTGCAGTTTTTGTCAATTATTTTTAGCAACATTGCATTATTTTAGGGCAACCCCAATGTTCACAGCTCTTTTTTTAGTATTGGATATTCTTGCGAAGTTAAAAAACTTAAATGTCAAACCTCCGTCAGCAGTGAGAGGAGAGCCAATTGACCTTCCTGGCCAAGTTCTCCCAGACCATCCTTTCTGCACTGTCCTCATCCGGACTGGTTCTTCTTCGCCATCATCTGCTTGGTGATCTTCCCCTGTGCCTATTGGAGCGTTGAATCCTTCCCACTTCAAGCCTGCCTTATCTGACATTTAAGTACAAAAAAAAAAAAGATTTAAAATCAATAATTTTAATTGATCTTATTATCCAACTCCAGTTTGCTTACAAGGCAGTCCTCTAAGAGGTATCAGGTGATAGGGAGCCCAAATGGACTCCAACTATACATAAATTAATTTTAAGGTACTCAGTAGTTAAAGGGACACTGGCACCTATTTTAGTATCACTTTGAAGAGCCAAAAAACATATTTATTTCACAGGAAACCTTAAAATAATGGTCCAGTTTTGTTAACAAATACTCTACCAGTGCACAGAAACAAGTATTCGTTATCTTTGGCTGTGGATGGCCAGGATGGAAATGGATTGCAACTTGAAAAAATTGGCCAATTTTTTCAAGTTCCTCCAAGAATCATGGAAAAATCGCAGAAAAACTTATAATGGTTTGTTCTTCCTTGAAGAAATCACTTGATATTATCTTCTTGGTATTCTAAAAGCAATTTTACATGTATGTTTGAGCAAAAGTACTTTGTCATATATTTAGACAAGTGTATTTTGACCAAAACACAGCAAAATCTGAGTGATAATAATGCCCCTTTAACCTATTTTATTTACTGTAATTATACCCCGGGAAACTTGAACCCTCAATAACTCGAACCTCCTGCTAACTCGAAGTGATTTTTGTTTTCCCTTCAGGTCATTTTCTTTAGATTTATACCCTGGATAACTCAACCTCATCTGTCAAAGTCAAATCATGATGTCATCCAGAACACTGAGTTTATTAGTGTATACATTGTCCTTGTGGTCCTTCCATAGCATTCTTTTACTTTGCTTTTCTTTTGCTTTGTTCTGTTCATTTATACTATGTTTTGTTTAACAAATTGTTCCAGTTTGATTCTTTCTTGGTCAGTAAAGGTGTTTGATAAGTCAAAGCATATAAACAAATGCCATTTACAGTATTGCCTAATTTCTGGACATTATTTTTGGTTCCCAACTCCCAATAACTCAAACTCCTGCCAACTCAAACCTTTTCCGACTTCCCTTGGAGGTTCAACTGAGTTATCAGGATTCAACTGTATTTATTTTTAAAACATGTACATTTGTTTTCACTTAGTTTTTACATTTTGATTCTTTGTAAATTAAGACTTGTGTATTTTTGTGTCTCTTTTAATAAAGACTACTACTTTCAGTTCATACCAGCAAGTACCCATACCTTAACAAATTAAACATGATGGCAATAATGAAAAAAAAAATTGAAACATCCCAGCTTTACTTTGTGGCCAGTTTTAAAATGGTAAAAAATTGCAAGATGCTGAGTAAGGTGCAGCATTGCAGAAAATAAATTTACTGCTTTTAAGAATAAGGTCAGAGACAATGGGATCTATAGTTTTTGATCAGATGCATAAACAATGTAAGCATGAAGGCAACAGTAAAATCCCACAACTCGGAGACGACTCTGAAATGGTCACTCTGAAGAGCTCCAACATAAGCTGGATTAACAACAAATATGTGTAATAGTTCATTCAAGATACCACAATGATAATCAGAAATGCTACCTGAAGATACTTACTGCATCATTATTACCACAACATGTAGTTATTTATAAACAGTGTATACATGTATGTTGGGGTTATACTTTATTTTACTGTAAATTTGTTTTGGTTTGAAAATTTTCAAACCAGTTAAATTTTTATTTTCCTTTGTTTTAAATTCATTACTATAATCTGATCAGTTTTGCCCAATATGCATTGCATGCTGCGAGCATTGGTGGCCATTATCTTGATGTTTAAAAATCTGGTAGGTCTTGTCCATTTGCATTGGCCATGTCAGTCATTAAACATTGCTCTTAGCCATTTATTCACAACAAGCACCTTATTTATTAGGCTACACTTAAGAATACATTTTAATATAATAAACAAGTTTGAAGACAACAGAAGCACTTGATAAATCAATATGTAATTCCTTTCCAGGTGATTGAAAGTTTGCTACATGTACAAGAAAAGCAAAACCCTGAAAAACAATAGAAGCCTCAAAAATCCCATGCAAAACAATAACAGAGGTGCATGAATGGACAACACTGAATGTCCAGGCCGTGTTTCAGTAAAGAAGCTTACCATACTTAAGTAGTTCAGGATCAACTCCTTTAACAATCTTTTTTTTCGTTCCTCTCCCAGTTCCTCTTCCTCCAGTAACGGCAGCCCATAGTTTCTCATATTCTGTAAGGATTAATACATGTAGGAAATGTTTTGTTTGGACATTAACTAAGTCAATGATCCCATGCACATAAACACAGAAAAAACACAACTATTCACTGCTGAATGTATAGACTTGGTAATGTACATGGACAACACAAACAGGTATCAGTCTTTAAATGGAATAGCTGCAAAATTATCATGAATGGAGTTATCCGTTGAGGTGGTTTGTATCCAATAATAATGTAAATCTGTATTCCATGCGAGCATTAACCCTTTCACTCCCAGAGTCAATAACGGAGACATGTAGTGTCGTTCTAACTTTTGAGTCTGATGATGAAATCCTATGGTGTGACCATTCAAATGAAACCTCTTCAGCAGTACTTTTGCATGGTACCATTTGTTCTAACTTTTGAGTCTGTTGATGAAATCCTATAGTGTGACCATTCAAATGAAACCTCTTCAGCAGTACTTCTGCATGGTACCATTAGTTCTAACTTTTGAGTCTGTGGACGAAATCCTATGGTGTGACCATTCAAATGAAACCTCTTCAGCAGTACTTTTGCATGGTACCATTTGTTCTAACCTTTGAGTCTGTTGATGAAATCCTATAGTGTGACCATTCAAATGAAACCTCTTCAGCAGTACTTCTGCATGGTACCATTTGTTCTAACTTTTGAGTCTGTTGATGAAATCCTATGGTGTGACCATTCAAATGAAACCTCTTCAGCAGTACTTTAACATGGTACCATTTGTTCTAACTTTTGAGTCTGATGATGAAATCCTATGGTGTGACCATTCAAATGAAACCTCTTCAGCAGTACTTTTGCATGGTACCATTTGTTCTAACTTTTGAGTCTGTGGACGAAATCCTATGGTGTGACCATTCAAATGAAACCTCTTCAGCAGTACTTTTGCATGGTACCATTTGTTCTAACTTTTGAGTCTGTTGATGAAATCCTATGGTGTGACCATTCAAATGAAACCTCTTCAGCAGTACTTTTGCATGGTACCATTATTTTGTTTTTTAATATTTTAATTACAAAATGAAATTTGGGGTTTTTCTTGAATTTGTATTTTTAGCACTCTTGGGAGTTAAAGGGTTAATCTTACAGTCAGGTATATTAATATAAATCTGTCAGTGTAAAATATAACCATGGATACTAGATCAGATTCAGCTACTGTACAATGCACATGTCAGAATCAACATGTGCAATTATTTGTTGATTGTTGGGGTTTTCTCTACCCCTGTCTACCTTTGTCCTGATCAGAGGCATAGTTCCGGCATTGAACGATCTGGGCAGAAATTAAGGCCTTTGTGATCCACAAATCTGTGAAGAAAAGCAATTTATTGATTAACAGTGATCCAATCAATCAGGAAAATCGTCTCAGATATCACACCTTGAAATAACAGAATTTGAAACAACACCACAAGCCCTATTGCAGGGCTTCTGAAAGGTGCCCGTGAGCAAAACATAAAATTATGTGGAATCTTCAGGTGTTACATGCAAGAATGTTTACCTCTTTATCTAAAAACTGAGGAATTTGACAGTCTGTAAGGCCCTGACTATCAAAACTGAGGAATTTGACAGTCTGTAAGGCCCTGACTATCAAAACTGAGGAATTTGACAGTCTGTAAGGCCCTGACTATCAAAACTGAGGAATTTGACAGTCTGTAAGGCCCTGACTATCAAAACTGAGGAATTTGACAGTCTGTAAGGCCCTGACTATCAAAACTGAGGAATTTGACAGTCTGTAAGGCCCTGACTATCAAAACTGAGGAATTTGACAGTCTGTAAGGCCCTGACTATCAAAACTGAGGAATTTGACAGTCTGTAAGGCCCCGACTATCAAAACTGAGGAATTTGACAGTCTGTAAGGCCCTGACTATCAAAACTGAGGAATTTGACAGTCTGTAAGGCCCTGACTATCAAAACTGAGGAATTTGACAGTCTGTAAGGCCCTGACTATCAAAACTGAGGAATTTGACAGTCTGTAAGGCCCTGACTATCAAAACTGAGGAATTTGACAGTCTGTAAGGCCCTGACTATCATAACCTTAATAAAAATGCAGATGGGGATTGGGAAGGGGCTTGGGGCCTGCAGTATGTTGATATTGATATTTTGTAATTGATATTTTAGAATTTTAGATAGTGTCCCCAATTAGTGGTTTTAACTGCTATATTTTTTTTATTGACACTTGAATAAAGTTAAGCTTATTAAATTATTATTATTATCATTATCGCTAATGGTCTGCCTCATTCAACAAATGGGGGTGTAGTGGAAGGGTTCAAGAAACTGAATAACCTACATTTATCCTTGCAGTATCCCGGGCTATTAAATGTTGGCTTCATTTGCACCTCTCTGTCAAGCTTAAACCTTGGCGAAGCAATAATTTTTGATCGAATGTCCAGCTCTTTCATCAACATTGGACATTCAAATTGAAGTTTCGAGCGATCAATTAACAGTTTCCTTAATAACAATACAAAATGTATCAATTCTTACCTTTCTTTAAATGCGCAAGATTCATTAAATAACCATTTTCCCCCGTCATTAAAGATTTCGTGTAGCTGCTACAGCGAGCACATCTTCGTACAACGGCCGCCATTTTGGTCAGTATTCCATGTATGACCCCATGATATGTCCTGAGATATTATAATGTTTTACAGTACACACAACTAGCAACCTCGTCCCCAGGGCCTTCTCCGCTTTTTCAAATTCAAAATGGCGGGTCGAGCGGAGAAGACCCTGGCCGAGGCTGATCTAACAGGACCGCTGAATGGCAGTTGATTTGTGGCATTCTTTCACGAGCTCTGATTGGTCAGCTCTTTCTTCCCTTCAAAATGGCTGACTAAAAAGTATAATGTGTGGTGTATTTTGAGGCAGTTACGAGAAATAAATGAATTCTCCATTACATGTAAGCTTGCCTCGGAAATCATAATTAAAGAAGATGTGGACTTCACATCAAAGCAAAGCTGAGTCACAATTTGCAGAAAGAAAGCACGCAGACCGCGATGAAAAACAAGGTGACGAAGGATCTCCTTTTATACTTTCAAGATATTCAGGTGTTTTTGTTTACTTTTTTAGGCTGGAAAGCTTGTGAATCAGATATAACCTATGGATTTATTACATTTATAGCGGTTGCTTATAAATACTGTAAAATGTTCGTATTAAATGTCAAAGACAATCTCTCTGTATCATACAGAGAGATTGAGAAATGTTCGAAACAAGTAAGCTTACATGTATAATTGAAGCTTATAAGCTTACAGTTTATTCATCGCACATTTTGTTTTCCAATTATTTAAAAAATACCAGAGAAAAGATACTCAACCTCCCCTGATCGTTGAGAATTAATTAAAATTTGACAGTTTTTTATATTTAAAACAATTTAACACATTTTAAAATCCTTAAATTTTCCATAAATTTACGTAAGAGTGAGTAGCTTTATGGCATTGTCTTGGCATTTTTTGATACGAGATGTTTTTGGAAGGCAGCTGCATATATTGTGATCATCCACTTGTCTCTGGTGTGGACTCTTTGACCAGAAGCATTGTAAAATTGCAAAGTTAATTAACTTTAAAAAAGTCCCCTGACCAGTAAGATATTCATCCAAAAAAGGGGGATTTAGTTAGGGATTCTTCTGCTGTTTTTGTGGAATGGTGACTGCATGAGTATTTGTACTTTTACTTGAGATGTCTAGGGTTGTCATTAATAACTGGCAGCATCTATTATGACCAACAACAACGGTAAAGATGGCCAGCTACTCAAAGTTTGAAAATAACTTAAAATCAAAAGGCCCAGAAGTTTTTCCTCATTTTGTTTCATTTTTCCTCATTTTACCTTATTTGTGGACCCAGTTTCTTAAAAGTTTAATGTAAAACCATGGTAGTCACACCTCCCATAAGTTTTGCATCTTTTTCAATGTATTTGTTTTTCTCTTTTGCACTATGTCAGAAAATTCTCTGTAGTTGTCAAAAATTAATGTTCTATGGACCATGAGTTTTAGATGAACCATTAATACCAGTTGTATTGTTGGCATTTCTTACTGACAGAAGGGTATCTTTCATCAATGAGGGAATTAATTGGCAAATTGATGCTATAAAAGCTATTATTTCCCCGGGGGGGGGGGGGGGGGGGGGGGGGGGGTACTCAACAAAGGTTTGTACGGGGATGCTCTGCCCCAAGGTCCAAACCCTTACCCTTTCATATGCCCTTTTTGACAGAAAAGGTACCCCTTTCATATACATTTCATTGAAAACGGTACCCCTTTCATACAGCCTTTACGTGTGTCTGTTTGATATATTTTCAGACCCTTTTTATAATACTTAATGGCAGTTTTTCCTACTTTTTTTATGCTTCAACTTGTGTTTTCGCTACCCTTTCCTATTCTGCGTGAAATCCCTACCCTTTCATATACTTCAACTCGTGAAATCCCGACCCTTTCATATACCACCAGCCTAAAAAAGGTACCCCTTTCGGCCGGAGCATCACCGTATAGCCCATTATAGGGAGTACCCCCTCCCCCCCCTAGGATTATTTCTTGAGTTAGCTTTACTTACTTTGAAATTATAAAACTGAGACAATTCAGTGCAAGAACCTCCTAAGTAATTCTAGGAAATTATTGCCAACAGCTTGTATTTTAGGCCTTTATCTAAAAGCACTCTCTGGTCATAATAATGGTCTGGATCATGCACAATGTGAATGCTAGAATTGTCAGAGTTTGAACTACTTGTAGGTCAGAAAATCAAGCATTTTGGAATGAAATAAAATGTTTTCCTGAAAATTTTATCCATTTGGACTGAGTGACACTGTTATTTTTATGCCAAAACGCATTAATAG
Source organism: Dendrophyllia cribrosa (assembly GCA_024195265.1). Lineage (NCBI taxonomy): Eukaryota > Metazoa > Cnidaria > Anthozoa > Scleractinia > Dendrophylliidae > Dendrophyllia > Dendrophyllia cribrosa. The sequence continues at coordinate 47,292,509 of JAJLRJ010000006.1, forward strand.
TAATCTTTAAACAGGATGCATTTATCACTAGAGTGGTTTTCAGAACAGCCCGGTAATAACTTAAAAGACAATAATATGTAAAGGAAGTGGTCATAACAAGTATACTAGAAGAGGATCCACCTTGTATTGTGGCAGGGGGGGCTATGCAAGATATCACCTATCTGATTAGGCTAATGGACATTTATTGGCCTAAAAAATGTGAAATTTGCATTGCTACTAAAATGACACATGAAGGTGGAAAACTTTGGCCCAGTTTCTTCTCCTGGTAGAATGGGGGCTATACCAACAAGACAACAGCATTAAGGTGGGGGAGGGAATGTGCATAAAGAGACCAGTGTTTTGTAAAGCAGTAGGTCCTGTCCGAGCTCAATAGTTTTGACCATTTGATTAATAATAATACATGTATGTAAAAGCTCAAAAGACAAAAAGTCACTAAGAATGTTCATGCCCTGAACAATGTCAACTGTTTCAACCACACGAAAGATTGTAACTTCAAGATATCAAATAAAGAATGTTGCTTAAGAATAATGTGTTGAAACAAAAAGGTAGTTAACAAAATTAATAACAGAAAGGGCCCTAATTAATAGTGGAGATGTGAAGGAAATTAACTTTTCATCATCATCAATTTCTCTCTTGCCATGTATACCACTATTAGTGAAAAAAAATAGTATTACCCTTCCTTGCCCAACATATTTCCTTGGAAGCTTGTGGGTTGGCACCTAAGAGAAGCTAATGTACTGTACCAGACTGAGTACAATTGTCACTGCACCATTCAAGACAACTTGCTATGACAGTGATAAAAATAATACAGTCAAAACCCATTTACAGATGCCCATTCAGTATAGCAATAAAATTGTAGCCAGGAAGCCAGTCACTTTGTGGAAGCCAGGTGGTATATTATGTGGCATATCTGTTGTATGCTAATCCAAGGCTGTGCTCTAAAGAAAATTTCAAGAAGCCCATTGGGCTCCCAAACAGTCTAGCTGGGGTGCCCATGCCTCAAAGTTGGTCGCCCAAATCAATTAAATTTTTTTTTTATTCAAGCAAGTCAAGTAGTTTTTTGGTAAGTATAATTATTTTTTTTATTATTTTTTTATGAAACATGATGGTTGACCTCTTGCAAATATCAGCACTTAGGTAATGTGATTTAGACCACAAAACAAACAGTGCAAAACTATTCAAAAATAATGAATAATCTGATAAACCTACAACTGGATCATTAAAATGAAGCTTTCAATTCAAAACATTATGGGCTTTATTTATGGTCACTAAAAAAATGAGGCTTTCATTTGGTTTTGATGGAGACATGGCAGCTTAACATAAACAATTTCATTTTTAGCTTCAATCAACACTAAATTCTTTCAAATTTTTAAAAACATAAAGATTCTGGCAGGTTTATGTAATTTTCATAAAAGATGTTTGGGACAAACAGGAAAACTATGCTTTTTACTGGTTATTTAGGTTGAAAATAAAATATTAATCTTCAAAAGGTGAATCAATGTCACCTGAAATAAGTGACTAAAATCCTGTGGAGCTTCCTGTAAAAACTGCCATGAAACCATGAAACCATGGCGGCCCCTTGCAATAATAATTTGTTCCGTGTAGCATGAAATTTTTGCTTAAAGTTCTCTTAGTAAATAAGTGGTTGTTTTTTCCAAAACAAGCATACTGGTAGTGATCTTTGTTATTCCATGTATTTGAAGAAAATACTTGAAGAATTAGTCTGTACAGACCTTTCCCACATTCCTGTGAACAAAGGCACGAAATCGAGGCTAGGGTGGACAAAATACAGTGATTTGTATGAAATTGTCCACCCAAGCCTCGACCTCGTTTCATTGTGTGTGCTCACTGGAGTGGAATGCGGGGAAGGTATATTTGGTGTGGTTTAACGGATAATACACAGGGGTGAGAAATAATGCAAGCAATGAGCATAGTCAGAATAAAATCTGCTATTATATCTACTGTAATGTCTTCAATGTAACTTTTTTGATAAGATATCTTTGTGGCATAGCATCTTTAAGGGGGGGGGGGGGGGGGGGGGCAATTATTAGAAAGGGGGTACCGGTACTTATTGGAAGGAGAGCACTAAATTGAGTCATAGGTATTTTGTGAAAATCTCAGGAAGGTGGGCACCCAACGAGCCAAGTTCACCAATTAAGATTTGTTCACATGCCTTAGCTGAAAATTCAACAGCCTGATATTATTACAAACAAAATCCTTTTCTCCGAAAAAGTTAGCTCTGGTATGATGTCCAAGAATTTTTTTAGGGAGCTATTAGTTGCCTTCTGAATTAGTCAGTTTGACTTTCTGAGAACCAAAAATACTATTTTTCATCTTCTCAAAAATGTCAGGCATAGCTTTTACTGGGTCCTAAAAAGATCAGTTAACATTTCCAGTTTGAGAATATTAACTTTTCATCCAATTGTAATCCAAACATCTGAGGATGATATGGGCATCCCCGACAACTATTTGGCAAAACAATTCGTTAGATGCCCCTGTCTAAGAAACACCATCAGTAAATTCTTTAATGATCGCACACATCATGAATAAGTTGCATGTTGGTGTGTGCATGACAAACATTCCGCATAAGTTGAATGATGATAAGACTTCTTCAGCAGAACTGAGACATTCACAGCTATAAAATATAAAAGAAAATAATATAATTAATTATTACTGACCACTGTTTTTGACTGACTTAGAAACATGCACGTAAGGAAAGAAATGTATGCATGCATACAATCCGGTTAATCACAGCTGACTCGAAAACCCGGGAATAGAAATTTAAAACAAAAATATTCGAAAAAAAAGGCGAAAATACTTTCACCGCGAAAAGCCCTTGGAAAATCGGTTCAATTAAGCTTATTGAAAAGTTACGCTGAAAGTTTGTCTATACAGACGGTTAATTTACATAAGCTTAATATGAAAACAATCTTACCTGAAAAACACATGAACAGCACCGGGAATATGGTCGCAGAATTGGTCTCACATTCGCAAAATTGTACCTGATGGCAACGCAAATTCGTCCCTACAAAGAGAACGGACCCCAGATTTCTCGTTCTGCTGGTATTGATGCCTGATATTGAACCAAAGCTAAAGGTCATTTTCAGCGACTGCAGCAACGAAGGCAGCCATATTTGTTTTGACCGCTGTGCAAGCGGAACGACGTAGATTTTCAGCACCTGTCACGTGTCAAAATACTCCAAGATTCTTGGAGTATTTTGCAGCCTCGACCAGGGTCTTCTCCGCTCGACCCGCCATTTTGAATTTGAAAAAGCGGAGAAGGCCCTGGGGACGAGGTTGCACAACTAGAAGCGGTTACCAAACCACAAAGCCTGGCTGCTCAGCCCAAGATGGCGGCGCAGTTTCTGAAATTTGGAGTTCCTATGCTCGTAAGTCAGTATTTTTATCGCATTCTATTTTCTGATACTAAAAGGATTCCATATTCAAATATAACTAGAAATACGTGTCTCGCAGAACCTCGCGAAGCTCGGGGGAGCTAGGATGCACTGCAAAATTTTAGCGATGTGGGAGGGAGAGATGGAATTTCTGATTTAAATGGAAAGGTTGGGTTGCTTGCTGGCAATGGCCCCCAAATTTAAAGTTGAGACATTTTCGTTCCAGTCTCTTCCATTTAACTTGTACTTTGTGCCCTGTCTTCCTAAAATAAAATAATTGGGAGCTGGTGCTGGTCAGTTTTGGGTTTTGAGCTGTGGGTCGCTGTAACTGCTATGGGACTGTGTCGGTACCAAACGATCCTCAGGCAATTCCTCCCCCCCCCCCCCCCAATTTTTGTCAAAAGGAAAATTGCTCTGAAAGTGGATGTATAAGTGCTGTTGTGGACATGGGTTCAGGACAATATGCAGTGGTATTCTGTTTATTTTGATTGTCTCAATTAAATTCCATTTTTAAAGATTGTGAGTGCTATCTCCAAAATTAACCTGTTCCCTTTAGATACTGCTATAGTTTTTGTTCTATATACTGGGTATCAAATAATTGGTAACCCAATCCTGTATTTGCTTGAATGGTTGAGATCACAGGAGGTTACTATGTTGATGTACATTCTCCTTACTGGTGTCAATACAGTTCACATAGCCATATAACTATAGTGAATTTGTAACTCTTGTTGAAGGTGATGAGGTTCTCAATTTGCATAATCTATGTACTTGCTCGTACACTGATATTGTGAGGAGATTTAAAATACTGATCACTGTTCCAATAATAAATGTGAAGCGGTAATGTTGATGTGTCGTGTGTTTACCTACATGTATACAGTTGCTACACATTAGCTGGCCATGATTGCTAACAGAAAATTATTTTTTCCTAACAAAATGTTTTTATCCAAATTGTAAACAGAAATTCTCCTTACTAAACCATTGGAATGTTATTTCTTATTGAACTATTTAATGAAGAATGCTGTAAACTCAAGATACCGTATATGTATACAAAGCACATTTCACTCAGTTCATTCACAATGCTACATCATGTAAATGTTGTATATTTGGGAAATCATTTCTACCTGTGTGATCTGTAGTTTTGATCATTTATCTGTAGTTTTGATCATTTAAAGTGCCTATGAAATGAATTTTTTTTCTTCGTTTTTCATTAGTTTATTATGTCCAAAGAACGAAAACAATAATCATTTCCCGAGGAAAAGAAAGAAAATCGGTTTTTTAGCCCCTCGAAGATGCGTCACTTCGGTTGAAAAGTGGCTCCAATTTTTGGAGAGCCTGTGGGTGGCGGCGGTGAGCGTGCGTGATGACGTAAATTACGTAAATAGTATGACACATTGGTTTGTTTACGCTATAATTCCCTTGGAATCCTTTAGCGTGATGGTCATTTTGCCAACGTTTTTGGCTATACAAATGTCAGACAGCGCCTAATTTGTTTCTTTACAGTCCTCCGAAGGTGAAGAGGATCAGTTGCGGATCACTCTTGATCAACTGAAATGATCGTGTCTGGATCGTGTCCACTGTAGTTTTGCCGTAGCGAGACGAACCGACTGTGCCGCTTGAGCGAAGGAAGTGAACATGAAGAAGACGGACTTTGATCATTTAGATTATTGAACGTGAAAGGTATACATTTCAGTAGCACAGCGTCTCAGTGGTTCGCCAGTTGAGTTGTAAGCTTATTGAACGCAGAGGCGTTTTTGCTATTTCTTTTTAGTGGCTCGTTGACTAGCGTTTATCGAACGCGAACGATATATTTGTAGTACAAACAATCATGATATTAGCGCATTATAGCGACTCGGCCAGTCTTCTCTGAAGTTCATTGATCGCGCGTGGAGGTTATGAACTTATTTTATCGGCTTGGCAATTCGCTCGTCTACTTAAAGTTCTTTTTTCAATGCGAAGGATATGTCTTGGCGGCTTGCTAGTTGAAAGTTTCTAAATTATACTGATATGTTATGCATATCCGAGGTGGTGTTTTTCAGGCGGCTTGCTGAATTGAATGTGAATGGTGTATTTTTAGCGGCAAGGTGCCTTGATAGCGTATTTTTTTATTTATTTATTCAAAATGTTTGGACTCAAGGATATACGTAATAATTATGCTTCTTAGTTCAGTGTCTTGCCAGCGATTGATCGTTTCTGGAAATTTTAACCACTTGGCGGCTTGCAAGTGAGTTCAAAGTATCGTGTTTACATTTATGTCTGATTTATATTTCATTGTATAAAAATTGATCTGATCGAACACGCAATGATTCAGCGATGTATTTTGTTTCGAATAGCATTTGTACGTGTAGATTTTTGATAGATGTTCCGTAGAATAGACGCCTTCCAGTGAACACTTGCGTCGCTGCACTTTGAATTTTATAATTCGGAATACCGTATAAACATTTATATTACTCGCCAGTCAGTGCCGATCGAGTCAGTATATTTTTGTAGGCCTCACTGACTTCGACGGCTCAGTCGAGCCGAGGCTTGAAGGAACTTCCAAACAGGATATGGATTGGAAAAATTATGCTTGATTAAACGGCCTCACCGGCCGGAATGTTATTTTCTTTTGCAAAATAATATTAATCTTAACAATAAGCGCTTTCATTGAAAACAACATCGCTTGACGTACCCTTTCCGATGTCGACGAACAAATTTCGTGTATTTCGCCGGCCTATTTTCCTCTGGAGCAAAATAAAGCTTTGTTACACCCTCTGTTATCGAAGAATTCTAATATCTCGTAAGTTTGAGGCCGCTCGCCACATAATATTGGTCCACCTCTAGCGACGTCTCTTGTCAGCTCTCTTGTTCTCTACATTCCCGCAGCAGTTTGTACAACTATTTACGTCACAGTGTAATATGACACTGGTTTTGGCCGCGCACAAATTGGAGCCACTTTTTAGCGCCAACAACCTAACTTTGAGACCATAAAAAAAAGCATTTCGCATCGTCCCTAACACTTTAAACCTTTTATTCCAAGGTCTAAAAAGGTGAAACTTTCGATACATCAAAAAATAAATTTCATTTCATAGGCACTTTAAAAAGTTCCTTAGTGACCTTAGTGAGAATATCTAAAAACATCAAATTACAGTGTGAACTAAGAGAATTATTTTTCAGTGTTTGATTATCCTCTCAGTAGTTTAGCCGCTTAAAATCTTTTTTTTTTTGCAAAAGCCGGTGATTTGAGCTACATTTCTTAATCGCTCTTCTTCACTGAGTCTTTCCTGTAATCAGTGTTTGCTTTTCCCTACCGTATCAGGCGTATCTACATGTATCAGGTATGAAAGATATTCGTCACGAGTATTTAGCTGATCGTGTAATTCTTGCCGCCTCTCGTTGCGTCCACAAACAGAATCATTTTGTCCAACACTTCCAGTCGGTGTCGCCTTTCCTGATCGGTTTCGTTCAGAATTCTAATGGCGGCATTTTGTCAAGGCGTTTGAACCTAGTCAAACGGTGTGCCTAGGCTGTTCGAAGTCTTTGTAATCTATGCTCTCGTTGTCTCTTCGTTGCTCGATCGCGCTGAATTTCAAGTCACCGTTCAGCGGAGTTTCGGCAGTTAATTTTCTCGGACAAGGATTTCCAGCCACTTGTTGAATTCAGCATTGTTGTGTTTGCTGTTCTTTCTCATTTCCATCAAAAATTGGTTGTGTTTTACTGAGAGTAAATGGGTAAACAGCCGCCGGCACGGCCGCCATGAATAAACATGAGTGCGCCATTGTCAGCGGTCGCGATTTTTGTTGCCAGGCAACTGCCGGACACCATCAAGTATATAAATATATATATATATAAATATATTTTTCGCTCGAATTCACGCGGCTCAGCTCCCGAGGGACGACAAATTTATTAACCTCGCTACGCTCGGGCCTTCGGCCCTCGCTTCGCGAGGAATTATTTAGCAGCAATTCTAGCACGCATTATTTCGAAATAATGTGCAATTTCCTATAATCAAAATGAAATCTAAAGCAAGCCTAAAATTACTTCCGTAAACTTAACTTGATCATCTTCAATAATACAATAATAAGCATTAATACGTTGTCTCCATTTGTTTAGACATTAATCATTGGAGGATCATTTGCATTGAAAGAATTTACTGAAATTAAAATCAGACGCCGGGATGAAAAATTTCACGCGGTAGGCAAGCTTAAATACATCGGCGACCTTAGGGACGCACAAATTAAGCTTATAATATATTACAGCTGTGCTAATTAAATGATCAATTTTTATATTCAGTTAAACAAGGAAGAAGCCTTGCAAGTGTTACCTCATAAGACCAAACAAGCTTCCTTGGAGGAAGAGTACAAGGTAAGTACAAAAAGAAACATATTCATTGAGTGATCTGTAGCCAGCGTAGCCAGTCATATTAGCCACCCGGTCAGTATAAAATGCAAACTGCAGACTGGGACCAAAACTGGGTATAAAATGCAGACTGTCCGAGAGCAATGTTTTTAACGTACCCCAGTGTCACCCTGCATCACCTTCCTGATCCGCCTCTGAGTACTGTCATGTTTTACTGTGCCTTTCAATAACATGCAAAGTTCAAGCCTCAGTTAATGTTTATAATTGAAGGGCCGAGAGCATGTCCAGCCTATATGACTTTTTAGGCCTTTTTTTATTTTTTTTCTTGCTCAGATTTGTCCAATTTTGGCATGTGAACTAGAAATTAGTTGCAAAACATTGTTCCGAATTTTTTTCTGTTGTTTTTTCCGTCGTTTTCGAGAAATACCGTATGCAAAAAAAAAATAAATCAATCAATCAAAGGCTCCTATTGTAACGCAATATTGCGGTAAGCTTCTGTTTTCACACTGACACGGTTCGATATTTTTTTAAAATTAAACGTAAGGAATTTTGACGAACGCAAAAAAAGTAAATCACTTTCATAATGTCCAGTTCGAAAAAAAAAAAATAAAAAAAAAAAGATGCTGAGCGTGATTCGAACCCGGAGCCGTCCGAGCGCAAATCCCGACCAAACCACTAGACCACCGAGGAACACATGCTCAGTTCAGGCTAAGTTTTATTATTTAAAGGTTGATACGCATCAAAACGCGTATCTCGATTTCAAAATCCTTTTAGATCGAATTTAATGTTGCATTAAAGACTCCAAATGCGAAACGTCTTCCCGCCGGCCAGCAACAACTCACTTCAACTGCCCAAAGCTGTATTTCAAGTGCCCGACCACGCACAGCGGACCCATCTACCACTGTCGCAAAGCATGTCGGGAAATCCTACAACAAAACCAGAAATGGAGTTCCCGCCCGAAAGTTATTGCAAAATACTAGAAGTCTCAAAGCACTTCGGATATCGGGCATTTCGACCACGGCACGGGATGGGAAATGGCCCACAACTCTCAACGCTGCCCCTTTTCTGATCCGAAGTGATTCCAGACTTTCCCGCCGGCTCGTCTTCCCAACCAAGGTCCGTTTTTCACCTCGAGCGCTAAATGGCGCTTCAGACACAAGGAAGGACAAGAAACACGACTCGTTTCTTTGAGAAGTGCTAGAGACTTAAGGATTTCCGGACTTAATGATGTCTTTCAATCACCGGACGGGCCTCATACACGTTGGCTTACACACACGCTACAGAGGCGATGTGTTGCCGTAGTGAGCTCACGATAGATAAGCGAGCAGGCGTGCGTAAATAACGGTATTTTCGTTCAGGTTGTTGGCACTGGTCAGAAAGTATTGCAGTCGCGTATTCTCACGGCCATACTGCTTTGAAATGGCTTCGAAATTGCGCTCTGAATGTACAGTCAAAGCACTGGAGGGCCAGAACTCCTTTTTCAGGTGAAATTGGTCAAATTCCTTAGGGTTAGTGCAAATTCGACAAGGGCTTGTGATATTATCCGTTGTACGATAAAATGAGGCTATTCTGAGCGAGAAAAAATAAAAAAAGGCCTAAAAAGTCATATAAGCTGGACATGCTCTCGGCCCTTAAATTATGGCAATAAACAATGGACCCCTGGGAACAGTCAAACTGACAAATGAATTGAAATCCACCAATCATGAGCCACAAATGTAACCTTTTGGCCCTGATGAGTTAAACATCATTGTTTCCTGAAACATCCACTATGATATTTGCGGCAGTTAATTAAAAACAAAACTGTTGACAAGGTTGAACTTCAAAGTGTGCATGTTGTTGAAAGGTGCAGTAATGCATACAATTCATGTAATTATTGGCTTTGGTGTAAAAATAAATTCCCTTGAAAAGCAAGTAACATCAGACACAATGTCATAACTTTTTTCAAATACAGTACGTAAATAACTTTGGCTGCTGAGCTTATTAAGTACGACTGTTATTATTATTTTGTTCAATTGCAGGCTGTTACCAAAAAACTTGACATTGACAATTGGGAGAACAAGAGAGGACCCAGGCCTTGGGAACAATGAATGCTGGATCAATAATAAAGAAATAACATAGCTTGCAGCAAATCAATCAGATTTCCATGCACTGACGAAAAGACAGAGCTGAAAACTATGTGCTCCTTTTTGTTCAAGCATCTCTGCCTGTCATAAAATTAGCATGAGTGCCCAACAAATCTTTTGGGTAAAATAATTGTTTTAAAGACCTTTTCTTGTCTGGATTGGGATTCAAATTAGAGTTTCCAGGTAAAGTGAAAAATGAATGCCTTGCATTTTCAGATGGGTAAAAATTTTTCAGCATCCAGTGCTATAAGGGGCTTAGGGCTAGAGTGCTAACCGAAGGAACCAAGACTCCATTATAAAAAAATACTGGGGCTTCAGGGCTCCATTGCATACCCCAAGGCTCCAAGAGCCAAAATAGACAGTATTCGTATAATCTTGGTATTGAACTGGAACTAGCTTGCAACAACAACAACAACAACAATGTTTATTCCTACTGTAAAGTTAATTACAAAGATGTATACATAATATATAAATTAAAAATAGATACAGTAGCTAGTTGGGTAACCATCATTTATTAATTAAAAATAGTATACACGCGAGTCAGAAAAGTGGCTTAACATAGATGGAGATGCAATGGAGGCTTATGTGCGCGGGGGATATCCCTGCATGAGCCTCGACTGCAAGCTAGTTCCAGTTCAATATATGGTCTATTGCCATATTTTGACTTCACTAACACGGGACATTCAATGTGAAATAGGGCAAGGCAGTCATTTTCTCTTGGTCCTGTAAAATCCTGGTATTCAAGAGTACTATAATCAATAGCATTACAATGTAAATACGTTGCATGGTAAGCTCAGAAATTGTGAAACTTCAAATACAAAAACCACTAAAAACCACTTCCTAGTTGTGGCCAAAAGTATGAGAAATTTGTTACTATTGTGAAAGTAAGCTTTTTGTTGTGATTTCACTCATATTCAAGTAAAGAAACCTACTAGATGAAATTGAGTTACAGTAGTTGAATCTCTTTAATATGCCGGGACGTCAAAGTGACAGAGCCAAGTGTCCGTATTAGAGTAGCCTATATGTAGCTGTATCCACCCCTGAGGAAAAATGGGAGGAGGGTACAGCTACACAAAAGCTACGTATTGGAGAGGTGACCCTATTATGAGAGGTCATGGATCGGATGTCAGTTTAAAGGGTCCACTGTACATCACAGTGGTCCAAGATTATCTTATGTTACTTTTATGGTGCGACACGGCTTACTGGGGCACCCAATAAACCAATAAACGTTTTTACAAGTTTCCACGATATCACCAGCTAATTCTTATTATCATAACTGTAGAGACATGTGAAGCAAAAAAGTGAATAAAATCTTCATATTTTGTAACTAACTTTACACTTCTGTGATAAACACGAAGCCGAATAAGATTACATTTGATCATGCTGAACTTTGCAACAAAGCATGCCTGTCAGTTGAAGTCGCACTCTGATTGGCTAACATGTAAAAATGCTTGTTGGGTGCTCACAGCACAGTAAGGGACCGATCGTTTATTGTTTATTGCTCAAATGCTGCCCAAAGTGCGAAAAAGTGCTGAAAATGCAAAATAGTGCTCCAACTCAAAAACGTTCTCAAAAGGTGCTTAGCGCAATCGGGAAAGGCCGAAAGGAACAAAGGGAAAGCAGTAAAAACAAGTTCATTTGACGAATTGGGGGGAGGGGGGGGGGGGGGGGGTAAATTTTTCAAATTGCGATTGCAGTGGGGGGTATAACTTTTGTTTGAAAGTTTATTGTGGGGGTACAATTTTCATACACCTGATTTTTTAGAAAACCACCTAGGGCGTAATAAACGATCGGTCCCTAAGTAAAGGCGCATCGCACTGTAACGTTTATATTTTCACTGGACACAAATTGTAGCGCTTGTTTTACTTCACTTAAAAGAAGTAAAAGTACTTTTTTTAGGTGAAGTCAAACCAGAAAAAACAAAACTCGCTAAAATGCTGTTTAGAAGCCATAAAGCCGCCAAGAAACAACAGACAGACATTATTTAATGAGGTATGAAAACTTAAACGGCCGTTTATTTATAACTTTGATATTTTATCAAACTCACGATAAAATCCCATACAAATGACCACAAATCCTTATATTTTTGTCGTCCAGGATTCCTGTTGTGAGTCTCGGCTCCCTGTTGTCAGTTAAGCTAGTATTATTTTATTGATCTTACTTTTAAATTTTTTCCCAGCCAGCCAGGTTGAAATACTGTTTCTCCCAACCATGCAGGTGGGTTGAAAAACTTTTACTCCCAGCCAACTGAGATGTGCATATCATAAAGAACCAGAAGAACACGTAACTTTTCTGTGAAACAACTGCGTTTTTTCCTCGCGCATTGCTAATCATACCCCTAATTCCTTTCGCACCCACATTCAAAATGGCGTCCTCTCCACGCTCGACGTTGTGCTTGTAGTACAACTCTTTCCTTGCTGTAAGTGCAAAAAAACAGCACTCAAGATATCATGACAAGAGGTCAGCACCATCAGCATATTCCCAAGACCCTTGAGAACGCTGGAGAGTTCCGAATATTTATCTATGAGCTGACGGAGTCGAAAATATTCAGTGTCAGCATTTTGTTTGTGATCCTCCTCAACACTGTGATTTTGGTCATTCAAACCGACGAAGGATTTTCCGTGAAGGCAGGTAGGTGTTTATTTTGGCCTCGTTCTTTCAGAAATCCTTGCTATTCTGGCTGGTCGCCTGTTTTTCTATGCAAAGTTGTTTGTTCCCTTAGAAGCTTGCTTAGCTTAGCTCATGAGTCAGTTTTCTGTTTTGGTTAGCAATGTTCACTAGATAAGCTAGTTGACACAAAACCCACGTTTTGAAAACTCTCACTATTTCATTAAACAGTTAATATATATCTTCTTAGTCAGCTAAGTAAATTTTCTTCATTGTATTTTTATAATTTTCATATGATCAACATTCTCCAAACGAAAAAAATAATCATAGATTAATTTGAAATTGTTTTTTAGATAATTTTCCGTTCAGGAAACTAGAGCGTCCTACCGTTATTTTACTCTCCAGTTTTTCAAGATTGCGTACCGTCACAGGACGAAATAATGAATTTACTAATCTTTAAGAGAAAATTAAATTTTACTTAAAGGTATCGAAAATCTTTAAGTTGAGACGTAAATACTCTTAAATGTATTAAAGTAAGTAAGTATCTTTAATATGTGTTTAAGAACCTTTACGTTATCTTTAATTAAACTTTTCAACAACTTAAAGACCCTTAAAGGCAACTTAAATTGTTCATTACTAGCTTTAAGTGTTGTCAAGTAAAGGCTTATTTAAGTAATTTACGGTGCACTTAAAGATAGTCGAAATTGTTCTTTAAGTTATCTTTAATGAACCTTTACTTGCACTTAAAGTCGTTATTTCGTCCTGTGCGTGCTATCACTCAGTGCCCGGGCACTAAAAACAAAATGTGTTCTAACTTTGTGGCAACCTTTTTCTTGCCGTATTAAAGTGCGCAAACATCGTGAAGCACAACTTGTTTTCTCTTTCGTTCATTTCGTAATTTGGTGAATTGGAATCAAAGCCTGACGAAATGAGTAGGTGTTTGATGTAGATACAAGTGCCCCAGTGCCCTTGTAGGCAGCGCCCATGAAAGACATTGTGCTCTAAACAAATTATCAAACAAAAACACAAGAACAGTTTCTTGAGTTACTGGAATCCGAACTCAGATAACCGAAAAATCCAAGGAAACGCTCCGGGTTTCCACATTCTAATAAAGCCACTGTTGTATTTATTTCTTCCTTGATACAGGATGGTATCTCTCTGCTCTGGACAATGTGTTCCTCGCGATCTACTTCATGGAGATCGTTTTAAAACTCTATGCGCTTCGTTCGTACCTTTTTAAGACAGGATGGAATATCATGGGTAGGATGAAATGCATTTCCAGTTTTTCTTGTCCAATGCCACATTGTCTGACGTTAAAAACTTAAGAAGAGTTATAGAAAGTGTTTTTTTTTTAATAATCATCAGTTTGAATATTTTTCCTCCCTAAAATAATACGCCAATTATCACTGATAGCAGAAGCTTATCACGTCTGTTATGAGCTTCTGCTGATAGCTATAGTAGATGTAGAACACTTTCCAATTCCAGTGCGGTTGTGCATCTGGGTAGGGGTCCCGGTTCCCCTTATCTTGCAAAAAATAACGCCCATGCAATATTTTCACTCCAACCCCTTCCCTTATTCATTCGCCACCCCTCCTCCCCTATACTCACTCCCCGCTATTGACTCTGCCCTCTTCCCTTATTCATTCATTCATTCATTCATTCATTTTTATTCATTCCCCACCCCCTATTCACTTCCCCTCTTATTCAATCCGCCATACCTTATTCAATCCGTCGCCTTCCCATATTCACTCTCCCGTATTCACTCCCCTTATTCACTTCCCCCTTATTTACTCCGCCCCCCCCCCCCCCGGGTATTCACGCCGCCCTGCCTCCGTTATCCTTTACCCCCTCCCCCCCACCTGCCTTCTTCATTCCCCCTTCCCCCTTAACGATGGAGCCTGGATCCACTAGTGCACTGTTCTGTATTTTCGATGTTTATCTCGATATTTAGTTTTTTGCTTGGCACTTCATCAACTTGTTTTTATTTCTTGTTCATGCGCAGACTTATTCATCGTTCTTTTCACCATGGTGGACTTCTTACTACCGCTGATTGTTCAGAACGTCGGCTCCTTTGACGTAGCTGCCATATTTAGATTACTGCGCATGTTCCGAGCTATCAGAGCACTGAGAGCACTGCGGGTACTGCGGACTATCAGGTAAGAAATACGAAAACGTTGTGGGAGGGGGGAGGTGGTAGGGGCAGGAACAGGATTGCTTGGTGCCACAGAAAAATGGCAGGAGAAAACATTATTTAAGCAATTTTTCATGGCGTCAACATATCGTACTATTATTTTTTAAAATAGTAAAAATGGTATTAAAATTATTTATTTATTTATTAAAATAATAATAAGGGTCTGGATTATTTAATTTTTTTTTTAAATAATAACAAGGGTCTGTATTTGTTTAACTGCGTCAGCTGAAAAAATTGCCGAGAAATTTTAAGTTACTCAATTAATTGGGAATTTTAAGTAGTATTTTTCTACCTTTTAAAGGTACTTTCCAAATACTGGAAATGCGGTGCACCTACGCGGCGCGATTAACTGATAGCTTAGAAATAACCTAAATTTACCAGACCCTGAAACAAATATTGCCGAATGAGCTTGACCCGATGTTCAATTGTTAATTTAATGACAATATTACAAATGTCCTTGTCCTCCTACAATGGCTGAAGGACAACTCCGTAGCTTGCACGACTCAGTTTACTAATCTTGTCCCCAAACACAACGGTCACTTTCAAATGCCACTGACAGTGTTGAGAGTTGTTTGTCTCCACAGATTTCTGAAGAACTTACAAGTGATCATGACAACAATACTGAAGTCATTCCGAGCACTGAGTACAATCGTCATGTTACAGGGACTGTTCCTTTGTATCCTTAAATCAAATCAACTTTACTATTTATAATTTATTTTTCCTTAGAATAAAGACCTTAACCGTTTCACTCCCAGAGTCAATTATGGGGATGCGTAATGAAGTTCTAAATTTGAGTCTATTGGCGAAATCCTATTGTGTTACCATACAAGTCTTTGGCGGCACTTTCGCTTGGTGCCATTCGTTTTTCAAAGTTTTACAAAATGAAATTTGGGATTTTTCTTGAATTTTGAACACGCCGTTTTCGTCTTAAGTAAAACCGGCTTAAATGGATTCCCTTGATCAAGAACAAAGTTCCGAGATGAGGCTAACATCCCGGAGGGAAGCGACATCAACAGCAAGTGTTATTATAGATTTCCTGAGTTCGACATGACATATGTGTATCTGAACAAATATTAATCTTTAGCATACATTATAGGCAGATAAGTTTACACTAAATTAACCGAGGCCGCCATCTGATTTCGTCTATTTGCACAGTTGTTCGTTCTTAAGCATGATGTTGTGTAGATATGTTCGCGGTGATAGGTCGCGGGTTGTTTTATGAAGTGGCTCCCACCAGGTTCGGTACCCTGGGCAAGGCCTTCTTCACACTCTTCCAACTCATCACCTTGGATGATTGGTTCTACATGTACAGCGATGTCGTCGCCAAGAGTCCAGGTTTTTTTCTTTCCCTTGTATAAATAAAATAGTGAACTAGAGCAGGGGTGGTGTAGTGGCGAGAGCGCTCGCCTCCCACCAATGTGGCCCAGGTTCGATTCCCGGACACAGCGTCATATGTGGGTTGACTTTGTTATTCGTTCTCGTCTTTGCTCTGAGGGTTTTTTCTCCCGGGTTCTCCAGTTTTCCCTCCCTCCCCAAAAACCAACATTTCCAAGAGCGGGATCTTTTATGGATTAGGACTGAAAATTGGCAGGGAAAATCACATAGTTTGGCCTCAAAATGGGTAAGGGGTACAAAACGTTGGCCATGCACCCCCCCCCCCCCCTTAAAAAAAAATGAAAGAAAAAGTGGCGGAGTCCCCCATCCCCCTTCTCCGCCCTTAACGTATCTCCAGGAGTTTCAACTGCACATACAATTTATCAGTAATGAGAATGCTCCACCTGGCGGAAGCTCCCAACGGCAATGGGGCGAAAAGTAAAGCGGGAGAAATCATCGAAAGTGAATACAGATTATACCAGGTGAAAGGAGGAAATAATTTCACTGAAGAAAATGACACCAATCGACGAATATAGAATGAATTTACCTTATATGCGCTTCAGCAAGACCGCGGACAACAGTTGGAAGAATAATCAGTTGGGAATGCATCGTATAATGTAGATTATTCATTGAAAATCATTACAGAAATTTTTGATAGATTTATTGTTGGTCTTCAAATATCAAGTAACACTGTCAGACTATAAAGGCAGGCTAAAGCTTTTGTTATTTTTTTTCTTTCCGAGCAGGACACAGTTACATTATTTTATATCTCATCGTCTACATTGTCCTGGAAAACTTCATCTTTATGAAGTAAGGATTTAAGATAACTCGATTAAAACCAAAGTTAACGTTTTATATCTACCGTAATTAATTCTGTGGCGTTAAGCAGCCATGACCTGGTGTTTTAAAGGCCTTTTCGCAGTTTTAGTTCTTACACGGGACGCGAAAAGCTCTTTCCACTTCTCCTCTTGATCTTAAAAAACGTAATACTTATTTTATTTTAGCGTCTACTTTTATCGCTTCATCTTATAATTTCATATCTTCCGCTTGTTTTGTTATGGTTATACCCTGATGAAGAACGGCCCCGCCGTTCGAAATTAATCGGTTGAAAAATATATTCCTAAACTTTATCATTAGCCTTTCATTCTATTCGTTTCATATTGTTTTCTGCTGATCAGATCTTTCCCAAGGATCCAGTGCTTCGAATTTTTTCTAGTGGTCCTTGCATGCATTTACAATTTTTAAAAATATATTCTTCAATGTTGTGTTTTAGTTTGTTCGTGGCAGTGTTGGTGGATAATTTTCAAAGAACAATTACAGCAGTTGAGGTTAAGCCTCACAAAAAACACAGTGGAATTCAGTTCAAAAGTGTGTTTGATGAGGTTTGTTCTTTGTTAGCTTATTCATACGTTGTTCTCTAGTTGCTTCATACATAAGGACCTTACTAATAAGTGTTACTTAGTAAATTATTTGATTTTTAGTTCTTTATGTTATGTGGAAAGTTGCTCAGACAACCAGTCAGTCACTTCCGTACGCCAGTCAGTTTGTAAATTGTCTATTTAGTCGGTCCGCGGAGGTCCGGAGGTAGGTCGTTTATCGATCAGTCAGTCAGTTAGTCAGTCGAGCAGTTAGTGGATCCATCGGTTAAAGTGTACATGACAGATATTTTTTTATTTGCTTGATGGAATCTACATGGCGTTCTGATAAGAAAGACAAAAAAAGCTTTTCGATATCGATTTTTCTTGTCCGTGATTAAGCCATCTAAAAACGTGAAATCTCACTTCCGGTGGGTTACAAAACCGCGCAAAAAGAAAGACTGGAAATAGTCCGCTGTGACGTCAATACAAGAATGCCAGTGTCGCGGTTTCTCAGTTCCTCCGTTTTTTGGTGCGTGTTGTTACAACCATAGACAACACACCTCAATAGAATAATGTTTCTTCCTCAGGGCGCACCATAAAATGGGAGGAACCGAGAAACCGCGACACCGGCATTCTTGTATTGACGTCACAGCGGACTATTTCCAGTCTTTCTTCTTGCGCGGTTTTGTAACCCACCGGAAGTGAAATTTCACGTTTTTAGACGGCTAAAACACTGAAAAGAAAATCGATATCGAAAAAACTCTTTTCGATTTTCTTATCAGAACGCCATGTTGATTCCATCAAGCAAATAAAAAAATATCTGTCATATACACTTTAATAGATCTGTCTGTCTGTCTGTCGGGCGGTCAGTCAGTCAGTCAGCCTGTTTCATATTAAGATTTTATCGATATATTGGGATCTGAAGCTTACCTCTTCCTGATAGTTTGGCGTTGCATTTCTATGTCACCAGGGACAGTTGAGTGACCAGGCCGGAAGTGTCTACTCATTTTCAGATGATTATGAATTTGAAGGTAATGTACTGTACTATTTTCATACAATAATAGGACTGATATTTTACAGTCGCAGAGGAAATAACCGCGCACCGTCGACAGTCTTGGCGGATACCACTGGTATACGAACCTTGCAGATGACTTAATGCCAGGCATATTTTAACGTAGGCATGCAGAGTAAAGGTTCCATCCTGTTATTAATTAGATATGGAAAAGACCAAGAAGGTGATTTTTAAAGAACAATTATGGTTAGAAAAATGCAAGCTAAAATTCTAAAAAAACTTCTTACCGAGGCAATATCAGAAAAAAAAAACACTCCCTCCATTTTTATTATGCATAGCCTCTTATAAAAGGGGTCCCAATGCTTGTACTAGTATTCAAAATTTTACTGATTTTTACGAAGGCAAGTGACTCGGTTCGCCTCATGCTAGCTACGGCTTTGTAAATGGCCGGCTAAGCAAGGGGAATTTATATGGCGATCTTAAACCGTGCGAAAGCATCGGTCTTTCTAAGCTAGGCGGTTTTCGAGATGTTGTCTTGTTAGTTTATTGAGAGGAAAACTTACAAGAGTAAAGAAGGGCTCTATTTTTTGGCAGTGGATGAGGATGAAGATGAAGAAATCAGAATTGTAAATAAGGTGGAAGATTACTATCCTGAAGACGAGTTTTCACACAGGTATGGACTTAAGTTTCACACAGGTATGGACTTAGTTTCTTTTGCGGAGGCTTCAGTTTTTGGGATCAAATCCTTTTCTTTGTGGCGGTACATCAACACCAACACCACATCCGGCATCAACCCCACACCAAGTGCGACAATTTTATTCTCTTCTATAAATAGCCTGTGTACGGCCACCCGAGCGACTATACACAGACTATCATTTCAGTACAGGATACCTTTTTTTAAAGGAGCTATGTTATGATGGGTCAAACTGCACCAAATTAGGAATATATCTCGTGAAATTTAGAAGAGAAAATAAACTATAATCAGAGTTTTAGCGAGTTTTCGAAGATACAAGCGATAAACTTAAAAAAAATATATCTTGGTGTCCTTATGGACCAAACCCTATCTTGGAAAGACCACATAGACTCTTTAGGCAAAAAGATCTCCTCTAGATTGGGTATGCTGCGCCACGCGCGCAAGGTACTGCCGAAGCCCACATGTGTGACACCATACAACACGATGGTGCTACCTTTGTTTGACTACTGCGCAGCCGTTTGGGACAGCAGTGGAGTAGGCTGTAAGGGCTACCTTGATAACCTAAACCGACGTGCCGCATGTATAATCTAGGGCCGCTCTATAGGAGCGGATGAGTTGCACATTGTATTTAACTGGCCTAATCTTCAAAAGCGTCCTTGTTTATAAATCTTTACACAACTTGGCGCCAGCTTATTTATTAACTGAATTTAAATACACACACCAATTCCATTGCTATGACACCAGACACCGTGACCAATTGCGCTTGCCTTTAGCTAAAACTGCCAAATACCAGGGCGGTTTTAGACTAAATGGCGCGCGGGCATTCAATGCCTTGCCCCCTAAAATACGAAATGCAATTGACCTCAAGGAATTTAAGATCTTGGCAAAACTCCATCTTAAGCGCTCTATGTTAATACCTTAGCTTTGTGTATATTTTACATTTATTCATTTCTATTTCAGTTCCGTAAATTTGAAAGTACCATATTATCTAGCATTAGTTGTTTAAATTGTTAATTTAGTCAGGGCTCTGTTTAAACTAGCTGTGTATGCTAACTCAGATGCTCCTGAATAAATATTCAACAAAGTAAATAAATAAAATAAAAAACCCCATTTTTTCAAGATGCAACCCATTTCCGACTTGCTTTTTGTCTCGTTATCAGAGTGAGGCTTGGTGCACAACCTTTCATGTGAAAATTAGTTTTATTTACATGTGAATGAAAACTAATTTTCATATGAAAGGATGAGCACCAAGCCTCGCTTTGATAACGAGACGTCAAAAAGCAACTCGGAAATGGCCTATTATGTCTGCATTTTTGTCAATGGAAAGATGCAGACATAACTTTTAATATTTCATTTCTATTTCGCTGTAATTGCAGGGAGCGATCAATGGTCAATGACTACTTTACACTGCTTGCATCTTTAGAGTACAACATGCAGGAGATACAAAGGGTACAAAAATTAACAAACGATCTGGTGGACATTACAGTTACGGTAATACTGAAACTCTAAACAACGCCCCTTGTCTCCTCCGCTTAGAACTATCTGATTTCCCTCCCCCTTCCCCTGCCACGCGTCGCTCCTTGGTCTGGAGAACGCGGTTCGCGTAGAGTCGAGGTTTACAAGTTTTGCCTCTATCGAACCGTGCACCCTGTTATCGTGCATTTTATGACGAAATAGAACGGTTAATGAGGATGACGCAGTGGTTTTGAAGACACAGAAATCAACCTCCAACTCCGAAAGGTGCCAAACATCAAAATTGAAGAAAAATTCCAAATTTAATTTTGTAAAAGATTGAAAAACAAATGATACCATGCAAAAGTACTGCTGAAGAGGTTTGATTTCAATGGTCGCACAATAATTGACTCTGGGAGTTAAAACCAACTCGCACAGTAGAGTGTTTGCACCAGGCTTTATCAGCACAAAGCATGTTTGTGGTCCAAGCCTTCACCCATTTTCTATAGGACGTTTTCACCTGACTTCACGCTGGTGTACGAAACAAAAGATTTCTTATTAGCTTCTACTACTTTCCTTTGTTCCGTACAACAGCATGGCCGTTGCGATTTTGTCTTTTAAATCCTCAAAAACCATTTTTCTCCACGATGTCTCTCTCTTTGCCCACAGACGGGTACCGGCGAATTGTTTCCTGGTTTTGTATTTACTCAATGGTAGTGGCTAAAATGGATAACTCCAAAGGAACTCATTAAATATTCAAAACACTGAAGTCATACTATTTTAGAAGAGTGTTCGGCGATTTTAAACAGAATATTTAGTGAGATCCTTTTGAGTCAACTGTTTTAGCTTCCACCGGCCAATATAAGAGACACTCGAGACAAACGCCGGTCGAGAAAACTTCACCTACTAGAGGCTCCCAAGAGCGTCCAAAATCAAAATAATCTCAAGTTTCAATTTAAAATTACTGAATACAAAAATAAGTAGGATTTATCCACGGACTCTAAACCATCCTTGTGCCTTTTAGTTTTACAAAAATCGTGGGAAACTGGGCTGTTTAAGGTAAGGTGCTGTTACACGTAGCAATTTTGGAAAGATTTCCGTATAACCCCATACATAAGTTATGCGTTGTTCGCTTTTAAAATTTGTTTACGTCACCCTTCAGTTACGTCATTCCTTAGAGGTGCACCCCCTCCTAAGAAAAATCCTGGATCCGCCCCTGTGCATACGGTTCTTAAAACTGAAACAAAAGCAGAAACTATAGAACACCTTAAAGAAAAACAATAACGCATACATATATAATTAATGTGTGGAGTTATACGGAAATCTTACCCAATTTTTCGTTCAACTTGTCAAGCAAAAAAAGAATTGTTGCAAGCCCACGCACGACTTTTACGTGTAACACCCCCTCGTGCAACTGAGTTTTCGATTTTTGAGTTGTTTTCTACTTTCCGCCCATTTCCGAGTTTCTCTTAGCCTTCTTTTCAAACTGAAGCCAAGTGCAAAACCATTCATGCGAAAATGAGTTTTCTTTCACATGCAAATAAAACTTATATCCACATGCACGGTTTTGCACTTGGCCTCGAATTAAAAAGGAGGCTGCTAAGAGCAACTCGGAAATGGGCTATTGTAACGTGTACATTGTACGTGCAACTTGCAACATTTTAATTATTTTTTTGCGAGCGGTAGGGTCGCAGCTCTTAGAAGCCTCTATTTTCATTGGCCTTGTAAAACACAGCTGCTATTGTTTTTAGGGTTAGGGCTATTATTGTGTTGTTTGTCCTATTGTTATCTCTAAGGGTGGCAAGCCAATGGTGTGAGACCTTCTAAGAGCTGCGACATCACCCTTTGCGAGACAAGTTGCACGAAAATTTGTTTCATGTAACAGCATCTTTACACTGGTGAAATGTTTTACGATAATCGATGAATCACAAATCCAAACCATAATATGCATTAATTTCCACGAACCGTCAACCTTTAACTATGGGCGAAAATAACGAAAATAAAATCGATCTGCAAAAATAAAGAACATTATAGGATAAGATGCACAGTGTACCGGAGTAAAAGGGATGAAGTGGTGTGTGTCTCATCAATGGTATTTTATTTCTCTTGTATCCAATAGATACCAGATGTGCCTGAAGAATTAATTTGAAGCACCTCAAGACAAGATACCATAACAGTCGTATAACTTCTTGTCCCTCAAAGCGTTCGTACTGATCTATGTTAGATGATCGTTCCCTACTTTTACATTGTTTTGAATGCCATAATTGAAAGACAACTTCGCGCATTATTTTGAAGTTCTGGAAGCCGTTTCTATCACTTTACAGCCAGAAATTGAAAACCGTCCATTAAGCTGTAGGCATGTTCACCGATAGGAATGGTACAAACATTTGATCTGTTATTTATACAAGGACGCGACAGGCAAATCACAGCGCAAGTATTTACCAACATTTTTCTACTATCTTTGTCTCTTTCCACCCCTTCCCTTGGAATTAAATTTGTTTCTCGCATTAAAATTGGTCTTCCGTTGTGGGTTTCCTTGTTGACCTTTCCCTCGGCCTCGCTCCCCTCTCCAGTTTTTTCCCGCCTTTTTCTCCTCCCATTTCAGCTGTTTGTCGCTGGCGCCCGCTCTCATGACGTCATATTTCCCACCGCGTGAAGCTTTCGAATTTTCCAGCAGATGAGCGAACTGAAAATAAAAATGGAAATAAGCCTTTTGATTAGTGGGGAACACACAAAAATCAAATTTTATTATTTATTTATTAAGTAAATTGGACTAGTTTTTGGTAAAGTTAGTGCCGGTAATCTTCGTCAGAGCAAATTAAAACAATTTCTCGCTCTAGTTTGGTTTTAACAACAACTTTATTTAAGAAAGAGAAACAATATTAACTATATTTGCCACCCAAAAAGTAGCTAAAATAGCTATATTCAAGCCGGCGCAAATTAACTAGTTTCAGGTAATCCAGTATTCAATATAACAAATTAAACCAGAAGTTTATCTGCAGAGTTATGAATTTTAACTATTTAAAGGATAGATAAGTTACGATGATAGTAAAATGTAGGTGCGGAAAAGTTGCTCATTTTGACACGATCGGATCACAGTCAGTATTTGTGAGACTTCAATATAGTCGTCGGCTTTCTGAAGAATTTCCAGATTACATTAGTAATGACAACACCAACATAAGTTGGAGGAATAAGAAAGAACATCGAATCATATAACGTACCTCTTCTGCAGATGCAAACATCGATGATACGTCGGTTCTGATGAGAAGAAAAAGATCGTGTTATTATTACACTCATAGCTGAAACAAATTTAGACTTAGTCAAAGTAAACTTACAAGGACACATGAAGCGATGACGTTCGTAAAACGTTTTATTCATAGTCGCTACTACATTACATTTTTGTTTCAAGTTTAACCAAGGCCCCGTTTCTCGAAAGTACCTAAAAGCTACTCGACCTCTACACAACATACCTCTGGGCCCGAAAAATTATCGGGACTTTTGAGAAACGGGGCAAAGGGCCTTTAAATAACTGGTAAGATCATACTGGTTGTCTTCAACACCTTGTCTCAGTCCAGCCGATTGTGCCATTGGATGGTGTCATGCAGCCGTTGGCCTTGTCTCCTATACCGTTCCATACTACTTGCAGGGGACGTGTAACACCCCCAAGACTGTTCGTAAAGAGTAGGTTACGGAGTTCCCGTTGTTGTGGTCTGTTCTCTCTATGCAAGCAGCGTTTCTGGGGGATAACCTCAAGATCCCTTGTCACAACGCCTTTACTTATTATCACGTGGTTAAAAAGCTGCTGCTCAAATTCATTCTGTAAATTACTGATCTCACTTACCCTTTAATATTTCCTTTTTTCGATTTCTTTTTTGAACTCTGTGTTTCTTCATCTTCGGAAAATTCATCAGAGCTCAGGTTTTCGAGAAGAGCCTTAAGGAGAAAAAAGTGACTTTCTCAGACATCCCTTTGTCACTGTGATCGTCACTCAAAGATCTCACTGCAGTGTTGCGTGACAAAGCAATAGATATCGCGAATCAGGCTTCAGTTAATTTTCAAGTTTCGGGATTTCCTGGGTTCGTTGGGAAAACAACGAAAACACGATTTGAACGTTTTTAAACCTCATAAACCTTTGCCTTTAACATTTAATCAAGGATAAGCGATAATCGGCCTGGATCCCTGTGTAACATAGCTTATCCATAAGGAGGGAGACTCATATCAAGGTGACGGAAATGTTCGTCAGGAATTTTAAAAAGAAAATTTCAAAAGGTACCACAGTTCTATTTATTGGGCGTACCTATATACATATTTATTTATATACAAGAGCCTTCTGGTCCTCTCAGCCGCCGGAACTTGAACACGAGGACCAGTTGTACAATGGTAACATCCACAACACCAAGAAACATCCTACAGAATAAACAATTTACTTTCTTCTAATCAACAACTTACCTTCTCGTAATCTTTTTCCGTTAGTTTTCTTTTCTTGCCTTGCGAGTTATTAGGTTCCACTGAAAAGAAAATAAATAATTAACTGTCACAAGTTAACAATCTTTTGCTTATGTGAACATAACAACGCAATCAAATAAAACAAAACGTAAACAAACCCGCTTCATCTTCGTCGGCTGACGAGAAATCCATGGCAGCGTAATCAAACTCTAGTAGCAAGAAAATAAATAAAGCGGAACTAAATAAGCAATTGTTTCAAGGAAGAAAAAATAATAAGCTCTGTTACACCCAGGGTCAATCCTGGGGTCCTGCAACGTGATTCTTACTTCACCATGTGGATGAAATCCAAAAGTGTGACTATTCAAATGAAAGCTATTGAGCAATACTTTCCTGTGGTAGTGTGTATTAAGTTTTACAAGGTGGTTCTTATTTTTGAGCCTGTATATGAAATCCTAAAGCGTCAACATTCAAATCAATGTCATCGAGCAGCAATTTCCGATTGTGTCGTTCGTTTTTCAGAATTTTACAAAAAATAATTTTGGGGACCTTTCTGGAAATTTATTTCATACCGTCTTCAGACGAACTTTTCCCCTTTTCGGCATCTTCACCATCACTGTCGCTTTCATCCTCACTCTCTCCTTCGTTGCCATCTTCTTCATCACTTTCATTAGGTTTGCTTTTATTTGTAACAGGTTTATTAGAGTTCTTTAGTTCACTGAGAAACAAAAACGAAAGTATAAAATTTCACGAAAACGTGCGAGACGCGTGTATTTCATGGGAATAACGCAGACTTACCTGGCGAAGTCCAGCTCCACGCTGGATCGGTCCTGGATGTTATCTGTCAAAATAGTACAAAAACCAAAAATTAAAAATAAGCCTGTTGTTTCCTCTAAAACTCTTGCCCGTTGTTAAATCACTTGATAAGATTTATTGTAATTTACATGGCAAACATTTGCACCCTTTGTCAAGGCAAAATATACCCACTTTCAGATCATAATTTTTAAAATCTATACACATTAGGAGGTAAAAACTACTCAAAGACCACACCCTTGGAACCAAACTTACCTATAGACAAATTCGGCTAACGCATTGTTGTACCCAATTCAAACCTTTTGGGATTAGAACTCTTTGTTCGTCATATTTCCATATCAATGAAGCATTGACATGGAAATTATATGGAAATACTGTAAACAAAGGATGTTATTCCCAGAAGGTTTGAATTGGGTACAACAATGCGTTAGGGCCTAGTTGCACTACAGTCAAAAACAAAAATTAGCCCGTGCAAAATGACATAAAAACAAAAACATTCTACAAAAAGTGTGTCCCACCGGAGTGGCTTCTTTTGTTTTCCTCGATTTTTGCACGGGCAGATGTTTGTTTTTGACTGTAGTGCGACCTGGCCCTTAGCCAAATTTGTCTATTAAGGAGAGTATCCGCCACATCCCCTCCCCCCGGGGATTTAATCGGCATTGTTGTGAATGTCCATGTTGTGGTTCAATAGGCCATTCCGAGTTGCCTTTAGCCTCTCTATCAAAGCGAGGCTAGGTGCGAAACCTTTCATATGAAAATGAGTTTTCATTCACATGCAAATACGTTTTATTTGCATGTGAATGAAAACTCATTTTCATATGAAAGGTTTCGCACCCAGCCTCGCTTTGATAGAGAGGCTAAAGGCAACTCGGAAATGGCCTATTTTATCCTTGGTGCAAATTTCCTTTGTTTAAAACTCATTATCATACAATACCATAGCCAAAAACAAAGGAAAATAAAATTTGTACCAAGGATAAATTGAACCACAACATTTATATTCAGTAAGACGAAAGGAGCTAAAAAATATATTACAGTACCTAGATCTTAGGAAACTCTTCAGTCGACTCAGCATTAGTTTGATTTTGCTTACAATATACAAAAAATAATAAACACAAAAATTGTGGTAAAAAAATTATATGGTGCACCTGATTCTGTTAAAAAAGACGTACACAATGTGGCTTTAGGTGAAGAAAATCAATTTTCCCCCCTATTTTTGGGGGTTTTGACATTTGAAATTTATAGTATTTCCAGTTTCCGTAATAATTTAATCAAATCGTTTTCCATTAACAGGTACTCAACACATGACCAGATTACATCAGAAATGAATTATAAAATTACTCACTTTTTCAATTTTTATCAATTGAAATTTTCATCTAAAGTCCTACATTTACCAC
Source organism: Dendrophyllia cribrosa (assembly GCA_024195265.1). Taxonomy (NCBI): domain Eukaryota; kingdom Metazoa; phylum Cnidaria; class Anthozoa; order Scleractinia; family Dendrophylliidae; genus Dendrophyllia; species Dendrophyllia cribrosa. The sequence goes on from JAJLRJ010000006.1 coordinate 47,319,700, forward strand.
ACGTACCAAAATCTGTTGTGTTTTCTGACTTTTCATCGTCAGAATCGCTCGTTTTTCTCTTCCTTTGCTTTTCTGTTTCTGCTTTCTGTTTGAAATACCTGACAAAAGAATGATATTCAATTTTCTTTTTGCTTAAAGATGGGTGAATGATTGAACTCCTACGCAGCCGTTATTTGTCACGCCACGCTCCCACGGTTAGTGGAGAGGAGCGTTGCGTTACTATCCAATTGAAATGGCGTAAAACAACTGCAATAATATAGATCGACGTGTGAAACGTTTCCAACACCACCTGGTTTTTAAAACATTAAAAAATACCTGTGGAAAAAGAGCTCGTCCTCTCGAATGTCTTCTTCTTTCTTCACAAGGAAAGCTTTAGTGTTCACTGCGAAAAAATAATGGCGAACAAACATACAAACAAACAAATTCAGATATGTTTAGAAGCCACATTTATTTGAAGTCTGTCCCCTTTGAATACCTAATAACTTCCAACTACTTTTGAAAAGAATAACTAAAGCTTTGGTTATTCCTCGCTAAGCTACAAACGTTTCTCTATTTTAACCAACCCCCTCAAAACAGAAAGGTTCATAAAAATATGGGCTAACATTCCACAAGAATAGCAATTTTGATTTCGTGACAGGCGGCCAAGAAGGGTAGTCCTGCACTTGTCCAAACGATGTCTGTGATTCGCTAAGAAAACAATAGATTTGTCCTGCTGGGATAGGGGCATTGTTCAAGTGATATATCAATTGTATCGTTCGCCAATCACAGACATCGTTTGGACAGCTACGATCCCGCTCGCCAAGAAATCAAATTTGATGAACTGTAATCCACGTTCATCCTTGTGATCTTGCACGTTTTCACCAAACTACTGCTTCTGTTTTGCTCTATAGAATCGTTTTATCCAATTTAGTTGTATATTTGGTGGAATTTGGCGAAATAACATGGTAATTAGAAAAGCAAACTTTCGATGTTTCGGCGGAACACTGTTGCTTTGAACTTTTACACCACGACAGTAATCAACACCCAAATTCTCCTTGTGTTATCAATGCAATCATACAAGTCATGAGAATTAAGGAATTTATCACCACAGATAAAAAGTCTTCATATTCAAACAACTTCTCCCAATTGGAACTAGAACAAATGTTTGAAGAACAGTAAAGAAAATTTGTCTATCGACAGTGGATGTTTTGTTTTACGTCATGCACTTCTCTCACCTGGCTCCTCGTCCAGTCGGCTCGACGACGTTTTCGACTGCATAAGTGAACCTCCATGATCTGAAATAAAAACACGTTTTACAGGTTTTACGTTTTACAGGTAAGAACCAGACAAACCAGAAAAACGGGTACGACTTAGTAAAAACGGGTACGACTTAGTAATAACGACGGAGAAGTAGCAGTAGATACCTCTTTCCTTTTTCTTCGGATTTTTATACACAAATCTGTCCAGAAACCTGAAATTACAAAAGATTAACAAAGTAAAGCCTGGTTTCCATATAACCGTAACTACCCCGTAACTGTCGAAAGCGAGCCCCCGGTAGCACTGCGGCAGTAACCGGGATGCTACCGTATACATACCGCCGGCAGCCGCATTTCTGTGTTTCCATTTGTGACCGCATGACCGTGACGAACCTTCAGCGCGGAAATGGCTGCGATTTGATTGGACAGTTCTAATCATGTGTTGTCATAAAAACAATGCAACTCCCCCGGGTTGTCGCCGGTTCCCGCCGGCATGTGTTTCCATTAAAATCTTATCAAGCCTACGGTGCCGTAAAGCCGGGAAAAGTTGAACTCAACTTAACTTTCCGGCACAGGGGACATCGTGCCGCCGGTCATCCCAGATGCCGGAACAGAATGTTTCCATTAAAAATAGAACTACCGGCGGTGTGCCCCAGTGCTACCGCCGGTTCGGCTTACGGCAGTTACGGGGTAGTTACGGTTATATGGAAACCAGGCTTAAAATACACTGATAAAAGTGAGGTGCAAGTAAACAGCAAACGCAAAACCATTTTGACCAAACGGATGACAAGACGCAAGAGGTTCATATTATGAAATATATATTGTGATTCTCTGTACCCTCTCCCTGTAATTAACTCCACACGACATTTATTAACATGTGTATAAATAGAACATGTCGATTTGTTTGAGACATGCTTGAGTGTGATGTGGTGTGGTGTGGGGTGGGGTGGGGTGTGGCGGTATTGAACCTTTAATCGGACGGTTTAACCCAGTGCTTTAGCAAAAGAATAAGACTGCGAAAACAGCCACCTCTGATCGCTCCCGGCCGCTAGGGGCGTTCGCACAAACGCCACTAGCGGTCAGGCTAACGTAGCATAAGGAAGTCGGCAATGACCATTGCATCCGCGTCCAGCATGGACGATTAACATCACTATGTCTCAACTACAAAAGGAAATAAAACAACATATTGTACCTCATGAGAGTGAAATCTTGTAAAGGGTCTCCTTTATATTCAATTTCGCCACCCTGAACAAAGAACACATTTAATGTTACGACTTTAAATAAAGTAAAGCATTTTTAACAGTTTAACATTTTGCCATGCGTCGGTTCAGTTATAGATCACGGATGACGTCAAAATGTGGCTTATGTGTGGTTTATATAAAGTCAGCTTTTGAATCTCTTTACGGAAACAAATTTACCTTATTAACTCCGTTGATAAAACCAAATTTCCCTCCTCTTTTTTTTAGCTAGAGTGAGATCACTCCAACGAGAAAGGCCCTCGTTACTGCATACTTTGAACCTTTACGCCACAACAGTAATCAGCACCCAAATTCTCCTTGCGTTATCAATGCAAGATTAATCATACAAGTCATGAGAATTAAGGAATTTATCACCAAAGATAAAAAGTCTTCATATTCATATTCATGTAGAGATCACGGATGACGTCCAAATGTGGCTTATGTGTGGTTTATGTAATTCGCTCTTGATTCGCTCTGACGAAGGGCGAGCGCTCGAAACGTCAGATTTTCAATCTCTTTACGGAAACAAATTTACCTTATCACCCCAGCTAATAAAACCAAATTTCCCTCCTCTTTTTGTAGCTAGAGTGAGATCACTCCAACGAGAAAGGTCCTCGTTACAGCATGAACCCAAATTAACAAAGCTTACCCTCATAAGAGTAGAAGCAAAAAGACACACCGAAGGATGGTAATGTCTCGAAAGTCTGTTTAGTTCCCAAGAGCACGAGTTTTCCGCTCCGCTGTACAACGGATTTCTCTGATGAGGATTATATGATTGGTTTGCTCCAGTCGTTGGGTCCTTGGGTGTGTCTGTCACAGACGACAAGTCTTTACTCGCTGTATTATTGTTTTTGTCTGAATCGTTTTCTTCCTCTGAGGGAATGTCCACAAAATGTTCCTCATCGTCGTCCTCCTACAAAACAACATAGGCTTTAAAGATGCTGCTACACGTAACAATGTTTCCTGTAAATTATCTCGCAAAAAAAACGCTGCAAGTTGCACGGACGAATTTTACGTTTGACACCCCCTCGTGCAACTGAATTTTGCGCGAAAAGACGAGGCGTTTCCTACTTGCTGCAACAAATTTCTTCAAGTTGCACAACAAAAATACGTGTAACATGGCTTTCGCAACTTGATTCGTACCACTCTTAAAGTCAACCAATCACAGCCCAGCATGGATGTGACGTTTAACGGACGCCTGCGTCATTTTTCAATGGAATCATTTTCGCGAGACAAGTGGCGTGGCAAAGACGATATTCTAATTCACGGTATTGAACTGGAACTAGCGTGCAGTCGAGGCTCATGCGGGAGAATCTTTTCACATGCAAATATTTTTAATGATATTTCCCCGCATGAGCGTCGACTGCAAGCTATTGTGGTTCCAGTTCAATACCGAGAATACGAATATCGTCCATGTAACGTGTAACGTTGTATGCGAAACTTGCAGCAATTACTTTTTGCGAGACAAGTTGCACGAAAAATTGTTATGTGCAACAACACATTCAAGCACCCTAACTAAAAATGTAAATACACGTAGGAATATAATAATATCAAGTTAACTGCTTGCACGTCTCGAGAAACAGACAGCTTTAAAATAATTTTTTAAATTCATTCGAGATATACATTCATGATCACGTCACACTCTTAAACAAATTAGATAGGGAATAAATACCAACCACTATGAAGTCTAAGTGCGTTTACCATTTGTCAGAATCGTCCGGCCGAATCTATGCCATTATTTGTCTCAACTGGTTTGCCACTGCAGACTGATCGATTCAGAAATAATATGCACCCTTTTGACAGACTTATGCTTAATTTACAATGTAGCTTATATTGTAGCAACAGTTCTTCAAAAAAGCGCATTCTAGTTACGAACTGACCAGTTTGGCCGACCAGTTCCTCCCCAAGACAATAGTATTATATGAAAATATGTGTGCGTATCACTAACGACAACGTGAGTAAACCCTTTCGCTCCCAGAGTCAATTATGGACACATAATGGAGTTCTAACTCTTGAGTCTGTCAACGAAATCCTATGGTGTGACCATTCAAATAAAACCTCTTCAGCAGTACTTTTGCATGGTACTATTTGTTCTAACTTTTGAGTCTGTGGACAAAATCCTATGGTGTGATCATTCAAATGAAACCTCTTCAGCAGTACTTTTGCATGGTACCATTTGGTTTCTGCAATACTGTACAAAAGTAAATTTGGGATTTTTCTTGAATTTTGATTTTTATGGCACTCTTGGGAGTTAAAGAATTAAAGAAGTACAGCTGAACGAGAGAAAGGAAACAAAAAGAAGGGAAACAATCTCGTTCTCAAGATATGACGCCGGCTCGGCGAACGCAAGAATATGAAAACTCTTCTTGACGATATACACCTTATAGGGATGATATCTGTTTACAAACATTCTTTTTGTTATTCAAATGTGCCAACCACTGGAACAAAAGAACCCTTTGTTTCGGCAGCCAATAAGGCTCTGGTTGGCACATTAATAACAATTGGTGACGTCATTGATATATTCCCTATTTTATATGTATGTTAATTAGCCCTTGTTGCCTCATCAGCATGCGCAAAATACAACAGAATTTTCATGCGAAAATGAGGCAAAGAGGGCTAATTGACATGCATACAAAAGAATAATAAATTGCCCGCCATTTTGGAATAAGGAGTATTGTCTGCGAGCAATAGTCTTTCCCCTCCCCCCTTAGATCGGCGCGAGTGGAAATGAATTCAAGATAATGCACACCAACGACTTCGCTGCTCGAACCATTCATTGTTGTTGTCCATAGAACTATAAATACCACTACTCAGTGACAGTATAAAACGTATTTTATTCATATAACAACAATTCTACAAATTCGATTCTGTGCCTTTTTTTAAAAAATTCCGAGCTAGAGTTTAAAATACTCTGGTGTTCACAAGACCAAGAAATCATGATTCCTTGGCAAGACTAATCTTAGTAAAATTTTATAACGAAAACTGCGGGCAAAACTAAACTAAACAAAACATAATAATGACATATTTCTGCAGTGAATCTGCTTTGTTTAATGCATGTACTCAACAGTTATTGCCTTGCTTTGAAAAGGAAATATTGGGAAAAACATTCACTGCTTACTTGATTTTTTCTTGTCTTTCAGAAAAAGAGGAGAGCTATACTATGAGCATCGCAGAAAAAAATGATGGCTATTAACCACACTGATGTTTTGCGCTTTTGGATCTCGGTTTGCCACTTTATTTCTCACTAAAGATTGAGACCCGTAAACGCTTTGTGCTAACACAAATTTCAAGGCATTTGAAACAGAAAGTAGCATTTACTTTTTGCATTTAAAGGCACAGTGTGTCACGGGGATTTGGTGTCATTTAAAAAAACAAAAAATGTTTTACAGAAACCGGCGTAAAACAACGGTCCAGTTTTGTGACAAATGACCGCCTTTGTGTTTGTGCACCACAACTGTTGTCTCTAGTCTAGTCTCTTGTCATAGTCATAGATAGACTGGGGCTAAATGAATTGCAACATGAAAAAAGTTAGGCTACCTTTTTTTTAATTTTTATATTTTACGATATTAAAGATATTGTAGCATGGTATTGAACAAAAAAGGTTCCAATGCCTGTGACACTGCACCTTAACTACTGTACGCACTTTGGCTCAACAGAAATACTATATTTACGAGTCTTGTTGTTGCTACAGGGTTGTTCTATCTTGTCACACCAGGTGTCTCAATCGGAATCGCTCCGCTGACGTGGTTAGATTGGGCGTTAACCTTTGGAAGCTGGGAGTTCTGCCATACGTAAGCTGCAACCTGCGACCTGATCAACTCTTTTGAGTTTCGTTCCGGATGGAACAAGATGTTAAAAACTTTGGGCGCAAACATACAACCGAGCAGGCCAAACGAATCCACCAGAGTCGTGGTGCAGGCGATAACCACTACATACCAGCCATGCTGGACAGAAAACTCCACCGTGTAATAACATATCGCCGAGAGGAGGATAATGTAGAGAGAGAAGCTTATAAAACGCGCCTCGTTGAAGTTATCTGGTAGCTTGCGGACTTTAAAAGCGTAAAACGACGAAAGCAGCGAGAGAAACAGAACGTAGGAACACAGCATAATGTAAAGAGCTTTACCGACCGACGAACTGTATGGGTCACATGTGTAGAAAATGTATTGCGTAGGTTGAATTTTTTCATTTCTTAATGGAGGATCGACAGCGAACCAGACAGTTAACAACACCAAATCAACGCTGTTGACAATCGCGACTAGAGCAACTTGGTACTTGAATTTAGAAATGTAGCTTTGTAGAGGCATATCGGAGTCGTCCAACTGAAACAAGACGAATATTCGAATGGACTTAAGCCACAGAATTGACACACACGTGGTGTAGATGATGTACCGAGAAAACTGCGTCACGCGACAGATGAGGTTTGTCGGCTCAGCAATGGTTAGCAGTGCTAGAATGAAACTGCAGAAGATAGCCACTAGAAGGGCAAAGCTAAGCTGTCTGTTCGAAGCTTTTACAATGGCAGTCTCACGGTATTTTATAAACACGACTAACGCAAACCCTGTCACGCAAATTCCTAATGCTGTCACGCAAGCTAGAAAAACACCAGCCGGATCTTTTATTTGGAGGTTTTTCACTGGTAATGGAACACATTCTGTTTTTTCTTCATTCGATTTTTGTTTCTTAGGGCACTGTGTACAGTTGGTGGACCCAGGTCCTTTACTGACTGTCCCCCCCGGGCACTTCACGCATTTCCAACAGCAGGGAGTAGTTACTTCTTTGCGAGTTCCGGGTGGACACGTCTGGCTGCAAACCGACACTGGGACATTGGAATAAACCACACCTTGGGCCCATCTGATCGCGGAATCGTTCAACTCTAACCTCTGCTTTTTCTGGCTGTTCCACGTTCCCACTACAAATTTATTTTTTAAGTCTTCTCCGCGGATCTGAACGTTCACAATTTGGAATGATGAATCCTTCGGATCGCCATGCTCGTTAAACTCCACGATCCCAGTTTTTCCTTCAAAGCTGACATTTCGCAAGTATAACAAAATATCTTTTCCCTTCACTGATGGTTTAGTCTGTGGGCATACTCCTCCCGGAAGCAGACCTTGTGTATCAACGCACTGAAACATCTGGTCCAATGCGTACGCGGCCGAAAAAAGAGCATCCGTGAGATAGATAAGATACGGATCAAATATCTTATCTGCTTCCTCGCGTGACAACGGGACATCTAAACAATTCGGGTCTGTTTCATTGGCTATGTCAAAGGAACAATTTCGAAATTTTTTCCAGAAATCTTTCCACCAAGGATTTCGCCCTGAGCGCGTGACCCTCGGAGTCAAAGAAGTAAGATGGTTAAAGAACATTTCGTCTCTGTAGTGTTGTGGTTGTACCCCAAGGGCGCCGTCCAGAAGAGTAAAATAACGGCCTAGCAATCCACTCTCTTGTGTCGTGGTCGCGTCGCCAAGAATCCAAGTCCGGTGTCCTAAAGTTTGATTGTAAGCTTCCTCGAAGAAAAGTCTCGCGTACCCGCCGAAAACCCACACGACGATCACTTGAACATCGCTTCGCTCTTTGATTCGGGAGACGATCCGTGGAATCTTCTCAGCGGCGCGGAGTCGAGGGATAAACTCTGAAAATGCGATGCAAAACGTACTTCGATTGTATGATTCATTCTCGAGCGCAGACACGCCAAACCTTCCGTATGAATCATCTAGTGCCACTGTACCCACATACGTCCAGTTAAAGCGTTCAAACAAATCTGCCTGTACTCGCGCTTGTTGATTGTCAGGGGGCACTGTTCTCATGAAGTAACGATACTGGTCTGAGCTTAATTCGTCACTCGTAGCAGCGAAGCTTAAAATGGGAATATTCGCCACGTTTAGCAGGCTTCCAATTTGAACGGCACTAGCGGAGTCGTACGGTCCGATAACTAATGTTATAGGGACAAAAATATCGCCTCCAAGACTCTTGGTCAAATCGCTACAGCACGATGATGTTTCGTTTGCATTATGGAAGCCCGAGCTGATATTTTCGCACAAGCGATCCAAATCCCTGTCTCGTACGAATTCATAGGTCTCTTTCATGGCAATAGAGATGGTCTCGCAATAGTCTCGAATGTCGTAGCCCAGAGTAATATTAGGAAGAATGGATGAATCATTGTTGATTTGTTCAATCGTGTACATCATGGCTTCCGTGTGGCCGAGACCAACAGGAAAAAAATCTCCGCAGTTATCGCTTGAATCTTTGTAGTGCAGCACATTTAACGCTCCAAGTGTCATGTCTCCGACCTTAAACGCTTTTTCTGCTCTTAAATAAGCGGGCTGTTGGATGCATAACCACAAAACAGCCGGAATTAGTGTTGCAAACATGCTGAATTGAAGAGAGGAAACAATGTCGATGTCGGAGACACGCGTGCCAAGTTACAATTATATCAACTTACAGTGCGTTACATGTAAGTCGCTCATATAATTTCTTCAACTTGGCGGAATTTGTCTGCGATAACAAATCAGGCCGGCTGTGAACTTGAAATGACAACCTTCTTGGCTAGGAATTGAACCAAGTAAGCTCCTCGCTTCCCGATGCAAGATTAGAAATCAAAGTGCGAGAACGTTTCTCTCGATTTGATCAAGTGAAGCACATCGGTGACCTTTCAAATGAAAGAAAACCAATCAGATTTGTTCATGTCAAGTGCGTACTCAAATTCGCTTTATAAACAGTCTTAAAACGCTGAAGCTTGCTCTGTTATTTCTAGGAAAAATGAAATAATCTTCAAGAGATGAAATGACAGACAAATAATGGCCATCTGTCAATCTTTCTGCAAAAGTGAAATTGTTTTTTACATAAAGTGTGTACGTGGATTCGCTTAGACAAACTGAAATTTCATCTTCAGTTTTGTCTTGTTTTCTAAGAATGCAGAAACGTTCTCAAATACATTAATAATTTATGACGAGAACACAAAGGGAATCACTACCGTGAAGGAGGTTTTGAAATCGTTTCTTAATTTGCATAGATTTTGGCGATTTTATTCCTTCGTTTTCTCCGCATTTAACGATCAGTTTGAGAAGCTATATCAAACACTCGTAATAGTGTTTCATCAGATTTCCAAACACCTTGAAGTGGGTTAAAAAATCTCGGCTGCACCCACTTCTCGGTTTTTGGAAATCTGATGGAACACTGTTCCTCGTGTTTGTTATATTACTTCTTTGTAAAGGTAACGAAAGATGAATACAGAAGTCTTCAGAATGTAATTAAACCACCATTCGCCTTTTTCTTGACCCAAAGAAAGATAGGAAAAGAAAGACCTATACTGCTGGCAGTCTATTAATCTCCTTGTCCATAGAACTACAAATACCACGACTTAGTGACAATACAAAACGTATTTTATTCATATAACAATAATTCTACAAGTCAATTCGATTCCGTGCCTTTTTTTTCAACATTCAGAGAGTTTAACACACTCTGATGTTTACAAGACCAAGAAATCATGATTCCTTGGCAAGACTAATCTTAGTAAAATATTATAACCAAAATTGCGGGCTAAACTAAACTGAACTTGACAAAATGTAAATTATAATGAAATATTTCTGTAGTGAATCTACTTTGCTTTATGCATGAACTCAACAGTTATAGAGGTTTTGCACGGCAGCCATGTTGCATGGCAGGAACAATAGATTATTTTCCCTATGAGAAAGAATGTTCTTTCTAATGCAAAACATTTTCATTGTTCCTGCCATGCAACATGGCTGCCGTGCAAAACCTCTATTGCCTTGCTTAGAAACATGTTTTGAAAACTAAGGAAACGTGGTAAAAAATCCACTGCTTACTTGCTTTTTTTATTGTCTTTCAGAAACAGAGAAGAGCTATAGTATGAGTATCGCAGAAGAAGTTGATGGCTATAAACCACACCGATGTTTTGCTCTTTTGGATTGCGGTTTGCCACGTTATTTCTCACCAAAAATTGCGACCCGTAAACCCTTTGTGCTAACACAAATTTCAAGGCCTTTGAAACGGAAGTAGCATTTGCGTGTCACCGGGATTTGGTGTCATTTAATTCAAACACCAAAAAATGTTTTTGTGTTAACAGAAACCGGCGTAAAATAATGGTCCAGTTGTGTGATAATGCCCACCCTAGTGTACCAAAAATGTTGATGTGTGTCTCTAGCCATAGATAGACTGGAGCGAAATGAATTGCAACATGAAAAACGTTAGGCTAATCTTTTTTCAAGTTATCATATTTTCGTTTCCAAAATGGACTAGAATAGACCATGATTTGTTCGGTCAACATTCGTTAACATCGACTGAGACCAGATTGGACACCTTATTGAGTGTTATATAACGGATTAACTGGTTACCTTTCAGTTGAGGTTGGGGTCAGCAGTTTATATAGTCAAATTTAGGACTAAGCAACCCGAAAAGCTAGGTGGTACAGTGGTACGGTAGGCTATGTAAGCTTAAGCCTAGCTGAGGTCACAGGTTCAATCCTGAGTGGGGATTTTAGATTTTCTTTTTTACACTTAAAAATTTATTGAAAATAACATTCCAAGTGTCGACATTACGTTGTATAATTCTCAATAAGGTGTCCGACCTACTTCACCCTATGTTACCTAATGCCGACCGATTTGTTCCTCTTTCAAGAATCGGTTGATTTCTTTGATGTTTCAGTGAAGAAAAGTTAAGATATTAAAGATATTGTAGCATGGTATGCCTTAGACTTTCTCAAAGTCCGTTTTTCGTTTTTTCGTTTTGGGTGGTCGGGGTCGACTTGTGGCAAGTCTAGGTATGCCTGTGACACTGCACCTTAAATTTCTGTGCACAATCTGTCTTAAAGATCAGAAATACTATATTCATCACACAAACTCTTACTAGTCTTCGTATGACCTTGAAAAACGGTTCGGAGAGTGTTTGCGATTTGTTTCATCCGCCAATGATTGAACAGATCGAAACAAAAGCCTCGTTTCGTTTCCCGCGTAAACAGCCCTAACATGGCAAATGCACTTGTTCGATAAACCAATCGGAATGTGGAAAACAGAATGACGTCAAACGGAATACTGATTGCACGATTTTCAGAAAGTTCTCGGACAAAAGATCAAATGTAATGTGTTGTGCGTGTTTTCAAATATTGGTGGAAACTTAATGGTGTTTTTAGTATCTGTGGTTATTTCAGAGGTATTTCTCATTAAATAGCCAAGGAAGTAGTCTTTCGTGCTTCGTCATTTCATCAGGAGTGAGTTTACACCGAAGGATGGAGAGCCCGAAGGTTCCATTTTCTTTGGTGGCCTCCCTCTTCCTCCAGCTTGACAATCTCCGATCGCGATGAATTTTTCGCAAATTGTTCGAGCGCTATTGTACCATACGCGGTTTTCGCGTGCATTGACTGCAAAACTTCCACTTACAATAATAATAATAATACTCTATTCAAATACAGAAAAACGGTATTTAAAAAGGAGGACTGTGAGGTTACCCCTATTTTAGGTCCCCTAACTAACTAACTAACTAACTAAATTAATAAACTACAAAAATATATAATACAGGTGGTTAACAATGCTTGTAGAAAATATAAAATCTAAAATTTTGAATACGAACATCAGGCACTGAAGCAGCAGAAAAATATGATGTATAAATGTGTAATCAGTTGATGTTCATCCACTTTTTTAAATTCATTTTAAATCTATTGATGTCAATATCATTTCCAAATAGATGGTTTGGTAAATTGTTCCAGTCTTTGATAATTCTTACAAAGAAGGAGTACTTCAAGGAATTTACTCTTGCTGACTTCGTTTGGATCTTATACGGATGGTTAGCTCTAGTGTTTTTACTTTTACAGCACTCGAAATAATTGTTAAAGTCTAGGCCATTCAATCCGAACACTGTTTTGTAACATTCTACTAGGGACAGATATTCTCTTCGATGTTCTGCCAAAATCTAGTACCTTTTGTGCAAGGGATAGGCTACGCCAGAGTTGTAAAGTCCTTCACGAGTATTTACTTTCCAGATCGGCATTTTGTTGTTTCGAGTTGCGGAAAAAAGCGGAAAATTACATTTCTTTTGTATTCAACACGTTGCATGTTCGATAAGCCAATCAAAATCCGCGCGCGTTTGACTCTGTTCGATAAACCAATCTAATGTTTGCTTTTCGCGTTCATTTGTTGTTTTGGCTCTGTACGCGCGTTCCATTTCAAGGTCATACGAAAATCACTCTACTAATATGGTGTTATTCTATCTTGTCACACCAGGTGTCTCAAGCGGAATCTCTTCGCTGGCCGTGTTTGAATGATTGGCACTAGCCGCTGGTTGGTTAGATTGGGCGTTAACCTTTGGAAGCTGGGATTTTTTCCATACGTAAGCTGCAACCTGCGACCCAATAAACTCTTTTGAGTTTCGTTCCGGATGGAACAAAATGGTAAAAACGTTTTTCGCAAACATGCAACCTAGCAGACCAAACGAATCCACCAGAGTCGTGGTGCAGGCGATAACCACTACATACCAGCCATGCTGGACAGAAAACTCCACCGTGTAATAACATATCGCCGAGAGGAGGATAATGTAGAGAGAGAAGCTTATAAAACGCGCCTCGTTGAAGTTATCTGGCAGCTTGCGGACTTTAAAAGCGTAAAACGACGAAAGCAGCGAGAGAAACAGAACGTAGAAACACAGCATAATGTAAAGAGCTTTACCGACCGACGAACTGTATGGGTCACATGTGTAGAAAATGTATTGCGTAGGCTGAATTTTTTCATTTCTTAATGGCGGATCGACAGCGAACCAGACAGTTAACAACACCAAATCAACGCTGTTGACAATCGCGACTAGAGCAATTTGGTACTTAAATTTAGAAATGTAGCTTTGTAGAGGCATATCGGAGTCGTCCAACTGAAACAAGACGAATATTCGAATGGACTTGAGCCACAGAATCGACACACACGTGGTGTAGATGATGTACCGAGAAAACTGCGTCACGCGACAGATGAAGTTTGTCGGCTCAGCAATGGTTAGCAGTGCTAGAATAAAACTGCAGAAGATAGCCACTAGCAGGGTAAAACTAAGCTGTCTGTTCGAAGCTTTTACAATGGCAGTCTTACGGTATTTTATAAACACGACTAACGCAAACCCGGTCACGCAAATTCCTAATGCTGTCACGCAAGCCAGAAAAACACCAGCCGGATCTTTCATTTGGAGGTTTTTCACTGGTAAAGGAAGGCATTCTGTTTTTTCATCATTCGATTTTTGTTTCTTAGGGCACTGTGTACAGTTGGTGGACCCAGGCTGTTTACTGACTGTCCCCCCCGGACACTTCACGCATTTCCAGCAGCAGGGACTAGTCACTTCTTGGCGAGTTCCGGGGGGACACGTCTGGCTGCAAACCGACACTGGGACGTTGGAATAAACAACACCCTGGGCCCATCTTATCGCGGAATCGTTCAACTCTAATCTCTGCTTTTTCTGGCTGTTCCACGTTCCCACTACAAATTTATTTTTTAAGCCTTCTCCGCGGATCTGAACGTTCACAATTTGGAATGATGATTCCTTCGGATCGCCATGCTCGTTAAACTCCACGATCCCAGTTTTTCCTACAAAGCTGACATTTCGCAAGTATAACAAAATATCTTTTCCCTTCACTGATGGTTTAGTCTGCGGGCATACTCCTCCCGGAAGCAGACCTTGTGTATCAACGCACTGAAACATCCGGTCCAGTGCGTACGCGGCCGAAAAAAGAGCATCCGTGAGATAGATAAGATACGGATCAAATATCTTATCTGCTTCCTCGCGTGACAACGGGACATCTAAACAATTCGGGTCTGTTTCATTGGCTATGTCAAAGGAACAATTTCGAAATTTTTTCCAGAAATCCTTCCACCAAGGATTTCGCCCTGAGCGCGTGACCCTCGGAGTCAAAGAAGTAAGATGGTTAAAGAACATTTCGTCTCTGTAGTCTTGTGGTTGTACCCCAAGGGCGCCGTCCAGAAGAGTAAAATAACGGCCTAGCAATCCACTCTCTTCTGTCATGGTCGCGTCGCCAAGAATCCAAGTCCGGTGTCCTAAAGTTTGATTGTAAGCTTCCTCGAAGAAAAGTCTCGCATACCCGCCGAAAACCCACACGACGATCACTTGAACATCGCTTCGCTCTTTGATTCGGGAGACGATCCGTGGAATCTTCTCAGCGGCGCGGAGTCGAGGGATAAACTCTGAAAATGCGATGCAAAACGTACTTCGATTGTATGATTCATTCTCGAGCGCAGACACGCCAAACCTTCCGTATGAATCATCTAGTGCCACTGTACCCACATACGTCCAGTTAAAGCGTTCAAACAAATCTGCCTGTACTCGCGCTTGTTGATTGTCAGGGGGCACTGTTCTCATGAAGTAACGATACTGGTCTGAGCTTAATTCGTCACTCGTAGCAGCGAAGCTTAAAATGGGAATATTCGCCACGTTTAGCAGGCTTCCAATTTGAACGGCACTAGCGGAGTCGTACGGTCCGATAACTAATGTTATAGGGACAAAAATATCGCCTCCAAGACTCTTGGTCAAATCGCTACAGCACGATGATGTTTCGTTTGCATTATGGAAGCCCGAGCTGATATTTTCGCACAAGCGATCCAAATCCCTGTCTCGTACGAATTCATAGGTCTCTTTCATGGCAATAGAGATGGTCTCGCAATAGTCTCGAATGTCGTAGCCCAGAGTAATATTAGGAAGAATGGATGAATCATTGTTGATTTGTTCAATCGTGTACATCATGGCTTCCGTGTGGCCGAGACCAACAGGAAAAAAATCTCCGCAGTTATCGCTTGAATCTTTGTAGTGCAGCACATTTAACGCTCCAAGTGTCATGTCTCCGACCTTAAACGCTTTTTCTGCTCTTAAATAAGCGGGCTGTTGGATGCATAACCACAAAACAGCCGGAATTAGTGTTGCAAACATGCTGAATTGAAGAGAGGAAACAATGTCGATGTCGGAGACACGCGTGCCAAGTTACAATTATATCAACTTACAGTGCGTTACATGTAAGTCGCTCATATAATTTCTTCAACTTGGCGGAATTTGTCTGCGATAACAAATCAGGCCGGCTGTGAACTTGAAATGACAACCTTCTTGGCTAGGAATTGAACCAAGTAAGCTCCTCGCTTCCCGATGCAAGATTAGAAATCAAAGTGCGAGAACGTTTCTCTCGATTTGATCAAGTGAAGCACATCGGTGACCTTTCAAATGAAAGAAAACCAATCAGATTTGTTCATGTCAAGTGCGTACTCAAATTCGCTTTATAAACAGTCTTAAAACGCTGAAGCTTGCTCTGTTATTTCTAGGAAAAATGAAATAATCTTCAAGAGATGAAATGACAGACAAATAATGGCCATCTGTCAATCTTTCTGCAAAAGTGAAATTGTTTTTTACATAAAGTGTGTACGTGGATTCGCTTAGACAAACTGAAATTTCATCTTCAGTTTTGTCTTGTTTTCTAAGAATGCAGAAACGTTCTCAAATACATTAATAATTTATGACGAGAACACAAAGGGAATCACTACCGTGAAGGAGGTTTTGAAATCGTTTCTTAATTTGCATAGATTTTGGCGATTTTATTCCTTCGTTTTCTCCGCATTTAACGATCAGTTTGAGAAGCTATATCAAACACTCGTAATAGTGTTTCATCAGATTTCCAAACACCTTGAAGTGGGTTAAAAAATCTCGGCTGCACCCACTTCTCGGTTTTTGGAAATCTGATGGAACACTGTTCCTCGTGTTTGTTATATTACTTCTTTGTAAAGGTAACGAAAGATGAATACAGAAGTCTTCAGAATGTAATTAAACCACCATTCGCCTTTTTCTTGACCCAAAGAAAGATAGGAAAAGAAAGACCTATACTGCTGGCAGTCTATTAATCTCCTTGTCCATAGAACTACAAATACCACGACTTAGTGACAATACAAAACGTATTTTATTCATATAACAATAATTCTACAAGTCAATTCGATTCCGTGCCTTTTTTTTCAACATTCAGAGAGTTTAACACACTCTGATGTTTACAAGACCAAGAAATCATGATTCCTTGGCAAGACTAATCTTAGTAAAATATTATAACCAAAATTGCGGGCTAAACTAAACTGAACTTGACAAAATGTAAATTATAATGAAATATTTCTGTAGTGAATCTACTTTGCTTTATGCATGAACTCAACAGTTATAGAGGTTTTGCACGGCAGCCATGTTGCATGGCAGGAACAATAGATTATTTTCCCTATGAGAAAGAATGTTCTTTCTAATGCAAAACATTTTCATTGTTCCTGCCATGCAACATGGCTGCCGTGCAAAACCTCTATTGCCTTGCTTAGAAACATGTTTTGAAAACTAAGGAAACGTGGTAAAAAATCCACTGCTTACTTGCTTTTTTTATTGTCTTTCAGAAACAGAGAAGAGCTATAGTATGAGTATCGCAGAAGAAGTTGATGGCTATAAACCACACCGATGTTTTGCTCTTTTGGATTGCGGTTTGCCACGTTATTTCTCACCAAAAATTGCGACCCGTAAACCCTTTGTGCTAACACAAATTTCAAGGCCTTTGAAACGGAAGTAGCATTTGCGTGTCACCGGGATTTGGTGTCATTTAATTCAAACACCAAAAAATGTTTTTGTGTTAACAGAAACCGGCGTAAAATAATGGTCCAGTTGTGTGATAATGCCCACCCTAGTGTACCAAAAATGTTGATGTGTGTCTCTAGCCATAGATAGACTGGAGCGAAATGAATTGCAACATGAAAAACGTTAGGCTAATCTTTTTTCAAGTTATCATATTTTCGTTTCCAAAATGGACTAGAATAGACCATGATTTGTTCGGTCAACATTCGTTAACATCGACTGAGACCAGATTGGACACCTTATTGAGTGTTATATAACGGATTAACTGGTTACCTTTCAGTTGAGGTTGGGGTCAGCAGTTTATATAGTCAAATTTAGGACTAAGCAACCCGAAAAGCTAGGTGGTACAGTGGTACGGTAGGCTATGTAAGCTTAAGCCTAGCTGAGGTCACAGGTTCAATCCTGAGTGGGGATTTTAGATTTTCTTTTTTACACTTAAAAATTTATTGAAAATAACATTCCAAGTGTCGACATTACGTTGTATAATTCTCAATAAGGTGTCCGACCTACTTCACCCTATGTTACCTAATGCCGACCGATTTGTTCCTCTTTCAAGAATCGGTTGATTTCTTTGATGTTTCAGTGAAGAAAAGTTAAGATATTAAAGATATTGTAGCATGGTATGCCTTAGACTTTCTCAAAGTCCGTTTTTCGTTTTTTCGTTTTGGGTGGTCGGGGTCGACTTGTGGCAAGTCTAGGTATGCCTGTGACACTGCACCTTAAATTTCTGTGCACAATCTGTCTTAAAGATCAGAAATACTATATTCATCACACAAACTCTTACTAGTCTTCGTATGACCTTGAAAAACGGTTCGGAGAGTGTTTGCGATTTGTTTCATCCGCCAATGATTGAACAGATCGAAACAAAAGCCTCGTTTCGTTTCCCGCGTAAACAGCCCTAACATGGCAAATGCACTTGTTCGATAAACCAATCGGAATGTGGAAAACAGAATGACGTCAAACGGAATACTGATTGCACGATTTTCAGAAAGTTCTCGGACAAAAGATCAAATGTAATGTGTTGTGCGTGTTTTCAAATATTGGTGGAAACTTAATGGTGTTTTTAGTATCTGTGGTTATTTCAGAGGTATTTCTCATTAAATAGCCAAGGAAGTAGTCTTTCGTGCTTCGTCATTTCATCAGGAGTGAGTTTACACCGAAGGATGGAGAGCCCGAAGGTTCCATTTTCTTTGGTGGCCTCCCTCTTCCTCCAGCTTGACAATCTCCGATCGCGATGAATTTTTCGCAAATTGTTCGAGCGCTATTGTACCATACGCGGTTTTCGCGTGCATTGACTGCAAAACTTCCACTTACAATAATAATAATAATACTCTATTCAAATACAGAAAAACGGTATTTAAAAAGGAGGACTGTGAGGTTACCCCTATTTTAGGTCCCCTAACTAACTAACTAACTAACTAAATTAATAAACTACAAAAATATATAATACAGGTGGTTAACAATGCTTGTAGAAAATATAAAATCTAAAATTTTGAATACGAACATCAGGCACTGAAGCAGCAGAAAAATATGATGTATAAATGTGTAATCAGTTGATGTTCATCCACTTTTTTAAATTCATTTTAAATCTATTGATGTCAATATCATTTCCAAATAGATGGTTTGGTAAATTGTTCCAGTCTTTGATAATTCTTACAAAGAAGGAGTACTTCAAGGAATTTACTCTTGCTGACTTCGTTTGGATCTTATACGGATGGTTAGCTCTAGTGTTTTTACTTTTACAGCACTCGAAATAATTGTTAAAGTCTAGGCCATTCAATCCGAACACTGTTTTGTAACATTCTACTAGGGACAGATATTCTCTTCGATGTTCTGCCAAAATCTAGTACCTTTTGTGCAAGGGATAGGCTACGCCAGAGTTGTAAAGTCCTTCACGAGTATTTACTTTCCAGATCGGCATTTTGTTGTTTCGAGTTGCGGAAAAAAGCGGAAAATTACATTTCTTTTGTATTCAACACGTTGCATGTTCGATAAGCCAATCAAAATCCGCGCGCGTTTGACTCTGTTCGATAAACCAATCTAATGTTTGCTTTTCGCGTTCATTTGTTGTTTTGGCTCTGTACGCGCGTTCCATTTCAAGGTCATACGAAAATCACTCTACTAATATGGTGTTATTCTATCTTGTCACACCAGGTGTCTCAAGCGGAATCTCTTCGCTGGCCGTGTTTGAATGATTGGCACTAGCCGCTGGTTGGTTAGATTGGGCGTTAACCTTTGGAAGCTGGGATTTTTTCCATACGTAAGCTGCAACCTGCGACCCAATAAACTCTTTTGAGTTTCGTTCCGGATGGAACAAAATGGTAAAAACGTTTTTCGCAAACATGCAACCTAGCAGACCAAACGAATCCACCAGAGTCGTGGTGCAGGCGATAACCACTACATACCAGCCATGCTGGACAGAAAACTCCACCGTGTAATAACATATCGCCGAGAGGAGGATAATGTAGAGAGAGAAGCTTATAAAACGCGCCTCGTTGAAGTTATCTGGCAGCTTGCGGACTTTAAAAGCGTAAAACGACGAAAGCAGCGAGAGAAACAGAACGTAGAAACACAGCATAATGTAAAGAGCTTTACCGACCGACGAACTGTATGGGTCACATGTGTAGAAAATGTATTGCGTAGGCTGAATTTTTTCATTTCTTAATGGCGGATCGACAGCGAACCAGACAGTTAACAACACCAAATCAACGCTGTTGACAATCGCGACTAGAGCAATTTGGTACTTAAATTTAGAAATGTAGCTTTGTAGAGGCATATCGGAGTCGTCCAACTGAAACAAGACGAATATTCGAATGGACTTGAGCCACAGAATCGACACACACGTGGTGTAGATGATGTACCGAGAAAACTGCGTCACGCGACAGATGAAGTTTGTCGGCTCAGCAATGGTTAGCAGTGCTAGAATAAAACTGCAGAAGATAGCCACTAGCAGGGTAAAACTAAGCTGTCTGTTCGAAGCTTTTACAATGGCAGTCTTACGGTATTTTATAAACACGACTAACGCAAACCCGGTCACGCAAATTCCTAATGCTGTCACGCAAGCCAGAAAAACACCAGCCGGATCTTTCATTTGGAGGTTTTTCACTGGTAAAGGAAGGCATTCTGTTTTTTCATCATTCGATTTTTGTTTCTTAGGGCACTGTGTACAGTTGGTGGACCCAGGCTGTTTACTGACTGTCCCCCCCGGACACTTCACGCATTTCCAGCAGCAGGGACTAGTCACTTCTTGGCGAGTTCCGGGGGGACACGTCTGGCTGCAAACCGACACTGGGACGTTGGAATAAACAACACCCTGGGCCCATCTTATCGCGGAATCGTTCAACTCTAATCTCTGCTTTTTCTGGCTGTTCCACGTTCCCACTACAAATTTATTTTTTAAGCCTTCTCCGCGGATCTGAACGTTCACAATTTGGAATGATGATTCCTTCGGATCGCCATGCTCGTTAAACTCCACGATCCCAGTTTTTCCTACAAAGCTGACATTTCGCAAGTATAACAAAATATCTTTTCCCTTCACTGATGGTTTAGTCTGCGGGCATACTCCTCCCGGAAGCAGACCTTGTGTATCAACGCACTGAAACATCCGGTCCAGTGCGTACGCGGCCGAAAAAAGAGCATCCGTGAGATAGATAAGATACGGATCAAATATCTTATCTGCTTCCTCGCGTGACAACGGGACATCTAAACAATTCGGGTCTGTTTCATTGGCTATGTCAAAGGAACAATTTCGAAATTTTTTCCAGAAATCCTTCCACCAAGGATTTCGCCCTGAGCGCGTGACCCTCGGAGTCAAAGAAGTAAGATGGTTAAAGAACATTTCGTCTCTGTAGTCTTGTGGTTGTACCCCAAGGGCGCCGTCCAGAAGAGTAAAATAACGGCCTAGCAATCCACTCTCTTCTGTCATGGTCGCGTCGCCAAGAATCCAAGTCCGGTGTCCTAAAGTTTGATTGTAAGCTTCCTCGAAGAAAAGTCTCGCATACCCGCCGAAAACCCACACGACGATCACTTGAACATCGCTTCGCTCTTTGATTCGGGAGACGATCCGTGGAATCTTCTCAGCGGCGCGGAGTCGAGGGATAAACTCTGAAAACGCGAGGCAAAACGTATTTCGTTTGTATGATTCAATCTCGAGCGCAGACACGCCAAACCTTCCGTATGAATCATCTAGTGCCACTGTACCCACATACGTCCAGTTAAAGCGTTCAAACAGATCTGCCTGTACTCGCGCTTGTTGATTGTCAGGGGGCACTGTTCTCATGAAGTAACGATACTGGTCTGAGCTTAATTCGCCACTCGTAGCAGCGAAGCTTAAAATGGGAATATTCGCCACGTGTAGCAGGCTTCCAATTTGAACGGCACTAGCGGAGTCGTACGGTCCGATAACTAATGTTATAGGGGCAGAAATATCGCTTCCGAGACTCTTGGTCAAATCGCTACAGCACGATGATGTTTCGTTTGCATTATGGAAGCCCGAGCTGATATTTTCGCACAAGCGATCCAAATCCCTGTCTCGTACGAATTCATAGGTCTCTTTCATGGCAATAGAGATGGTCTCGCAATAGTCTCGAATATCGTACCCCAGAGTAATATTAGGAAGAATGGATGAATCATTGTTGATTTGTTCAATCGCGAACATCATGGCTTCCGTGTGGCCGAGACCAACAGGAAAGAGATCTCCGCAGTTATCACTTGAATCTTTGTAGTGCAGCACGTTTAACGCTCCAAGTGTCATGTCTCCGACCTTAAACGCTTTTTCTGCTCTTAAATAAGCGGGCTGTTGGATGCATAACCACAAAACAGCCGAAATTAGTGTTATAAACATGCTGAATTAAAGAGAAGAAACGATGGCGATTTGTCTGCGATAACAAATCAGGCCGCCTGTGAACTTGAAATGACAACCTTGGCTAGGAATTGAACCAAGAAAGCTCATCGCTTCCCGATGCAAGATTAGAAATCAAAGTGCGAGAACGTTTCTTTCGATTTATAATATCGTTCAAGTCAGTGAAGCACATCGTTGACCTTTCTTATCTAAGAAAACCAATGGGATTTGTTCATGTCAAGTGCGTACTCAAATTAAACAGTCTTAAACGTGCACGCTTTAGCGTAATTGTTCTGTTATTTCTAGGAAGAATTTCAGACTACGTGTACTCATACACATTTTTTGTTTTTTGTTTCTATACGATACAAATTAATTTTTAAAGTACTCCCCGCCTTTTTAGGTAGAATGACTTATCACCTGAAAGTTTTTTTTTCGATTTTGATATTCGGCCAGAATGCATTTACCATACATCTGAAGAAGGAAGGACATAGGAAGGTAGCCTGTTCCAGGCGTTCAGATAGTGGGTAAAGCGCGAATAGTTGGAGAAGGCGCGAAGAAAAGCGAGCGAAAAAAATGCGGGGAGACGAGGGAACGCTTACTCTCCCTAGTCTCCCCGCTTTTTTTGCTCGCTTTTCTTCGTGCCTTCTCCATCCCCACTATCTGAACACCTCCTGGAACAGGCTAATAGGAAAGGTGTGCACCGGGACAATATTCGACTTCAGCTCGCAAAAAAAACCCATCAGAACTGCCGGAAGACACTCTTAGTTACGTTGGGTTGTCATAAAAGGAAAGGTGTGTAGCAGGCCAATATTCGGCTTCAGCTCGCAAGAAAAACCATCAATACTGCCGGAAGACACTCATAGATACGTTATTTGGGTTGTCATGCCAACGATGGTAAGGGTCGCGCTATCGCTGACTATCGCTACCAAAAGTCGGCCAAAATTCATGAAAAAGACAAATTTCATTTTGTAAAATAATGGAAACCAAACAGCATCGTGTAAATATACTGCTAAAGAACTTTCATTTGAATGGACACACTTTAGGATTTTATCCGCTCACTCAAAAGTTTGAACCACATTGTACAGCATAATAAACAGTACCACAGGAAAGTACTGCTCAATAGCTTTCATTTGAATGGTCACACTTCAGGATTTCAGCTACAGACTCGAAAGTTAGAACCACCTTGTACAGCATAATAAACAGTACCATAGGAAAGTACTGCTCAATAGCTTTCATTTGAATGGTCACACTCTAGGATTTCATCCACACACTCAAAAATTAGAATCATCTTGTATAAACAGCACCACGGGAAAGTACTACTTAATATCTTCCATTTCAATAGTCACACTTTAGGATTTCATCCACAGAATTAAAAGTTAGAATCATATTACACGACTAAGGTTTGATTCTAGCATTCAAAGCCTAAGGGCCAGTGGTTTGTATAAGACAAATAAATATTTCACTTAGTCAGGGCTCAGGGACTTACGGTAGCCAACTAGCCAAAGTCTAGTAAAAATTCAGTTTTGGCTAGTAGATTTTGGCTTTCACTAGCCATTCTGCTTGTGGAAATCATGCGGAACTTCTGGACATCATATATGAGGTCAAAGAGGTCACATGCACGTTTTTACAAAAAAGAATTATCTTTCTTTTTCGAGAGTTTGAATGATTTTGAAATTGATTTGATTTTTATA
Organism: Dendrophyllia cribrosa; assembly: GCA_024195265.1. Taxonomy (NCBI): domain Eukaryota; kingdom Metazoa; phylum Cnidaria; class Anthozoa; order Scleractinia; family Dendrophylliidae; genus Dendrophyllia; species Dendrophyllia cribrosa. The sequence goes on from JAJLRJ010000006.1 coordinate 47,343,341, forward strand.
CTTACAAATTCATAATAAGTTGAAACGGAGTAAAATATGTTCAATTCGGTTGAAAAAGAAAAAAAACAATAGCAGTACTAAACGTCTCGGAGATTTTTTTCGTAACTTTTTTGACGCCATTAACGTCGCTGTAACTTCCCCCCCCCCCCCCCCCCCCAACCCCTTCTCTTACCACCCCCCTCCCCTCTCCCCGTACAAGTCTGGATAGTGAAAATTTAGTTTGGCTAGTGAAATCAAACCTGTCACTAGCAAGCTGGAAAGTTACAGGTGTAGTCTCGAGCCCTGATTCACTAACCTCAGGTTGTTGCGTTAGACTCTTAAGACCAGGTTTAAGTTTTGTCAGCTGAAAAAAAGATAATAAACAATTATGAGAAGAACGTGTTTAACTCATCTGTTGTTATTTTAACGAATTTTTCGTTTTATTTTTAATATTTGTTCGAATGTGTTATGCCAACTAAGAAAGGACGAGTTGTCAGCAACTGAACAAACGAGCGAAAACATGTTTACCTCGGAAATCATAAATAGTGTTCCACAGATGAAGGACGGTTGTTGAAAGCTGCAAACTTGCAAAATGCGCTTTACAAATGCCTGATAAACAAATAAAACTAGCGTTAGAAGAATTGAAGCTCACAGACAAATGTGACATTTAAATAAGTATAAGATATGTATGATGTGAAACAAGGCACAACAATTGCTAAAACTGTAAAGCTATAGCAACGACGAGGCAAACGAGAACGGTATTAAAGAGAGTTTATACTCGATCATACAGGTGTATGATATTTTTTATTTTATGTGTGTATTTATTTATTTATTTATTTTTTTTTGGGGGGGGGGGAAGGGGGGTAAACACCGAAAGACAAGATAGTTGGGAGCGGCGCAAAAGAAACGTTTTTTCGCTCGTCGCATCGCTCATTCGCACCGTTTCTTTTCGTTTCGCCGCTCCCAACTATCTGCATGCCTGGAACAGGCGTTCGGTTTACTCGTTCGGTCTTGACATCTAGGCTTTGAGCTTTCACCCGACAACGTAAATTGAAATAGCGTATATTGTTCGACAAGACCAAGTCGCTACATCTGGGTATGCAAAGATCTGGAAACGTTTTTGAGATTGTAAAATGAACATTCATGATTATTACACGTAAAATCCTGCTAAATGGCATAATATCAAATAATCCATTTTAAGGGGTGCATAAATATTAAAATGACATATTTGCACATCAATTAAAAATTAAATTTAAAACAAATCAATGTATTTCAGTGTCAGAGTTTTAGCACGCGAGTGCTAATTGTGGACACTTTGCAGATCTAATTGGAATTTGGAAATGTTGGTTTTTGAGGAGAGGGGAAAACCGGAGCACCCGGAGAAAAACCTCTTGGAGCAAGGAGAGAACCAACAACAAACTCAACCCACATGTGACGCCGGGCCGGGAATCGAACCCGGGCCACATTGGTGGGACACGAGAATTTAGTTTTATCGACTGAGTCGATAAGGTAAATTGACCACCGTAAAAAGATTCAAATAGCTTAGCTTTAGCTTTAGCTATTTGAATCTTTTTACGGTGGTCAATTTACCTTATCGACTCAGTCGATAAAACTAAATTCTCGTGTTTCATCCCCCCACCGACGCAGCACCACAGTTTCTCTAGAAACTAACCCCATTCACATTGGTGGGAGGCGAGTGCTCTCACTACTGAGCCACCCCTGCTCCCCACACACCACCCCAGCTCCCCTAAATATAATATACTGCAGTAAATTCAGAATACATATGCAACAAGACAGTATTTTACCTTGACACGTTGTATTGAAGGGTCGGTTTTTAAAGACTTGTACAAAACGTTCAGGAATACAGCCTAAAAAAAACAACCACGACAAAATAAGTACGTTGAAGCCTCTAGCCAGCGTAGTTGTCCTTCGAGAAAGCATCACAAAACAAAGAACATTCTTTCAAGGTCGACGTCAATTCTTCTTTGCAAAAGACATGTTACAAAATTGTTCACTTTGGACTTAAAACCTGAGACACGATCCACCAGAATACATGACGTACTTAAACTATATTTAAAAATGGTTCCGCAATGCATTATATTCGGTTTCACTAGTTGTAAGCACTGTAGATACCATCTGTGAGCTTAAGGACGGCAACGGACAGAAACAAGCTTAACAACAACAACAACAAGCTTGAAAATCACCTGTTTTGAGGAGGTCTTTAAGTTCGGATCCAGCAGCTTAGCGTAAAGTGCCTGACAGAAACGATCTGACACAGACTGCCTAGGGAAACAGAACGGTTTATCACAGTTAGTCCAGAGCAGAATCTTGTTACACTGTCATGCTGTTATCAGTGAAATCATGCAATACCTTGATTCCATTACTTGAAATAGTAGCATCAAAGCCTAAAAGATACGAGGACAAATATTAATAGCACGAAAGGATTTGTCTGATGAATGTCATGAAATGTTTAAGTCATACTTGCAATGCGCAGGAAAACGTACTAAACAGTCGTTGCCAAGCGCGGGAAAGCTTGCAAGCCACCAGCGGTAACCAATGGTAAAATCAAATCAGGACTGGCTTTGATTTCCCTCCTGGTTAAAAAAAAAACAGCGTGCTTGTACCAAGAGGTTCTCTCGCGGCATGCTTTCGTAATAATTATGAGAGAGAGGGGGAGTGCGAGAAGCGTTGTAAAAAGAAGTAAGAGGTGAATCACTTCTGTAGTTCAAACCTGTACACTTGTGTTAAAAGTTCCAATGTGCACTGTCCGAAAAAGTGTATTGATTTGTTCGTTGTATTTCTCATCCTCTTCTAAAAACACGAAGAAAAAAGACTTAAGAAATTATCGATTTATGTTTCTGGTGTTACAAGCAGACATGTTGTATAAGCTCTTTGTAAACATCCTTTCCGAAGACAAGAAATGTTATTGTTGTTTTTATACCTTTAGCATAAGGAAAAGCTCTGTTGACTCCCGTGAGAAGAGCACTCAACATTTTTGCTTCCATGTCTCCCTTTTTTAAAAATGCCTGTCGAAATAAAAAACAGTTTAAATAAATAATATGTTGAAACAGTGGAAAATTTGCGAGCAGGCTCTATCTTGGTGGGGAGAGTTGGGGGGGGGGGGGGGGGGGGGGAAGGTGGGGGAGACTCTTTTCATTTTTTAAGAAAGTAGCACGAGTTTTTTATAACCAATCACAAAGCATTGAAATGAAAAACAAAAATAAAACTGATTCATCGGCACAATGTGACAAATAAACTGGCTGTATAGAAACGGCGGGAAACCATCATTTGTCCGAACAAAATAGACGGTTCAAACATGGCAAGAGCAGAAAGAAACTGAACAAGAACTTACCCCAAAGAATGAAAAATATATAGAAATAAGCCTGGTAGCAAGTTCTTGATCACGTTTAGTAAGGATCAGCTGATTAAGAAAACATACAGCAAAATATCTGCAACAAAATTAAAACATTTTAATGTTATTCAGGACATCTAAACAACTCACTATTTTGGAATCTCTCTTAAATTAATTGTAAGTTTTATGACTGACTGACTGTTTCATTGCCTGCCTGATTGACTGTTAGTGACCTGCTTTCCTGCCTGCCTCATTGGCTAACAGACTGTCTGACAGTCTGACTGACTGTTGGTCTGTCTGACTGACTACCTACCTGGCTGACTGACTATCTGACTGTATTACTGACTGGCTGACTGTTTGACTGACTGACTGACTATAGCTGACCATTTGCCTTCCTCGACTGCCTGACGGTCTAATTGATTGACTGACTGACTGACTGACTGTCTTATTGACTCTCTGTCTGACTGAACTTCTCAAAACCTGTCTTCCCGATCACCCAACTAGCTGAGGGCCCACACTCGCATGCATTTTCCTTAGTTCGTTTTTATTGAACTTTTTTATACCGTTAGGCTTCTTTGTCCGGACCGGAAACGGAGATTTAAAAATAAAAACGATGCCAAAAGTAGATTTTTTTTAAAACGGAGATTTACTGTTTACGCGTGGACGCAAAAAAACCCGGAAAACAACGAATGTTTTTTATATGGTTTAGCATTTTGTGAAAAAGATGACGTAACAACATAACGAGTCGCTACAAAGTTTTGGGGACTGACTTGTTGAACTGTCGCACTACACCTATCTTGGATCACACGGAAGATGATACTCAGACTTTGAAACTTATCTCTTAGCTCACAACCAGACACTTCTCTGAATGTGTATGAACTCTAACGCTCCGTGCTTGTGACAAGACCATCGTGCTTTATAGTTCACTATACTTACTGAGCCTTAATGGCGATGTTGGGTCTGTAGAGAAGTTTCTCTATTTCTTTTGTGATCACCAGCTTCATGTTGGGATGCTTAGTAACTGAGAAAACAACAAATGATTCAACTTTAATACGTTTATTTTGAAACAGGGTTCGTACAACTTCAGACAAATAAGGCCCGGTCGTTCATAAACGCATATTTTTTTATGCGGTTAGGCCTCCCGTCCACACGTAAACGATGAAAACGGTCACCCTAAACGGATATTTTCGAAAACGCTCTCCATAGTGGATATTTTCGAAAACGCCGTTTACCCGTTTCCGTGTGGACAGCGTAAACGGATATTTTCGTAAACGCTGATGTCACAGATTCGGACCTAGTCCACAAATATGGCGGACGGTCAAGTACTTATTTACGCATGCTTAATGCAGATTTGAAACGTTTACGTATCGTTTTAGCGTTTACGTGTGGACAGGTGAAAACGAATCGTAAACGATGGCTGGCTTCGTGTGGACAGGAGCGTTTTAGATAAAAAAAAATTGGCGTTTACGAACGTAAACGTATGCGTGTGGACGGGGCCTAAAATTCAAGGACTTTTCAAGAACTTTTTAAGGACAAAAAATAGTTTTCAATGACTAAGTTTTATTTACGAAATCGAAAGTCGCTGATGGTCAAATTTTTCGTAGCGAAATCATTTAATTTATCAGAAAAGTGATAGGGCGTACACAAAGTCCTAAATTTCAAGCACTTTTCAAGACCTAATAAAGAAATCAAGTACTTTTCAAGGACCTTAACCAAATTCAAGGACTTTTCAAGACGACTGCTAAAATTCAAGACCTTTTCAAGATTGTACGAACCATGTGAAAGTAACCGCGATTACATGTATAGGCTTACAGGGCTTGGTAGGTAAAGTGGCACACGAGTCACAGGAGACCCACGCTGCCAGAGCTTAACCTGGTTTCTGTAGCATGAAGCAACTAGGAATATTACTAGTAGTAATCTTAGATTATAGTACGTCTCCTTATCCCGTGGCACCTCGTCTTGACCTAGTACTTCAGTTTCATGAATTAATTCAGCCACCGTTTAAAAGGGCTATGCCGCGAGATATGTCACGCAGACAAAAACGTCTGGCCGTCATCAAAGAAATTCACGCTATCGCCGTGGAAGCGGGCAAAATCCTGCCGTGCTGTGTACTCCGTAAGGTCTCAGATTTTTCCGACATATAATTAGTATATTTGTCTTGATTTCATTTCGGTTATTTCTCCGATTCTGAAATCATACTTCTCAGTACATCTGTCAGTACATGTACTAATACCGGAACCGGAAATGAGAAATTTCTGAGAAAGCCTGTTCTTGGACACCGCGTTAATGGAGCATGAAATCGACGTTTAAGTCACGCAACATTCAGCGTGAATTTCGCAGGATTTTTCGGATAAAATTACAACTACCAGTTGCAAGAAAGACACAAGACTGTTGAATATAATTCCTTTATTAGCTAGACAAATTTTAGTCACAAAACTGCGAAATCTTTAGTCGCAAATGCGCCCGATACAGGCGCGATTTCGAGCACTGTAAAGTTAATCTGCGTTCGCCTGGCGCGGTCGGTCAGTGAATTGTTGCTACAAGACATAAGCGAATTGCACCGTACCGTAGAACATCGCGAAGAACGACGTCGGTATTTAGGTGAAAGCTTCCCAAATCAGGCAGAGAACCACAGCAAAATCAAGATAGAACATTCAAAACATACTAGAACGGTAGCGAGGAAAATCTGTAACTTCTTACTTGATTCCAAAGAGACCAGAACAACTTACTTGGTCCGGAGAAGAACCTTCGTCCAATTTTTCCACTGCGTACTTTTACTAGGCATTGAAATATTGAGCCGTACGATTCCAAAATCGGGAAAATATTCGAAACTAAATCAAGACAAATAGATTATTCACATGTGGCATTTCGGAACCCCAGCTCCCCAGGATGACGCCTGATTTCCACGCGCTGGGAATGCTGGATACTATTGTGACGTTTCAAGATGGCGCAGATTTGGTACCGACACTTTTCTCGATTCGTTCCGCTTAGACGACGCGCTAAGCATGCTGGGTACTATTGTGACGTTTCAAGATGGCGCAGATTTGGTACCGACACTTTTCTCGATTCGTTCCGCCTAGCCGACAAGATTAGGAAGCGTCTCCTTCGTCGACGCAACTACTCCCCCCTGGATGGGATGCTAGTCCATCGCAGGGTTACACCCCAGCATTATGTCTCCAGTACCCATTTATACACCTGGGTGGAGAGAGATAATGTGAAGTAAAGTTTCTTGTCTAAGAAAACAAAATGATGGACTAGACAGGCCTCGAATCACCGACCTTCCGATCTGAATTCCAACGCGCTAACCACTACATGGGTGGGGTGGGGGAACTGAGATCAACAATGGACCGATAGCGGCTGCCTGAGGCGCCTTCATAAGCTGACGTCCGATCTCATTCTCTTAAGTGTATGTGAAGGGCCATGAGACATGTGATATATGCGCTATATAACTCTATTATTACTACATCATCGCGCCTCAACTTACAGAGCTTGAACTAACAATTACAACTTTAAAGTCAAGCAATAGTCTTGCAGAAGTTCAAACTGGACTGGAACAATACTCTGGAATAACATTTTAACCATCTTTCGATAATAACATAAAACTTTTCTTAAGAAAACCGCAATCTGTAATATTTATGTTGTTTAAAACAGAGGATGACTGAGTTAAGAAAAACACAACGTTTTTGAAAATATTGTTGTTGTTGTAAGTTGTTATCTATGTAAAAGCAATATGCGAATAAAGCCGGCATAAAAAAATGGTGTTCCAAAAGACGCGGAGAGTTTGCGTTTTTGTGGGTAATGTAGTTTTGTTCTTTTTGAACTCTTGCTTACCTAAGCTTCTTGTTAGATAAACTGCTTTTGAAGCCACTTTTCTGTCAGGGTCTCCAATCTTGTTTACGAGAAGACTCAACAGGGCCTACAAGTACAGAGCTGTCAGTGTAATGAGAAATTAACTGGACAGTTTTGAAACACTTCGGGTTAACGTCAGAAATCTTCGGAAGACTTTGGGTGATGGATGTCAGTCTCCGTCAACCTAATCAAGCAATGGGATTGATGGCACTGCTCTGGTCTAATCACAATCGAGTAATTTTGTTCTTGGAAAGGTTTACTTACTTGCTTACCTTATTTCCATGTTATCACTAAAGGCCACCAAATATACCAGTTTATTGGATAAAAAGATTCTATAGAGCAAAATAGAAGCCGTAGTTTGGAGATAAAGTGCAGGATTACAAGGATGGAAGTGGATTACAGTTCATCAAATTAAAGAAGAAGAAATTAAACTTGCCGCCATTCTTGTGAAATATTGACTTTAGTTAACCATTATTTTGTCCCTTTGGTTATCATTTCTATGTTTTCATCTTTTGACGACTTTTTCTTCTTATTACAAGATAATAACACAAGCTCAAAGCAAACGCCTGGCCATAATTATGAAAACACGATATATCAGCCGGGACAGTGCAGTTCCTTCAAGATAATAACACAAGCTTAAGGCAAACTCCTGGCCATAATCATGAAAACACGATTTATCAGACGGTGTCCCAATGGTGATCAGTATCCAATTTCTCCTTGTGATATCAATGCTTAATCAATCAGAGAGGTCATGAGAATTAAGGACATGATCACCAAGATGTATTCTCCTGATTAACAACTTCTCCCCACTACTCTGTAAGAAACATATAGGGACAAGAAAGGAGAATTTGTATTTTGGTATTCCCCACTCCAGAAACTATGAAAAATACCATAATACTCTTTAAAGAACAGGTTTGGGTGGTGTTGATGTAAGCCTGATTTTTCCAATTTCTTTTGTTTTCAGCACGAACTGCACGTGCTATGCTTCAACTTCTTGGCAATTTGCATACGGTGCACATTTGTATACCAACACACAATGCTACGTCCTAGAGTTCCTACATGTACTCTGAATTCCATTGTGCCATTCTAACAAAGGAGACTTGAATAATTACACCCCGGTTAGGCTGAGCCTGCACATAAAAGATTATTATGGTATTTTTCGGAGTGGCCTATTGGAAGTTAAGGGGTTAATGACTCACTTGCTCATGTTCTGGTTTTTCACACAGCAAGTCAAATACGGTTCCTGTTGAAATAAGATACAACATGCTAAAACGAGCTATGCCATAGAAGACAAACTTTGAGAAGTATTTGTATCAAATAAAACCAAAATACAAAGGTCCAGTTTTGGAAAGAATGACTTATTCTTGGTTTGCAACCACGTGACAAGGCGGCCATGTTGGTGGTCAATACAATACAATTTTTGTCGCAGAATTTGCATGAAAATAGAGTTTAGTTCCCAGCGGAGAGAAACGCTTTTGTTCTTGACCACCAACATGGCCGCCGTGACATCACGTGCAAACCAGCAATTATTAGTGTACTAAGATGACTTAATTAGTAAAAAATGTTCGGATTTTTCTTTTAACTCCTTTTTAGCCCTGTAAATAGTATTTTTAAATCTTAAAGCGAATATTATGGACATAAAGTTATAACATTCTTCACGTTTTATAATGGACCAGTTCATTGTATGTTGTGTCTTCTTTCTTTTTAATAACTGAACAAAGAGTACAATCATTAATTCTCATCTTTGGCTGCGTGTGGCTAGGATGGAAATGGATTGCAGCTTGAAATATTAGGTTAAGTTCTTCCCTGTGCATGTCTGAGAAATTACAGGCTGTGGTTTGCTCTCCTTTTAATTACGAATTCGCTTTATATCTTTCTCTTGATGCTCAATGAGAATTTTGCGTATGAGTAAGGGTACTTTTCAATAATTTTAGCACAGTTTGGACCAAAATCAGTCAAATCCTTGTTGACATAATGATTACTATGTTCACTGAACAGTGTATAGACTACTGTTTTCAAAGATTCTAGCTTTCAAGAGTTTGTAGTCAACAGCTTCGCATGTTTGTGACAGTCAGCCTGGACCTATCTTCCCTTACCTAACATCTTGCTTCTAATGTTTACCAAAGTGTCATGAAGAAGATTCTACAAACCCAAGAGAACAGAATGTTTAATTTGTCACTGAGACCCGTCAAAATATAAAAAGGTTCAAGGTTTCAAGCCTCTTTCAGCACTTAGCAATCTTGCAATGACTTCTTGGGCTGTATATACTGAGTTAATTGGGTCTCATTCACTTAGAGTCTGTAAAATATAATCACCACCAAGCCAGCCACATGCTGGCAGTAATGGTGGACTCCCAACAAGAGTATGTTGATACATCAATTATGGGTCCGTTTTGCAATTAGAGATAGGAGTGTCATTTGTATGTGTAGTGGTCAATTTGCCACTCCAGAAGCTTTTATAGGGAAGTCTGAGCACCAACTTTTGGCACTGAAATTTCTGGGATTGTTTGAATAACCAATATGAGCTATGACTGGTTAATGATTGCCTTTGGAAACCATCAACCGATCGTAACTAACGCTGTTTACCCATTCAAATAATCCCAGAAAGCCTTGTGCTGAAAGCTGGTGCCTAGTCTTCCTGAAGTTTCAAGAAGGGAAAATTATTAAGTGAGCCATATGAAGCTCTACCCAAGTTCTAACGTCTTACAAAGACTCAATTGTGATTATCCATACCAGCCTTGTAAGTCCTGGCGAAAGCTTACCTCAACAATCCCAATGTACTCCTTGTATCTTTGTTTAAGTAACTCCTCAAAATGCCAGAGGATAAGTCGCCTATCCCGTTCATCCCAGCCTCCACTGTTATGGACAACTTCTACTAAAGATGTTAAAGGATGCTGAAACCATTTTAAACATGAAATAATGTTTAATTCCTGGCTCCACACACCTTATAGGCACCTTACCTCAAACTCATCTATTGATTATGATGAGTTGACACTGCTGAAAAACCCCATTAAACACCTTAATTACACTAGTTACAATCAAAACTAATCTAAATTCTTCTCTTTCATGTAATTAACATTTGTTTAGTTCCTAGAATCTGTTAGTACATGAACATCAAGACACTGTGCCTGTCCAATATAATGAAGTAATATATATTGAGCGTTATAATTCAACACATTGATACACTGCCCAAATATGGTAAAAAAGTTATCGATATACGTTATGTCTACATGACGTATATCCAACGATGGCGGTAAATTTAGCATTTTGACAAGAGAATGCAAAAATGATGGACCAGCCTCAATATTTTTTCTCCAAACTGTGCTTTGTTATCAATGGGTTGAATTATAAAACTATTATAGGGCTCAAGCTTGCTGTGATATTGGCTAAGAATTCTAAAGGCGATATCATGCGCGCTTTCGCGCTATAATAGTTAAATATACAACATATACATATGTTGTGGTTCAAATTTTTCTTTGGTTTGAAAATTTTCAAACCAGTTAAATTCTTATTTTCCTTTGTCTCAGATTCATTATCATATTTTGAGACAAAGAAAAACAAACATCATATTGGTTTAAAAAAATATTAAACCAAAGAAAAATTTGAACCACAACATATATATCTCGTGGTTCAAAGTTTTCTTTGGTTCAAAAATTTTCAAAGCAAAGAAAAGTTTAAACCACAACAGATACATGTACATTATGTACAGTCACTTTTGGGCAAATTTAAGCTCACAAACCTGGCTGAATGTCTTCAACTTCCGATCACTTGGCAGCAACAATGTCATCCAAAGTTCTTTCAACATGTCTAAGAAAACAAACTTTAAATTAATTAACCCACCCCATGTCCTATATATAATGTTCCCATAAATTAGCTAATGAAAAAAAAAATTATTAATAGTTGCTGGTAATAATAATTTAATAATGGGCCAGTGACTATTTAATAATACATTTTGATTTTGATTAATATTATTTTTTTTGTTTTGTGTACTGAAAAAGCTTGCCTCATGAAAATACTACACAGGGTAATTTGATGTTAAGGAGGCTAGAAAGGGTTTTCAGCTGTGTGCGCGTGCGACATGCACTCGTCATGCATTGACGCATGGGTCAGCTGATTTTCCTATGAAAAAGTAGCATGTGCAGCTCACCCGAAATGAAAATACTATGAAAATCGCGCAAACCGGACATAAATCGTACATAAAATATTCCTCTTTATCTCAAAAATTTGCTTTGTGACCTATGTTGAAATTTTTCATGCAAGTAGCATTCAACTTTATCTAACATTTGAGACATTTTAGAAAAAACTAATGAATGGGGTTAGTTTCTAGAGAAACTGTGGTGCTGCGTCGGTGGGGGTGAAGCACAAGAATTTGGTTTTATCGAGTCGATAAGGTAAATTAGCCACCGTAAAATTTTTAAATTTTTTAAATTTTTACAGTGGCTAATTTACCTTATCGACTCAGTCGATAAAACCAAATTCTTTAGAAAAAAACTGTAGAGTGGAATTTTTTTAAATATTTTAACCCATTCACTCCTGAGAATTTTTACGTTTTTGAGCGATTTTCTGCATTCACATGCCCCATAGGATTTCGTGACTCCATATTTGAAGATACCATTGAAAGTGCTGCTGTTCTAAAACACTGAAGGCTCGAGTTTACTGAAAACGTCATTGTGACGATCTCATTTTGCTTCGTTGATTTGCAATAAAGGGTCCAATATGAATTATCTACGATTTTTGGTAAGTTCACAGCCATTTTTCATCTTTAGTAGCTGCCTGGTGAGCATCATTAAGCTTGGAGGTAGTTCAGAGTCCACTTCTCAATGAAGCGAGTTAGTTGTTGTACTTCGTTTACGAATTTGGCTCGTTGCTCGTTGAACTGGAAAAATGGCCGCCTGGAAACGAAGCAGCTTTGGGACTCGACTCTGGATGAATTTCTCGACCTACCGTGGCATATTTTGGAAGTTGCGACCACAGGAGAACACAACAAGCGCGAAATTTCGGCGGTGGGTCGGAGTGGCTGTGGACTTAGTATAAATATGAAATGTGTGCGGAAAGAAACGAACGCTGTCAAAATTCTTGGCCATTTCCCAGCATGCAGTGCGGTGGTGATATTGAAAATTGAGGCAAGGTCAGTATGCATTAGAACGAGAGGCTAGAGCTCGGCCCGAGCAACGAATAAGAGCAAAAAAATTCACTGCTAAGCTAGGACTAGGACTGAATTTTGCTGTGAATGTTGACTTTTGGGTTTGCCATGATGATTTGAATAAAAAAAACTAAAGGCAAAAACGTGATTTTTGTTGTTTTTCTATGACGTTAAAAACGGTCATTTTTGTTATTGTCCAAATTCAAACGCTGATATTCTGCAAAAATCGCTGACTTTTTTGTGTTTATTGGGTATCTCAATTTGAGGACTTTCTAGTCAATGCTCAGAACTGCTAGTTAGGGCAATGTTCGCGCGATTGAGAAAGTTGCAATTTTTTAAAGCAGTGGAGTATTGTACGGCCGGTTTTGGCCGGTGTAGGAGCGAATGGGTTAAAGGCCTTTTTCAATTTATCTCTTATTTCCACAATACAGATTTTTTTCAAATTTACACAGGAAGTGAAGAATGTTGCAAACTTTTAAAAACGCTTATAAAAAAGTATGTTTTTGGACGGTTATAGTTACCATGACAACAGATATGATGTCATAAATGGTCTTGAAGGAAACTTTAACAACCCTGTCATAAGCTTATCTATAATTTGTTTCAGAGACTAAGACCATTAAATTTTAATGTTTAATTGTTCCGACATGTACATAAGCTGTAAGAAACCCTTTCTAGCCTCCTTAAGTAACATAATTCTCGCTAATTTTCTTACATACATGTACTTCATTTAAATTGCAAAATGTACAGACCCATATTTTGTGAGATTACATTGTATTGTTAGTACTTCAAAGACAATGCAATGAGGGTTCGTAATTGCACTTACCAATATTTCAATTTGCCTTTAAGTTTTATTCTACATGAAAATCTTGAAATCATAAAGGTTACTGATGAAGACCTTCAGGTGTACAGTTAATTACAGTACAGCTCAAAAGTAAGTTTACCAGTTGCGTCCCATTTCACGTGTTACGCAATTCGTGGGACGCAATCCATGTAGCGTGCGAGTCATTGAAGCAACAATGTTGGCATATTTTTTTTTATTACGAAGGATTTATCGTGGTACTGTAGTATTTAACCCCAATTAAGGTATTAACTGACCTACAGCTATGATACTCTCTCTTCTTCCTTTTTTCTTGGCCATGCCAATTAACATGTCCAAGATTTTCAGCCGATGTACAGCAGATTCCTGTATTTAATAACATGAAATTAAAATCAAATAAATTGCTAATCAAGTTGAGATCCAGGAGTCCTAAATAGAGTCAGGCCTCAGTTATGACATGAGTCACAATTCACAAGTCAAAATACACATGTTAAAGTTCTGACAACTAAACAGCTGTATAGTCCAGCCATGAGAGTTAAGGTCAACTAGGTGATCAGAACTGTTAATTATGATGATTGGCAACTCAAAGTTTGATCAATTGGTTCCTATAAGCCAACTCGTTAATATGAAACACTCCAAATGAAAGACTCAAATTTGCAGAGGTTATGTCTATGAGTACAACACAAGGGCAGTACTTAGGTAAAGAAAAAATGTTCTGTAAATTTAAAGCAATATTATAGTAAAAGAATTATTTCAAACATAAAGAAAAAAATATATATCACTTGCATAATGTCTAGCTCCGAAAAAAAAAGGAAGAAGAAGAAAGGAAAGGAAAGAAAAGGAAAAGAAAAAGAAAAAGAAAATAGGATGTCTCAGCAGGATTTGAACCTGGGCCATTCGACTATATGTAGTGTACATTTACCTGAAGTAATAAGAAATTAGCAAGGTTACATAAAATATTATTAATTGTAAATTTTATTACTTAATGTAGATACATGTGTCTCCATTTGCAGTCTTCAGAACAGCTTTAATATTCCAGTGATCAAAGGACTCCAAATGCAAAACATCAGTGAGAACAGCACTTCTACATGTCCACTTTTTTGGCGATTACAAGTATATCTCTATACACTATTTTCCTTTATTATGCATCCTTGTGCACTGGTGTCACTGGTCAGTGGAATTGCCAAGAAAAGTTTACAGCTGAATGATGGCAGGACTTACTGACTGAAGGAGTGAAAATTTGTATATTCTTTGTCCCCGTCAGCTACATTCACAAGTTAAAAATGACTCACCTGTACTTGGACAGTAAGAGCAGCTACTTTGTCTTTCAATGTTCCAGAACTGACAACTGATCTTAACCACTGTGAGTCTGACGACTTCTCTTTATCTTTTACTGCAAGAAAAACAAAACATGAAATGATGCATGCATGTTCATGTAAAACCTGGTTTAAAGTGCAGCTGCAAAAGCTGTAAACACTTTGATTTGACTCGATGTCAGTCATTGGGATTTTGATGTTTTGAGGTCAAAACTGCCCAGAATTAAAACAAAGTACTGTCACCTTTATTTGCCATATTCACGAAATGCTAATAGAACACTAAGAAGAAGATATCAAGTGAATTTTTGAAGAGAGAATAAAACATAATCAGAGTTTAAAAGAATAAACTTGAATAAATTGACCAAATTTTTCAAGTTGCAATCCATTTCCATCCTGGCCATCTGCAGCCCAAGACACTTATTCTCAGTCCTTACCAAGAGAGAACAGTAAATAAATAATTTTAAACAAAACTGGACCATTATTTTTGGGTTTTCACTAATAATATGTCTTTTGAGCTTTTTAAAATAACATTAAAAATATGACATAACCCTTAAGACTCACACTTACTTTTATCATAGATTCTAACTTCATTTGCCAGAAGATCGGCAGCTTCCTTAGAAAGCTGGACAATATCAGCCTGACTGACAGAGGGGTGGGTGGTTTTCTCTTCCACAATCTATAGCAAAAAATAATGTTAATACAAATTTATTTTACTATTAAATAAAAATAAAAATTTCAAATATTATTAAATGTAGATCTACATTTTATATGCATGCATGTATTTATCATGGGTTACGTAACCCAATCTCTGGGTTGTTATGTGCGATGTTTATACGATGCATATGCTATATTGCAGTGCTTTTATTTATATTCATTTGAGTCTCTCTCTGATCATACGATCGTCTATTCACCCTCTAAATTAAATACCCAATGATTAAGGTTTATTGTATTTACAAGCCATTATAAGAATTGGTATATTTATTGTATTATTATACATGCACATGTTCAGATTTTTTGTTTAGCTTTGTATGTTGAGTTTTCGTTATTTTGTGAATTTTTTATAAAATTTATTATCTTGTAGTTTTGATTGTAAAGACACAATAAAGAGGGTCGCATACGGCTCGTGTTGACACACCCCAATAGTGGTTGCCTATTACATGATAAATGCTTTGTATTTGGTTGAGTGGGGCAGCGAATTCGAATATAATTTTGTATAAAGATTTGAAGCAATATTGAAATTTTTTTGGATGATCAATTTAAAAATTAAAGATAACAAGAAATATATATTAATTATAAACTGGAAAGTGATTAAAAAGTCAATAATTTATACAAAGTGATTCCAATGTACTATACCCACCTACTAAATTATACTGTTAACAGATCCAGATGTTAGGAAATTGTCAATTTTAATATAAACTATAAATACATGTACAATACTTACATGTTAGAGCTTAGCAAAACACTGCCCCTAATTTGCCAACTATACTAAAAACTAAGATTTTTCTTAATCACACTTTACACAACATGACAACTATCAGGGATGTAGCAAACAAGTCATTTCCAATATGTGAAATTTTGTTCATCCCAGGCGGAAAATTTTGTTCACATTAAAGAGAATGACTGAAGTTTTGCAAGCAGGAAAATCAAGAAAAGTAAAGTCTTTAGGCGGTTATTTTTCCACCTTCCACCTATTGTTTACATCCCTGGATTTACAATTTTCTTTCAATTGAAACTTCTAACAACGTCATTAACAAAAAATATTGGTGATGCAGACTGAGTGTAAACAATTCAAGCTTAATAATTTCCTTGAATACTAACCAAATCATACCACAGCCCACCAGCCACAATGAGCAGCTTTTCATGGGGACCTTTTTTCCTATCTGGCAGGATCTGCTTCTTTTCATCTGAAGGAACTTGCATTTCCTGTGACACAGGTTTCACCACATTCTCAGCATCATTAGTTTTCTTTTTCTTTTCTTTCTTTCTTTTTGTTTCTTTTTCTCCATCACCCTTTTTATGAATTTCTCCATTGTCGTTGTCTGGTAGATTGTTTGTGTTGTTAATATCTCCTTTAACAGTACTCTCCCTATGAAACGTAAAAGTGCAATTGAATACTTTAACACTGACTTCACTATAAAACCAGTGGTTTAATTAACTGATTTATTTATTTATAAAGGATAACAATCAACACTAGGCTTAGTGCTCTGGCGCCAGTTGCATAGAACTTAACGTCGGACGTAACTGCTAACGTCTGACATTAAAATTTTAACTTTGACTGGGCTGAATGTCCGACGTTAGCTGTTACGTCTGGTGTTAAGTTTTATGCAACTGGCGCCTGGTGTGTCTGATCTTCAGTAGTGTACATGTGTATCTAAGGTGTTTAAACAGCGCAGATAGAACCAACACTATGTCAAGCATTATGATATCTATCTGAAGTAAGTTAAGTGTTCATCTGAGGTGACAGTTCTAACAGACTGAGTGCAGATACATGTACTTGACCCAAGAAGAGTTTTTAAAAAGCTGCCTAATTGAATCAGCATCATGACTGAAATCAAAGAATCCCACATTTTAATTAAAAACAATTTTATCAACCCAAGTGACTACATCAATGAGACAAATGATAATAAGAAAGCTATTCAAAAATACATTTGACTGTATGTACAGATGTACAGTCATGTACTTCTGATATTGAATTATTTAATATATATGCTGTTAACAGAAATCTAGTGATTTTATGGAAGAAAGCTAAGTCAGAGTTTTGACAAGAGTGATTTGTTTTCTGAGTTCAATCACCCAACAAATATTCATACTTTACTTACTTCAATTCTTTGTCTTTGAAGGTGAGTTTGTCCAAACCAAGCTCCTTAATATATGACATTATCTGTTTGACAAAATGGGAAATAATTTATGAAATACACATATAATGCAAAAAAGTAAAATAAGAGCTTAGTACAAATTGGAATTGAAATTCATTTCTTACTGTTAAAGCCTTTTGCTGAAACAAATAAATAAACAACCAAGTTTCTTACATCACTGACCAGTCGCTGTGACCATGAAACCCTTCAGTCTTTTCCACTAAATTATTTCCAGTGTGATGTGGAGTGGTGCCTGTTTGTGGGTGCATGTTTCAAGTGCCTAGGGATTGCCATGTATACTTTCCTTCTTTGACATCAGAATTATGTCAGACCCCCACCGACCTTTAACTGTTTTGTGGTCATGCATTAGTTTCCTCAAATGTCATCCCATAATGAACATTGAAAACAAAAGAATTTATAAATTTAAATGCTCATTATGGGATGCCCTGGGGGCAAAATCCCGTATCTGCGAAACGGGCTATGGAGTTACCCCAGAGATCTTCTGCATGAGTTTCAAAAGGCTGTGGCATACTATTGCAGTCTTTGGTGTAGTCCTGCATGTGATCATGGATTGATTCAATTTTTAGCTTACAAAGAACGTTGCCACTTGGCGTAGATTTCAAAAGCCTTTGGCATACATCGATCTTTTAGGCATGAAATTCACATAGAATGCACCCTGGGTGGTGACCAGGCTACTCTCATTTTAATTTCAAGGCAACCATTTCAAACCATCCAGAGTATGTGTAAAAACACTTAAAATTTAACCAATAGCAGTCAATTTTCATCAGTTCTTTAATTACCTCTTTTGTTTCTACATTTTCAGAAGTCTCTTCACCAGCAACGAAATCATTTGATACGTCCACATCTTTCACCATATCAAAATCATCCTAACACCCAGAAAAAAATGGATTAACTTTTTTTCAAACTCACCTCACACCTCTCTACAGTGAAACAACCAACAGACTGTTTTTTTTTTTTAATTCGGTTAAAGATTTCTCAAGTTTATTACATATCGAGACGCTAGGAATGCAGATGGTACCTACCTTATCTCCCCCAACCGCAAGGACATCCTCTAGGGAAAAGTCATCCACAGCTTTTGAACTTAATTTCTTTTTTCTTTTGGCAATTTTGGTCTGTTTGTCCGCCATTTTGAAATTGTCCCACGTGGTTCTCTAACTTCTTCATGTAATTACCGTGAAAAATAACATAAGCTAAATCACGTCATGTACGTGCACTTGAAGTGTGTCATAGTCTTTTATGTGCAAAATGGAGGACATTTCGTTTGACGTCTCCCAAAGTGATTCACACATCGCTGAATATTTAGGTGATCCCCGTGAGTGGAGTTATCGATGCGAAGGATCGTGGACTATGGTTGTATCTCTTAACAAAATGAGAACAGTCCTGCGCTTAAGTAAGCGGGAGTGTAAACAATCACCTGCAATGAAAGAACAAGATTATCTTCAGGACACATTACACAATCTTGATTTCGCCAAACACGTTGTATCGCCGCTTATGCAAAACGATTATATGCATATTGGAAAGGTGGTTTCTGTTCCACGAGATTTTGCATCTGCAATGAATGAAATCTGCCGAGGTCATCGCCCAGAGCACAGACTTGACAAAGAAATTGATGAAAACTGTTGTTTTGGGGTGATTATGCCGGATTTCTGTTTCGTTCCCTTTGCTTCTCCGAGTTCTCCAGCTGAAGGAAATTCACAAGTTATGATTGAAACTAAAAATCCAACTTTCTCGGTAGAGATTAAGCCAAAATGCGGATTTCTTCCCACTTCGCCATACATTGATCCAACCAGAGCCATAAAATATTCTGTCTGCCACTATTGTATGCTTCAGAAATCAAAGGTTAAAGAAGGAAAATACAATAGACAGAGCAAGTATTGCCCTTTGGATTTATTTTCAAGAGAACCAAGGAGAGTTATGTATGCCTTGGAATGTCTGGTTTCAGACCCACAGAATAACCTGCGTGTTTTCTGTAATGGCAGAGGAATATTCACAGAGGAGTTAGTTCAGGAAGCTATTCAAAATGGCAGAGTGTGTTGCACTGAGAAGTATTTTGAAGTGACTTTAAAAGAAATGGATGGTTTTTATGATTGCATAATGGCAGGTCACAAGCGTGGCGATGGCATGCCCACAGACTGTCATGAGTGTGAAGATGGTGTGACCACAGCATGTCACAAGTGTGGAGATAACATGACCTCAGAATGTCACAAGTGTGGAGATAGCGTGACCTCAGAATGTCACAATTGTAGTGATGGTGTGACCACAGACTGTCACAAGTGTGGAGATGGTGTGACCACAGACTGTCACAAGTGTAGAGATGGTGTGACCACAGACTGTCAAAATAGTGGTGAGGGTATAACCATGGAGTCTGGAGATCCTGCAAATCCTGCAACCAAAGAGTACAAAGATGAGTGTGGAGGTGGTGTGACCACAGACTGTCACAAGAGTGGTGAGGGCATGACCATGGATTCTGGAGATAGTGCAACCAAAGAGTGCAAGGATGGCTATGAGTGTGGCGGGGGCATGACCACAGATGATCATAAATGTGGCCAAGTGGGTGCTTTAACCAGAAAATTCCTGGATATCATACTTCAAATTCTTCTCAATGACTCAAGGAAAAGCAAAGTCCCACTAAAGAGAGTAAACACATCCCCAGCCACTCAGATATGCAAAGAAAGTAAGTATCCCGAATCCAAAATCAATATCCAAAGTAATTTGAATCACTTGCAATTTGGACCTGGAGGAGTTCTGCAGCATCTTTTGTCAGTACAGGAACTAGATGACATGGATATAGAGGGGATCTATCCACTGTACCAGAATGTAATCAGTCACTTTAAATGTAACCCTGGTTTCAGGGAAAGCCTGGGTGTTGATGGTCCTTACACTTTGCCCCTGTGGAAAACTGTGGCTTCTCATGACAACAGCACCTCTGAAGTGTCACAAAATCCTACTGAGATAACCTCTGACAGCTGTGCACATTCATATTTGAACTCTGATCTGCATGATCAGGATAATTTTCATTGTGCAGTTCTTAAGATCTGTAAATTTGCTGTTGCAAGTACTGCAAAAGATTTTTCTGTGATAATAGCATTCCAGAAAATATCAAACAGGGATACTACAGGACCAACTGTTGAAACAACCAGCGGAAATAAGTTTTGTTACAATATTGATCTTGTTGATTTGGACCCCAAGGAATTTGACCGGGTACTGAAATACTACAAGGACAGCAAAAATGCCGTCAAGAACTATCTTGAATAATGCATTGTTGCAGATGTCTTTCAGCTTCTGGAATACAAAAATATTTCAACCCAGCAGAAAGAAATTCTGCATGCCACTCAGATTTTGGTTCTTTCTAACTGGTGAATATGCTTTAACATTTAACAAGTTGTAGCTTTTGGGTGGAAATTTCACAGGATATTGTTCAATCGGTTGAAACATTGAACCAGTGATACGTAAGGGTCACCTGCCTTACCCAAATTTCACAGGATCGCTCAATTGGCTGTAAACATTGAGCCAGTGATAAGTAATGGTCACCTGCCTTACCCACATAGGGATAGCGTTGTAGCATGAAATTTTTGTAGGTTTTAATTTTTGCGGATTGCTGTCAATCTGCAGATTGAAATGAGTTCCCACAGAAAAAAACTCGCAAAAAAATACTCGGCAAAAATAATAATACTCTGCTTTTTTATGTAAACTTGCGTTAATGGGAAAGATATGGAATGTAAGTAAGAACTATTAACATCGATTTTTAATAGAAAATGACAGGGTTGTTTTTTTCAATAGTAACATGAACAGTTTTTTTTCTTACTCCTACACCGACCGAAACCACCCACGACAGAACCACGGTCCTTCTATCATTTGTGACGTCATCCCTTTTTATGATAAAAGATTCTTTTGTACCTAACTCATGCAAAAGGAAGAAATCTTTCAAAAAGTGCCCAAATGAGAGTGCTCTCATGAATTGGGCCATATTTAAATGCGAAAAACCTGTCAGATTTGACGGCAAAATCGAACGAAAATCAGGTCTTCCTCCCACTTGCCACTTCTTGTTAAAAAATTTCACCTTCTTCAGCATTTTCTAGGAAAGTTTTACTTCATAAATAAAGTCTAGTGCAAGGCCAGTAAGGAGGGAAAAAAATGGAATAAGAACGAGAAAGAACGGGGAGTAGAACGAAGAAAAAGAAAAGTCAAGCTTATGGCGTTGCTTTGCTTTCTGCGCATGCCCAAAACCAAAAGTCGATTAATTTGTTATTTGACCCCCAAAAAGGAATCTTAGTTTTCATGCTACAAACAACGTTTTGGACAGTTTGCTAGCAATTTTCCTCCGCAGCAATCAAAAAATGGCATTAATGACTTCAAATTGCCGTTTTGCAAATTCTCAAGGAGTCAATGGGTTAAGGATGGCAGAGGGAAGGGGTAGGCTTTTTGTTTGATTTTGGTGTCACATCAGTCCCTTAGGACAGTCAGGCTGTATCACCTTTAAAGATTTAATAGAATTCAGTGGAATATCTATAAGTAGAGTGTACCATAACTCAACAAGTGATAAAAGTTGAAAATAATAAATTTCCTTCCTTGTTAACCCTTTTAAGCCCTAAGAGTGATCAGCATCAAATTTCTCCTCGTAATATCAATGCCTTATCAATCAAAAAGGTCATGAGAATTAAGGACATGATCAAACATGATATTCTCTTGATATCCAAACAATTTTTCCCCACTACTTCTATAGGAAATGTATAGGGACAAGAAATGAGAATTTAAATTTTGATATTACGGCTTAAAGGGTTTACATGTTCTGCTGGTTGAGCAGCAAAATAATTGCAACAATTAGGTCCCAGCAGAAATTTCATCTCGAACCGCAATAAATTGTTCCGGCAAAACAAAAAGTCGCCAATCAGCAAAATAAAGCTCCAGCAAAAATTTCATGCTACACAGTAGGTGGGGAGACGGTTCAAAGGTTTGCAGTATCTTTTATTTAGAGCACTTTATATGCATTAGTTCTCTCGAAGGAGCCTTTGATTTTAACTGGAGTTTTGATTTTAGCAAACAATGGCATATTTTCTTGGCTTGGCTTTACAAACAAGATTGAGGAAGGGTGTTGTTCTCCCAGGCTTTAAGGTTTCTGACATGTTAATAAAGTTTCCATCTACTTATCTAGCTGCAGGTTCACTGATGACTGGCTGGGCCTATCTGTGACAGACAGGCTTTGCCATGATTGACTGCTAGCTGCAGTTTCACTGATGACTGGCTGGGCCTGTCTGTGACAGACAGGCTTTGCCATGATTGACTGCTAGCTGCAGGTTCACTGATGACTGGCTGGACCTATCTGTGACAGACAGGCTTTGCCATGATTGACTGCTAGCTGCAGGTTCACTGATGACTGGCTGGGCCTGTCTGTGACAGACAGGCTTTGCCATGATTGACTGCTAGCTGCAGGTTCACTGATGACTGGCTGGGCCTGTCTGTGACAGACAGGCTTTGCCATGATTGACTGCTAGCTGTCCTTTTTCAGTCATTCAAGCAGGTGAGCTAATCACGAAAACAAGCTCAGCAAGACTGGAGCAAGCGAATGAGATGAGGGGAAACTGGGAAAGAGGCCTCTTCCCCAGTGCCCCACAGCTCGTATTACTTTAAGCTACATGCATACCAATAGAAATTGCAGTTTGCTTCAACTCCAAACAGGCAGTGATTAACAAGACAGAATCTGATAATTTCAAAGAACTTTATTTTTAATACCATAATCATTTTCAAAAAACATACACATGTAAATCTTTATTATTAGTAATACCAAATAATAGTAATAATTGTGAACATGTTGGGAAATGGGTTGTACCCCATGCTCAAAATATCAATACTCCTTACTAATTCCATTGTTTCTTAGAGAATTATTGTGTTTCATGCACATCACAACAATCATGTTTTGTAGGGGGAATTTAGCTGTTAATCAACATGACCTTACAGACCTTCATGTTATGTTATTAAGCCCTGGCTAATATTAATAATATTTTTATTACCGTTATTTAACCTACCAGTATTTGTCTTATAAGCTATCTTATTATCAAAATATTTCCAAAGGTCGCCTATTAAAATTTGATGATCAAAAATGTTGTTTACGTTTATCAATGTAGTTTTTAGTACATGAAGCTTAATTAAGCCTAAAGTATAACAATGGAGAACAAACTGGATTAAATTTTACTACTGATGTTTGAAATCTGAAAAGTAACACTCACTTTGTAAAGCTCATTGTTAGCAATCAGGTGATTGAAGCCATTGGCAAAGTGTTGGATGATTCATGAATTTAAATTGCAGCTGTTACCTTGAAAATTCTAGTATATTCAAGGTATTGTACATGCACATTGATGTAAACATCAAAATTAATTAGACAAAGCACACAAAGAAAAGCCATACCTTGGAAAATCTGGGGTTTTTTGTCTCGCAACTGGTTTCAATCACATTCTACTGACTCAGACATTCTGCAAACAGCCTTTTGGATCTGCCACACAAACTGAATCCTACACTGGTCTGCATGAGAGGCTATTTCGTAGCCATTGTTACAATAGAAGGCGACAACAGGCAGATTTGGACTTAATCGAGCCTACTTGATTTTGACTTATAAAATTCATTTTCATAATGGAAAATACAAAAGAAAATAAATTAATGAAGGTTTGTAAATCCTGATACAGAAGTGAACAGCTGCACTGTATCACTAATAAGCTTCATCGCTATTGTTCTTTTAGAAGTCATCAAATATTTGCAACAGAAATGTTTGAATATTTACAATGGCTTGCCTGCGGCTTTACCACTGTTAATATCCATACAGTTCTGTCACTCATTATTTGTATTTTATTTTTATCTATTACTTAATACTTTGGTTAGCTCTGATGCCTACAATAACCCTGTTTCAAGTTACCTATTATAATCTAAGACTACAATAAATTAGTCTTCAATAATATTAAAAGTCCGTATCCTAACTGTGATACATTTGACTCAGCCAAAAATTAATGATAAATAAAAAACTAATGTACTCATTGAAGATGAAACCCACTGAGGGGACCACAGGAAAAACCAATATTTCAGTTACGAAACCTGCATCCAGTTTTCTTTGAACCGCAGATTACTCAAGCTCATATGAATTCACAAGAGAGCCTGGGTGGGCTGTGCACATGCTAAACAACAGCTTATTAAATATTGACTGGCTTGACATCGTTAATGCCCATAGGTTTAACATTCCAGATCTCTTCTGCATACTCCCTAATGGTCCTGTCACTAGAAAACTTGCCAGAGGATGCCACATTCAAAATAGCCATGGTGTACCAATGCTCTGGATCCTAGAAGGAAACATTGTC
The DNA here is from genome assembly GCA_024195265.1 of Dendrophyllia cribrosa. NCBI lineage: Eukaryota > Metazoa > Cnidaria > Anthozoa > Scleractinia > Dendrophylliidae > Dendrophyllia > Dendrophyllia cribrosa. Next base: position 47,368,012 of record JAJLRJ010000006.1, read on the forward strand.
ATCATTACAGTGTATTAACCCTTTAAGCCTGGGAGCACCAAAAATCAATGCAAAAGTACTTCCAAAGAGGTTTTAAATTGAATGGTAACACCATAGGATTATGTTGAGAGACTCAAAAGTTAAAACTACACTACATATCTCCAAAATTGACTCTGGGAGTGAAAGTGTTAACAATCTTTAAACACATAAGGATCTTGGTTATGTTTCACCCCAATAAATTATAGGATTGCCCCAAATGATAGCGATGCAGAACATGTATTCAAGCAAAGAGTACCTCTTGGGGGTTCTTCATTACACAAGCTGACTTCATTCAATACAGCTATGTTAGATTAGAGATGTTCATCGTATTATAAACTAACCTGGAATGCCTCACTGACACGTTCTTGGCATTTGAGATAAGCATCAAAATCAGCCATAAGAAGAAACCTGCAAAACAAAACAAAAAAAAACACTGCAGCTTGGGAAAGGAAGGGGTGCAAGGGTGTGGCAACCCAGGGGGCAGAAATCATAAACATGGTTTGCAAAAGGACACAAATACATGAACAATAACCACCTGAAACCTTGGAAAGTCATAAAAGGCTAAAATTCAACATGATGGTTTAAAGATAACATTAAAATATCTTTCTCTGTGATAAAAGCTAACTGTTACCTGTCGTGATGAAGTAAAGAATTGACAATATCCTGAAAGGCTCCAGGTTCAGTGGGTGAGAAGTAGTTATCTCGGATCTGGTTGATGGCTTTCCTCAGCTCTGTGTTGTTTTCATAATAATCCATGGACTTGTAGCTAAAGGGACATACAACAAAATATTATTTTTTCTGTTACTCAAGATTGCAATGCTGTGTCACATGCAATTGTACAATGGGCAGGCCTCTCTAAGACAGGCATCATTCAATAACATACTATTAGCTGGTACTGGCCAAATTTCACATGTTTATCTGTAACTAAACTTTCTATAAGGTGGACACCTCTCTATAAGGTTCACATATTCTCCTATAAAGTACTGTACCAGCATCACTGACAAACTACTACAAGTACTCTTTCTTCCCAAGAACCACTCTTGACAAGAGATTGGAACAGTATACCACTAACACAATAGAGTCATACTCCCGTCACTCTTTCCAACCCAACCTTGGTCTAGTGCTTATGGCATAAACTTATTTATTTATATTTACTATTAATTACACATTCTCTTGTAATCAAAATAATTTGAATGTGACCCTGACCAACTTGAAAGAATCACCTCTTGAGATGGAGTCGAGTATTGGAAGATAGATAGTCCAAGGACACCACTCCAAGATGAGCAATGGAATCAGGACCTGAATTATGTTTTTTTATAAGATTATTAAAGTTTACTTCAATGCAGGAGTTTATCTTTTAATGCTAAAATATGCTGAAAAATTGCTCTTCTATTTACTTTGTTGTGCAAAATTAATATTAATAATAATCAATAATTGATTATTATAATTATATAATAATTATTATTATATATTAATAATACTTTTTACCAAGGTCGTCAATCTGTTTTGAAGAAGCCAGAACCCTCCACAAGGAAAGTAGATGGTTATAAAAACAAATTTCAATCTCCAACATTTTCACTCCATCCCTTCCCTATAGGCTATTTTAACACCACCCTTCCCTTAATATAGAATCAGGATCTGCAACTGGTATTATTTGGAATAAAATGACAATAAATTCAGCTACTGACCCTTTTGCCCTCAGAGCTTCAACCTCCTCCACTGTCATGCCAAAGATGAAGATGTTTGCACTTCCCATTTCTTCTTTCATTTCAACATTAGCCCCATCCAGAGTGCCGATAGTCAAGGCTCCATTCATCTGATTACACAAGACAAACACCAAGAAATGCTTACTTATTATTACTAATATTAATGTTCTCAAGTCAATAAAAGCAGCATGGCTGAGATGGAAAAATGAACAAGTGAATGGTAACTTAAGCACCTCCTTTTTCTTATTAATGCCTTTTATTTTTGGAGGATTAAAAATCTGTGAAAATCATCCAAATTTGGCCCCAGTAAAATAATTAATTAGATCAATCATTTTGTCTAGTATAAAACTGCGAACACTAAAAAGCCTCAAGCCCTCCAAAACAGCAAATTATCGATCACTCTGGTTTGACTGTCCATTGCTTTCAGGAAGGCTCACTTTTGTCAGCTTCCAATCTTCTTAAGAGCGACTTGCTGTAACTATCAACTATACCTATGCAAGATAGAAAAATTCGATTTTCTCATACTTCGTCACAATAAAGGTCTTTACTAGCTTGTTTAAAAAATATAACTTTTAGGTTGTTTGGATTTTTATTTTTCAGCCGAAGCGGCTTTTTGTATTTACCGCCCACACTCGCCCAAAATCGCCTCTGAAAGCCCACGTTTTTCGCGAGCGAGTAAACTAAAATTAAAACCGTTTCTGGATAAACTATACCACCCTGTTAAAATATCGCCTTTTGAAAGTCATTTCGCCTTGTCAGATCAGAATCAAACCTGAGCCTGAATTTTTTATCGATTTTCCAAATTTATGTCCTTCGACGGCTAGGAACCACATGAAAATTTAGGTCAAATTCGTGGGCCAAAAAGTCAATCTGGTACATGGATTTAACCATCAAAACTATTTTTTAAGAACAAAGTATCATTTCATCTCACTTTTTATCCAAAAACTGGCTTGGGTAAATAAAACAAAAAATTTTGAGAGCGTCTTGAAAACAAGGCACTTAAGCTAATTACTTGACATTTTGACCTTTCATGCTGCGAGTGTTATCACAAACATTGATCCGGAAAATTTAACTTTGGGTTCATCTCCCGTGAAATAGTGGTCAGTGTGTCTTAAATATCTGAGAAATATCATTTATGGTATTTATAAATCAACATCAAACCCAAACCGAGCATTTTTGTGGTCTAACACAGGTTTATTTTGAATTGCGAACTGTCCATTTGCTGGCGAGTTTGTACAATACATGCGACAAAATACCCGTTTATAAATCAGCATCGACAAAAAACGTCAGGAAACCGGTACAATAGATCATTAACCAAATCAGTACAAGTATTTCTTACCTTAATCTAGCATATCTTGATAAGAAATAGTAACATTGTCGCCGGCTTTACGATAGCGTGCACGAAACGTTCACTGTTTCAAAACTGTTGCCATTAGTTACATATTAACTGACAGCCACAGGAACCCCAAGTTTGTGCGTAACATAGTTCCAGGCTAGTATCAAAACCAAATAAAACATACTATTTTCTTTTTTAAGGTGATTCCATTGAAAAAGAAGGAATATTTGGTACAGTTGGTAATTATGTCATTTTCCATTGTAAAAATGCAATAAGAAATGGGGTCACCGTGCTCGTTTTTGCACAACATGGATGGCCATTATGGTTGGGACCCATGAGGTTTTTTTGCGAGTCCTAATAATTAGAATCTAGGATTATAATTTCTATGTAAAAATCATTTCTTGCTTTGAAATATTACAGAAGTTCGCGAGAATAGACTTTCATCTTAAAGAAATAAAAAAAACGCGCCGAGTGCATTGTTGAGTTATATAAGCACGCGGGAATTTTTAAGAACACGAGAGAAGTGCAGAAAAGTGCTTCTCGCACTTCACTAGTGTTCTTAAAAATTCCTAAGTGCTTATATAACTCAACAATGTGCGAGGAACAATTTTTTTATTTCTTTTATAAAATAAAAACGGGTATAATGAACATTACGTCACACGCGTGCTTTATCGAGTTATAACGAACTCGATATATTAGTTTAACAGGAATCAAAATCATGAAATAAATTAACCCTCGGACGTACAAGGTTTTTCTCCGATATTTTAAAGACCATTTAACATCAGCATATGCTGTTTTCAATAGCTCTTCGTTTATCCTTCAGACACATTTTGGTAAAGTTTGGCGACAACCGGTTGCTATGGTAACGAGATATGATGTCATAAGTAACATGAGGTCAACCCATTTTGGAATAAAAATGCGTGCTTTTCACCTTTTTTCGGCAAAAAATATATAAAATGCTACCAAACGCATCAAATTGTTTAATTATATGTTATTTTGCAACTCCAGCGAACAATATTTGCAATTCCCGCATTTTTCCGATAAATTTGAATTTTTAGTAAAATCCAACATGGCGGCCATCTTGGCGGCCATTTTGGATGACGTCACGGACCCCCAGCAGCGCCACAACCCATAATATTTACCTTATCTTGTAGAGCACATCGCTGGCTATTTATTAGATGTAAAATATTTCCGAAATATTGCAACATCGCAAAAATCCAAGGGGGGTCCCCCCCTTGTACCACGGTGGGGGTATACGTTTGCGTGTACGTCCGAGTTTTAAGGTGATTCCCTAGAAATAAAAGTTGACATAAGAATTTCTTAAACTTTCTCTGATTGTTTCCCACAATATAGTGATCCGAAATCTGCAATAAAAAATATAGGTCGCCAAGCTCGTTAAGGAGATATAATTGTTTCAAGTTACCCTCTAAATCCTTGCAACTGCATTTATCAAGCGCGCGTTTATTCCATCAGCTCACACTACGTTTCGCAGGGACAGGAAACACAGCTTTAAAGAAATTCTTGAAATAACAAAATAGATGTAATGCATTGACTAAAACGAACAATTTGATGTTTGTTTTATGGCACAGGCACACGTCCTGAAAAGGTATTAACTGAAAATATTCGTCGGGTGCGTGATCTCGAGGATAGAATTTTGTGTCCACGAGCGATGGCCACGTATGCTTTTTTCGCGATAACTTTTTTTCTGACATGATTTTTAACTGGCTCGTCGCTCTGCGACGAGACAGTTCTTAAAATACCCTCTTTTTTTCCCTGTCGGGTCACCTGCCCCGGGAATTGCTTTTGCTGCAGCCAACACCGTACCTAGTTTACTTCCGGTTTTCAGAAATGGGTAATCAGTGATGTCAGTGATTTTAGGATGTGATCTATTTCTGGTAAAAGGAAAGCGGGTTGAATTTTTCTAACCAAATCAATTGTCAAACAGTCGAGTTTAGATCGAATAAATCGTTGAATAAAACACGTCCCGGCGAGTCAGAGAACTGCCGAGTAAACAATTCTCTAGAATTACGTCATGGAGTCACGCTCAAATTCCACACATCTCGTATTTATGTCACGCTATGGTCGGCTGTTAATTATTTGATCGATCATGTTGATATTGTTAATTTATTCCTATCAATGATTCTCCAAAATACCTGTATTTACATGTAAACATCCTGATTCCTTGTAGTAGGTGGTTTCAAGCATTTTAAAGGGAAAAAATATACAAAGTTCTGAACTTGTGTTTTTTCTAACAGTACGGAGCCGATCAGAGAAAAAAATAATAGACCTGAAATTGTAGCCAACTAAGGGATGGACCATTTTATTTTTATGGCGGGCAAGCGGCAGGGGGCAGCAATTTTTCTGATCATGAATTTTTTTTTCTGTCTTGATGTTGTGCAAGAATTTTGTTTGGGGATCGTTGGATACCTTTTTTTCCTTTGGCTCGCTGTGCATGATTTTTTTTTCTTTACTTTTCCAGTGCATGAATTTTTTTTGTGGTAATTACCCAACCCCCGCCCCTTAAAAATAAAATGGTCCGTCCCTAAGAAGTGCTTGAAGCGGGGTGTGAAATGTAAATGTTGATGTGGACTGGACTGTGCATATTAATAGATTCCAGATTGTATATTGTGGATTGCTAATATAAAACTCTAAAATGAAAACCGGGTGGAAACTGAGACCAAACGAACCAGTTGCGAAGCCCAACGGGCTCCTTGTCCTTTTTAATTTTTGCAGCATGCGCAACCTTGGGATTCCTGTGGCTGTCAGTTAATATGTAACTTATGGCAACAGTTTTGGAACAGTGAACGTTTCGTGCACGCTATCGTAAAGCCGGCAACAATGTTACTATTTCTTATCAAGATATGCTAGATTAAGGTAAGAAAAACTTGTATAGATTTGGTTAATGATCCATTGTACCGGTTTCCTGACGTTTTTTGTCGATGCTGATTTATAAACGGGTATTTTGTCGCATGTATTGTACAAACTCGCCAGCAAATGGACAGTTCGCAATTCAAAATAAACCTGTGTTAGACCACAAAAATTCTCGGTTTGGGTTTGATGTCGATTTATAAATACCATAAATGATATTTCTCAGATATTTAAGACACACTGACCACTATTTCACGGGAGATGGGACCCACAGTTAATTTTCCGGATCAATGTTTGTGATAACTCTCGCAGCATGAAAGGTCAAAATGTCAAGTAATTAGCTTACCAAGTGCCTTGTTTTCAAGACGCTCTCAAAATTTTTCGTTTTATTTACCCAAGCCAGTTTTTGGATAAAAAGTGAGATGAAATGATACTTTGTTCTTAAAAAATAGTTTTGATGGTTAAATCCATGTACCAGATTGACTTTTTGGCCCACGAATTTGACCTAAATTTTCATGTGGTTCCTAGCCGTCGAAGGACATAAATTTGGAAAATCGATAAAAAATTCAGGCTCAGGTTTGATTCTGATCTGACAAGGCGAAATGACTTTCAAAAGGCGATATTTTAACAGGGTGGTACAGTTTTTCCAGACATGGTTTTAATTTTAGCTTGCTCGCTCGCGAAAAACGTGGGTTTTCAGCGACGATTTTGGGCGAGTGTGGACGGCAAATACAAAAAGCCGCTTCGGCTAAAAAATAAAAATCCAAACAACCTAAAAGTTATATTTTTTAAACAAGCTAGTAAAGACCTTTATTGTGACGAAGTATGAGAAAATCGAATTTTTCTATCTTGCACAGGTATAGTTGATAGTTACAGCAAGTCGCTCTTAAGCTTATAAACTAAAAAGGTAATTGAGTTATAGAAGAAAAGAAGAATTGACTAAAAGTACAGTGTACAATATTGTGTGGGGTACATGTACATGCACTGGTAACCGCACCGCACTGCATTTTATTTTATGGCAAGCATGTAGTATGTTTACATTCCCTTCCTGTGGATTAATTTTTGCGGGTTTAATTTGAACAAGATCTTCTGATGTGCAAAAATAACAAAACAAAAATTCAAACCCGAGCAAAAATTAAAGGCATTAGTGTGTTTAGTTAAAAAATATTATTCACCATGAATTTCATGTTTCCAGTGCCAGATGCTTCAGTACCTGCCAAGGATATCTACAATGTTGAAGAAAAGAAAAGCAGAAATTAAAATTCTTATTAACAACTTCAGAAGAGCTATTTATTAAATAATTAATATTTTTATTGTCAGCAATGACAGCCAAAATGTGATGTCAGTAGTAGAATACTGGATCCAAACACATGAATAATCTCTCTCCTACCTGCTCAGACAGGTCAGATGCCGGGATCACTGATCAACAGTCAAGGAAATAAATCATAATTAATGAACTTTCTTATAGTATTTTGGCTTTTCAGTTAAACTAAAAATAGATGAAATCACCCCTTTAATGAGCATGTCACAAGCATGGGACAAAGGGTGTGACATTATGAACATTACATCTTTCTCATTTCATTACCGAGCTTAACAGTCATTTACCATCAGTCTTTATTAATTTTATTTATTGCCCCTAATGTTTAATTGTTTTGCCATTAACTAATGCTTAATAATAATAATAATATACATTCTTATATGGCACATTTCATAAGCTCAATGCACCTTACAATAATTTTCACATACATGTATATAAAAAAACGAAAAAAGAAGAAAAATCCTATCTAATCATGTACGTCTAATTACAGCTAACTATTACTAACAGTCTTCACTTTCTTAATAATATCCTCTGGTAAAGAGTTCCAAATTTTGGTGCCGTAAACGAAAAAGCTCTACCACCATAAAAGTCAGTTTTGGTTTTTTGAGGACAGAGTAGTAAACGTGAAGATAATCTTAAAGTTTGTGACGGATGATAGACTTGAATTAGAGGCTTCAAGTAGTCTGCGGACAGGCCGTGCATGATATTGTAAGTAATGAGGAGAATTTTAAATTAAATCCTCTTTTCAACTGGAAGCCAGTGTATTAGCTCCTTAATAAAGGCGTTGCATCATCTGAATGTTTTAGGCCCATCACAAGACACACTGCAGTACATGTATTCTGAATTCGCTGAAGTTTTTCCCTTTGGTATTTAGGGATACCGTACATAAGACTATTACAATAATCTAATCAAGACATGACAAGGACATTAATTAACATTTTAAGAATATTGTACAGTATGTGTGGTTATACATCTAAAAGCATAGGATACCCTTCTCTGCAAGAGACACCCTGTAGTTGTCAAGGAACACAAGCTTGAGTTTGTCTCCAATGATTGGATCATTGTTGACCACTAAAAAGGACAAACAACCATAACAACTGCAATCAGCTACTGCACTGTTATAAATAACCACCATATTCTCAGGCACATGAAAAGAAAAAGCGGTGATAATTCAGGGGAAAATTGTACAATAATGTTTGCCTTACTAACAAAAACAAAAAAAGCCAATTCAGAGCTCTTTTTAAAGTATTAATCTTGCAGTAATAACACAACCTATAATGCCAGTAGCTAATGAAAGATTAAAAACAAAAAATATATATTTCTTATCAAATGAAAAACACCCAGAAGAGGATTTGAAGTTAAAAGACCATAAAAAAATTTAACACCATTGTAAAACATTATCATGGTGGCCTTTTTATGTTGTTAAAAACAGATGTTTTCAGTAAGCAATTGAATGGTATTTGGCTTATTTTCTATGGCTCCTTTTGTAATGGTTCAATATTTTTTCCCAAAAATCTCCGAGATAATTTATATTAAGCTAGCGCCTTTGTTTCTGTTCCCAGTGTTTCTCGGGTATAATCTGGACACAGATGTCATAATGGTGTCATCACTTAAAAAATAAAATAATTTAAAAAGTAGGAACATTTCCAAGCAGAAGGTTAATGAGTGCTTGGTCACACATTGGGTTCCCTGTGACTGCAGAACACGGTGTTATCAGTGGCACATGGACAGTAAAGAAAATCTAACATGATAAAACTTGCTCACCTCTAGCAATGCTGTTGAAGAGTTTAATGATAAGTTTGGCCATGTAATAACCAGGAGCTGCCTACGTGAAAACAACAACAATAATAGACTAGAGTTTTATGAACTGTTTTCATTAGCCAGTGGCGGATCCAGGGGGGGCTTTATTTTAGTTTATTTTTCTTTAATAGTTAGCTATTTTTTTTAAATTATAGAAGATTAATTTATATACATAGTTTCATATCAAGTTGTAGTTTTATATTAAATTGTTAATGCCTGATGTATTTACCGTGTTTTTAAATAAAGATGATGATGATGATGATGAGGGTCGGGGGGGGGGGGAGGGGGGGGGGGGAGGGGGGGGGGAGGGGGGGGGGGCCGGACCCCCCTATCAGACTTGTGTCTCCCATGTGGTTTATAAAAATAATAGAATAAAATTGTTTTATACGTAGTTGTTTCACTTCCACCAATTGATTGATTGTCGAGTTTTTGACTTAACAAACGATTTTCGACTCTAAGGAATGCCGGAAATGGCGTTTTAGAGGGTACAAGCGGAAAAAAATTTCCGTGGGACATGCACCCGGAACCCCCTTTCAGAAATTCCTGGATCCGCCCCTGTTAACTGTGTGATAGCAATACATTAATTTTTGTATGACATGACTACATGATACAATGTATGTCTAGTATTAGAGCAGTTTTCAATTGAGTGTCGAAAGTAATTACACAATTGCTTTGGTTTTGCATTGCTATGCTTTGTGATTGGCTAAAAAATCTCGCGCCACTTTCTCGACCAATCAGAAGTAAAACCAAAACCAATCGTGACTTGCTCGCACGCGTTTTTCCGCGCTTGGCGCCACCGACATGTAATTGCTTCGAGCTCTGATTGGTTCATTGAATTGTTTACGACTGCTGTGATTGGTCAGAGTAATTACTTTGGTTTTGGTTTTACGACACTCAATTGAAAACTGCTCTAAAGTGCATGTTTACACATACCTTTCCTCCAATCATGACTGTGCGAGGAACAAAATCCATGTTGGGATCTGCTTTAAGTCCTGTACATCAAACAAAAGAGGAACATAATTCTAAACTCAGTTTTAAAGGTAAAATATTTATTGCTGAAAACAAGAGTGAAAAAGATAGAAAACATGTCCAGTACATTCAGGCTACAGAGAAAAAAAAACAGCCAGTATTAATAGTTGTTTAATTACTATTTTACCAAACATAATTTCTTGAAATTCAGGTTGTGATGTAAATAGAACACAATGTTTTGGTCCATACCAATGGAAAATTTCCAAAACAGACAAAACTTTTGAAAAAGTACATGTACATGTTGTGGTTTAAATTTTCTTTTTCCTTGTCTTGGATCATGGTAATAAATCTGAATCAAAGGAAAATAAATTAAACTGGTTTAAAATTTTCAAACCAAAGGAAAAATTTAAACCACAACAATCACACACGTAGTTCCGTTGTGATGTTCTGAATGGAAATTTGCGTTCCATTTTATTAAACACTTTTCATATTTGATGCCAGTTCCACAGCTCTTTTCACAGCTTTTTTCTTTTCCACTTTAACTAAAAACTGTACTGTATATTCCTCTTGATCTTAATAACCGCCACCTGGTTAGCTCAGTTAATAAAGCGCCAGTCTGCTGAGCAGGAGGTCGTGAGTTCAAACCCCTCTGGCAGGACCACCAACCAGGGTCTTTAAATAACTGGTAAGATCTTGCTGGCTGTGATTACCACCTTGTCTCAGTTCAGATGATCGCCTCATTGGGCGGTGACGTTAAGCTATTGGCTTTGTCTCCTTCATCCTTCCTTGCCAATTTAAGGGGACTTAAAAGAACCCATGTTCAACTGACTGAAAAGGTACAGCTAGCAGTGTAAGATTTGTAATACATTGGATGCTTACTGTTGTACAAAACGATAACATGTAGGCAGTTCATCAGCTGTCTCTTATACTCATGGATCCGCTTCACTTGGACATCAAATATGGAGTTGACATTGACTTCAACATCATACTCCCTCTTGATGAAGTCAGCAAGTCTAATCTTGTTTTCCTGTACAATGACAAGATCAACAAACAACAAATAAGCCTTTGTGGAAATCAAATGAAATAATAATGAATAAGTAGACAACATTCATGTCAGCTTTACTATGTATTTCCAGTGAGATCAGACGTCAGCTCGTGAAACGTGAAGTATAAAAGTGAAATCACCAGACCACACACTGGGGTCTATTTCCCCTACTCTTTTCAAACAGTGATGCACTGGATTCTTTCAATGCCCCCTACAGTTTTTAGTGTGAGAAGGTACAGGAGAAAAGAACAATGGGTTAACATCACTGCCCAATCATCTGAACTGAGACAAGGTGCTAAGCACAGCTAGCCAGCATGATCTTACAAATTATTTTAAGATCCTGGTTGTTGGTCCGACCAGGATTTAAAGCCGCGACCTCCTGCTCAGGGCTCGAAATTAACTTTTTCGTTCAGGAGCCATCTGGCGACTAATGGGAACATTTTGGTCGCCAGATCGTAAATTTTGGTCGCCAATTTTATTCAATATGTATCTTATATAAAACAAACTTAAATGTTTCTTTGAATGCAAGAAAAATCATAGTTAGAAAGAAGCAGCATAGGAAAGACTTACAAAAGTTAGCTACCAGTGTTCACAGCTGACATGTCTTTAGCGATGGTTTGTTCTTAGTTTTTCGAGATGCAGGTTCCGAGTTCATAGTTTTCATAACCAGACAAACAAGAGTCCTTCACTCTTGCTTTTATCTCTTCACAACATACCGTATTAAACACCGGCGTATATAAATTAAAGCCGCACTCGCAGATAAGCCGCACCCCGAGTTTGAAGCTCAAATTTTGGGGAAAAAAGTTTTTTTTATAATATAAAAAGTAAGTCAGAGAATTGGCTCTAAGAAACGTGAGCTATACTTTGCTTCTATCCATCGAATCATCCTGTATTGAAAAAAAACCCACACTTTTGATCGCAGCTACGTTCGTTTGCCCGCCGTTCGTTCAGGCCACAACAAGCTTGGTAGCCATGCAAATTTCTTGAGGACATTGGGTTAACCAAGATGGCCGCTTGTTAACAGACTTTCTTTGGCTTCTTTCGTTCGTCTTCGGTGTTCCTTCATTGCTAAAAGCTTCAAAATGTCCGACAAAGCTAGCGAGCAATGTTTTAACACAGGTATTTTGACAATTTGAGGCTAAATTTTACAATTTATAAACTCAACGCTCGCGTTCGTGTGTTGCGTGTTCGAAGCGGACCTTTTTGCTCAATTTGATTTTTGGCCTCAGAGGCGCTCTGGCAGCTCTGTGAGACAAACAAGACTAACTTTTCTACGTCATCTTAAGTTAAATAAGTTTTGCTCCACGTTATACATCTCAAATAAAGGCTCTCAAAGTCTGGTCAACTTATATCACTGGAAAGTACGATTGATAAACTATGATTCAATTTGCAGAACTCAGCGGATGTTAATACCGCAGATAAACCGCACCCCCGATTTTGAGCAAACATTTTGGGCAAAAAAGTGCGACTTATACGCCGGTGTATAAACTAAAAGATTTATTTTAGTGCAGAAGTTTTTTTTGTGATTATCGGACAAAACGTGAGTCGCCAGCTGGCGACCAGTTCCGAAAATCTAGTCGCCAGCACTCAATTTTTGGTCGCATTGGCGACCAGTTAGTCGCAATTTCGAGCCCTGCTGCTCTATTTTAAACCGGTGCTATACCAACTGAGCTAACCAAGCAGCCGGCGGATTAATAATAAAGTAAAACAGATCATCAGGAAATAAAATGTTAATTTACCTGTTTGCTTCTCATGAAAGCATGCTTGAAGTTTTTATCTTTGACATACTTTTCCAGTTTTCTCAGCTTAGACAGGTCTGTTATCCATCCCTCACCAACTTTCTGTAGAATAATAATAAAAAAAAACACATTGGTGCCACTTCCTCCATTTCAGCGAGAAGCTGAATTACAGAGGACCAGAGAGGTGAGATCGGACGTCTGCATATATAAGGTGCAAATTGCAGCTGCTTCAGTCCACATATGATTTCATCCCACCCACCCAGACCAATGACGGCACAGTCAGAAAGTAAGAAAAGTTAGTAAGTAAGAAAACATGAGCTTTTACTTGCAGCATGAAGAAAGAATTCAGCACAATAATTTTTATATTTTATGCTAATGAAAGCAATCAATGTTAGATAAATAATTATTATATAAAAAGTACTTTAGAATGTTCAAATGTTTGCTTTATCCAATAAAAATAATTAATGAAGATGTCAAACCCATTTACATTCTTTAAATAACAATACAGTCAAACTTCTCCTTACAGACACCTCCACAATTATGGACACCTCTCTCTTACAGACCATTTACTTGGTCCTAACGATACCAAAACTCGTACAATCCCTACCTCTATAATACGGACACCTCTATAATGCGAACATTTGGATCTGTCCCTTTGTTGTCTGTTTTTATTAACCCTTTAAAACCTAAGAGTGATCAGCATCAAATTTCTCTTAAGTTTGTAATATTAATGCCTTATCAATCAAAAAGGTCATGAGAATTTAGGATATGATCACACAAGATGAGTTCTCTTGATATCCAAACAATTTCTCCCAACTTCTTCTATAGGAAATGTATAGGACTAGAAATGAGAATTTAAATTTTGATGTTAGGGCTTTAAGGGTAAAGGAGGTTCAACTGTATTTAATACATGTCTATAATTTCCAATGTCTATTCCCCACATAACATAAACACACCTCACAGATGAGGTCTGACAATCCAGGGTTGCAAAGAAGAAGCCAGCGACGAGGTGTCACTCCATTGGTTTTGTTCTGAAACTTCTCAGGGTACATTTCATAGAAGTCTTTGAAACTGAAAAGAAAGCAAATTAAACATGTAACTAATTAATTATTATGAAGTTAATGATCCTCTTTCGAGGCAGGCTGGTTGATGTGTATGTTAATTTAGGACAACAACGCATAGGTGATAGGTAAAATCAGGGTGGCAGGGAAGTGATGCTAGGGAACCCCCCAGGGACCAGGAAAGGGTAGCCTCAGTTCCTCACATTTTTTGATGCGCCCTGAGGAAGAAACATGGTTCTATTAAGGTGTGTTGTCTATGGTTGTAGCAACACGCACCAAAAAAAGGAGGAACTGAGAAATCGCGACACTGGCATTCTTGTATTGACGTCACAGCAGACTATTTCCAGTCTGAAATTTCACGTTTTTAGACGGCCAAAACACAGTGACCCGTACGAAATGAGCAGATCTGCAGCAGATCTGTAACAGATCTGTTTTGACAAAAACAGACTAAGTGCAGACTAATATTTTGTCTGCATGATCTGTTTTCAGTCTGTGCAGACGATGTACCGAAATCGTCTGCAACTATTTTTTACTGCAGATGAAAAACAGATCTGCAGATCATCTGTTAAGTCTGCAAGCAATCTGCAACCAGTTTAGGTTCCGAAAGTCAAACAATCTTCGTCCATACGAACGACACAACAGTGCTTCATTTTCCATCAAAATCACGAACGATCTGGCGCTGGTCTATTCGTGGCTCTCGATCGCCTTTTTGGGACAACCTTCCTTGGTTTGCGGGGTATCGAATCCACTTAAAAAGGTTCCTGCATCTTTCTTTTCTCAGGCATCAAAATTTAGTTTAATTTTAGAAACTTTTTTCAATAAAAGGACCGAGACAGAAGGTTGAAACTCAAGTTAACCCGCGCGGAGTAACACAAGACGGGAGCACGTGATCGATCAGCCAACTCTGTCATAGCTTGCACGCAATCGTTTTCCGACTTTATATACAAAGTATTATTTTTTGACACTCAATATTTACCATATCCGTAAGTTATTATTTAATTATTTCCGTAAAATTCTGTCTATTCCAGCTTATAAAAACGAAAAATACCACCAGATCCCCGGGATCGGGAACAGCTTGGTCACAAATGTTTCACGTGATTTAGCCGTAAACTGATACCTGTGGAATGTTGTAGATCGTTAAATTTTTTACTCTGTTTTAGCGGTCATTTGAAAGCATGTTGTTCTTTTATTGTTGTGTCGCAAATGGTAGGATATGAAGACACGAAGAAGTGAAGTTTAAATGGGCAGAATCAAACAGTTTACAGCCGACAAAGTTGCATAAATATGAGTTTAATACTCCATCGTAAGCAACTATGCATGGCAAACCGCATAATTGTTTACAATAATGGCTTATGGCTCGTGCTTTGTATCCGAATCAGTGCCGTATGAACTTCAGCCACAAAATATCAACTTGAATCGCAAGTTCAACGTTTGGTGGAACATGAAGGATTTTCAAAGTTTTAAAGACAAGCTACTATAGCCTTCAACAGGAGCATTGGAAGGCCAGTTAAGAAAAATCTGACTGTGAGTGATCCATGTTTATAATCGCGTCGCTCAATCATTCGTTTACGGTTTATACATGGATGGTAAGTTAAGTTTTTTCTTGAATCTGTTCACTTTTATGCTCGTGCAAACATGTTTGTTCAATAGCTTTATATGGAAATCTTGAAAGCCATGTGTTTAGACCATTTTTGTGCATCAGTACAGACTGACAGGACATTGCATGAATTTACACTTTGTCCATTCATGAAGCGCAGTCACTTCAATCGCGGAACGTGACGGAAAGACCTGAAAATTATATTCGATGGTAAATTACTGTCAGCAATCTAAAATATGCGTAGAAAAATGCCTAGAAAAATAGGGTAGGCGTTGACGTAAAACAGATTCTTCTTTGGTGCCTTTAATAAACAGTCTTTGATTGGTGTAGTTTGCGTGCTTTTTTAATTGTTATCCTCGTCTGCAGATCATCTGCAGATAGATCTGCAGCATGATCTAAAATTAGCCTAGGCTCCAAAACATCTACAGATTCAACAGACTTATTGCAGACATTCTGCAGACATTCTGCAGACATTCTGCAGATATTCTGCAGACATTCTGCAGATGATCTGCAGATGATCTGCAGTTTATCAGCAGACTATCTGCAGGTCTGTTGCAGGCCTGTTTGCAGATCTGCAGCAGACTAAAAACAGATCTGCTCGTTTCGTACGGGAAAGGAAAATCGATATCGAAAATGTTTTTTCCATTTTCTTATCAGAACATCATGTAGATTCGATCGAGCAAATAAAAAAATCACTGTCATATACACTTTAAAAAAATACAGAAAGCAAGGCTTGGACTTTGGCCTTGCAAGGGTACAGAGAAGTACAGAAATTGTAGTACCCTCTGAGATTAGCATAACAATGAGCCATACACTTAACAAGTGGACTAGGGAAAGAAATGCTACATGCCGACAGTGAGTGGCTTTGTACAATTGTCTCAGATCTCATTAACATCAGTTAATCGAATAATAAACTTGAACTAACACATTACTAGGCAGGTTGATGACATGTAAATTAACACAGTCTAAGCTTCACCAACGGACCCGTTCTTACCTATAGTTGAGGGTTAAAAGTAAAACCAAACACCTTGAATAAGTGAAAATGTGTAGATGACTTGTAACTCAAAGTATGAAAATGACTAAAGGACAGCAACCGTGGGACACTACTGTACAGTGTATCATGAGTTTATCACTGCCTTCTTTCCTTGTTTAACTGGGCTACCCCAAGGCTTCTCTGATAGGTAAGGGTTCAAAATTGCTTCTTTTATAGGGTTCCCATTGACTTTCCCTAATAGAATAAAGGATTCATTTTTTGATTGACTCGTCTGTAATGCAGTGATACCTACACAGCTGTTTTAATAAGTTCAGAGTGTAAAGCCGCCACACCATTGATTGCATGAGAGCCTACAATGCACAAGTGCGACATGTTGATGCGTTTTTCAGGACCTTCTTCGACCAGTGACATCCGACGCAATCTATCCATGTCACCTGGAAATCGTTCTGTTACTTTCTGATTTAAAGAAAACAAATCAAGAGAGATTACACAGTACTTCAGGTAAACCGTAAGGTACATCACATATTAAATTTTGCTTCCAAAAACATCAAAAATAAGAATTTAAATTTATATACCATAAAGGAGCTATGTCATGGAAAAACTAAGAGGAAGATGTCAAGTAAAGTTTCAAAGAGAGAATCCAACCACAATCTGAGTTTTAGTGAGCTTTCGAAGACACAAACTGGACCATTACTTTTGGATTTCCACTGATATCAATATGTTTTTTGGGCTTTTTAAAGTAACACTAACAATGGCGACATAGTCCCTTTAAACATGTAATGTTTACTACATGAGCGGGAGAGTTGTATCAGCCTATACAATCACAAGGTGCAGCCGAGTGAATGTATAGTGCCGATGCAACACGGACACAAATGTTGTAAACAACTTGTGAAATTCACATTCCAGATACAACTCACTAGTGGTTGTATCTGGAATGTAAATTAGATACAACCACTAGTGAGTTGTATCTGATTTACAGGGTTAACCATGTGATTGGAATGGCTCATTTCTATTATTTTGTTAGTATCCTTATGAATTATTAATGAATTTTACAAGTATATGCAGTTACCTGTAGGAATAAGGAGTTGATTTCATAGATAATCTGAAGGTGCCGCGGTAGAATGTATTCCAACATGTGAACTGGCCACCTCTCGAGAGCTTCAGGGAGGACCGTGTGATTGGTGTAACTGAATGTTTTCACACATATGTTCCAAGCCTGTAATAAAAAGAAAAAAGAAAATTTTAACTTTGTCATATTATAATACACAGTTTTATTGCATGATAAACATGAGTATACATCTGAACATTAAATTCTCACTTCAGCAAACACAGTAACATACTGTTAGATATGCCCTTACATGTTGATAGTTCATCTGGCTGTAAGTTAATTAATGACCTAAAAACAATAATATGTAGCCTATCTCGAGTTAATTATTTTTAAGCCAGGCTAAAAATATCACTATTATTTACTACATGTACCTATATTAAATGAATGACTTCTTTAAGATTGGTCAAATTTTTGCACTTGCATAGGCAGATACAACAACATAAATGAAACATTCATGGAAATAACTTGTGGCAATTTTGTTTTCAGAGATTTGAACTGAAGACAACTTGATCACATGATGCCAATTTTGTATGACCATACTATTCTAACGTCATGTCACACCTGGTGATAGCTGATTGTTTGTTTTCTTTACAAGTTTGTTTGTTAACTTACCTTGTCCCAACTGAGGTGCTCTACATCTACAAATATCCTCATGAGCTCTGGTATAGCTAGAGAGGGGTGGGTGTCATTCAGCTGAATAGCAACCTGACAAGTGGAGCAATAAAGGCATTAGTTGCAATACAGACAACCCTACAAGAAGGATACATGTAGCTCTTTAAAGACAAATACAGTACTGCTCAAAAGTATTAGTGCATTTGCCGCGGTTTTGCCTAGGTCAAACCGCAGTTTTGAGCTGCGGTTTCACCTAGGTAAGTCACTCATTACTCAGTAACTCTCTATAAGATGGATGTTGGAGGTAAATTCCAGTCTCAGGTTAGATCAGTATTCAATCTAGGTTAAATAGTACCCAGTGAGCTTTAGGACTGCACAAAGCTAACCATCACTCCTGGAACAAAGACACATAAAGCCACTGGGGTGACAGTTAATAAGCTTTGCGTTAGGGTTGGGGTAAGCCTACCCCTATAAATAAAGGCATCTGTCTGTCTGTCTGTTTGGCCACAGATTCCAAGTGATTGTGTAAATTTAAAAAATGTATTAATTAAAATAAATATATATTGTTTAATATGCTGCCACTGCTTACTTTGTCAGGAAAATCATCAAAAGTGGTTCTTATAGCTTCTTTAGAACCAAACTTGGGAGCTTTATATCTTCTAACAATGTCTGAGAGTGTGGCTGAGACCATGAGGTACTGCTGCTTCAAGCGTAACTCCTTCCCTTCAAAAAACTGAAAGTGCAAATACCATTAGCAAATTTCATTTATTACATCAGCTACTTCTGAGTCCACAAGGTACTAGAAGCTTAGCAATTAAGGTGATTCCCTTATATTGCATCATGCATCACAACGGAACATAATATCTTGCATCATTTGCATATGCAAGAGCATGCGTGCATTCTGAACCAAGAGGATTTCCTTTGAGGATTCAGATTTAAGTGGTTGTTTTCTACAAAATGTGCATGGTGACCTATCTTTTATTATTTTTGTATCACATGATCACACTTCCTTTGTGCAGTGTTTGAATTTAAACCATGTAACACAAAAAAGGCCATCACATTACAGACAAATAAAGTTACATGACGCATCTGAAATAGACTGACAGCATCATGATTGTTACCCTGTAAACTAAAAATTTCATGGGTGTCAGGTTTTACTGGGAAGAGCAGTTAGCCTTTTTATCACTGACTATGATAATAATCTAAATTTAGAAAGTGCTGCTAAAGTAAAAGAAGGTAACATGAGCAGCCAGGATGAAAACCATGTCAGTGACTCTCAAGTCACCAATCAAATTGCATGCCGTTTAATTCAACTGGACTGCTTGCAGAACAGGGAAATAAAATGAAGAAAGAACTTGATGACATAAAATCTGCACTAAGATTTGTTGAGACATTTCGGCAAGCAATTATAACATTACAGTTTAAATTTATGCCGTGTGATTACATACAGTAGTAAACTACTACTTTTTATTTATTCGATAGTCTCACCTATTTTTGTATGCATTTTAACGTTTCTGTTATCAATCATAACTTTTCCACTCTTATCCATCTAAGGCTGACTGGCAGCTGGAAGCTCAAAGTTATATATTGTACATTGCCAGCGACTGTTGTTTTATAAATTTTCAACATAATTTCTATACAGGTTACTATAAATCTTACATTGTCATTTGGGTATAAAACTCTTGAGATATTCTCGGCCAAATTCCTGTCCAGAACTGCCTTGATGTAGTCTCCACCATTAACTGAAAGACAAATGTTTTAAAAAATGTTTGATGCATCTACATGTACATTGTATGACTTACACTATTCACTGTACATGAATGTGCACAAGTGTCTCGATTTAGATCCCTTTCATCCCCCAACTTCATTCCAACATTTTTGTTGGGTTCCTGTTTTGAAAAAGAAAAGGTTTACCCGGTATGTAAAACAAGTTTTAGATGCATCTGGGCAATGGTGGAAGTATGCTAGATGTTTAATTACAAATACTTACAGTAAGAGAGATCAAACCCCTTTGGGGATTTGCAGGCCCACAGTCTCATGGTGTTACAAGTGTTGTTACCATATCCAGGAATTGGCTGATCGTATGGCATAGCATACACAGTGGTAGTGTCTACCCAGCGATGATTCTTGCCACTGGCATCAGATTCTACTCTGCCATAAAACTCCACTGGAATCATGTACTCTGGCCTGGCTTTCTCCCAAGGGTTTCCAAACTTTAACCAGTCATCTGGACACTCGACCTGGAGAAAAAAGTATTGGTTTTCTTAGAAAAATATTATTGTGGCTTGTGATCTGAAAGTTTGTTGCTATGTTGCAGCTAAAATCCGGTCTCAGGTTAGATCAGTATTCAATCTGTTAAATGGTACCCAGTATTCAATCATGGTAAGCCAACCCTAATGCCAGCACAAAGCTAAACCTAGAATTCTAACATAAAGCTAACAATCACAGCACTGGCTACATGCATCTTTGTGCTAGGAGTGACAGTTAGCTTTGTACTAGGGTTAGGGTTATTTACTACACTAAACTGGATACTGGATTCACATTCATTACCTACACTGTACAGTGTATATTGAATACTGATTCAACCTGAAAACAGATTTTACCTGCAACATCTACATCTAGAAAGGCATCGATATGTCCTATTGAAGGATGGTTTTGAAAATAAAAATGGATGCAAAATGCCCATGAAATGTTACTTCTTTTTTTGGTGGGGGAGGGTGGGGGGGGGGGGGGGGGGGGGGTGAACACATTTCATATTCTGGTCAAAAGGTCCTCTGATTCTCATCTCAGCTCATGCGCTGACTATTTTCTTTTGAGTTTCAGTCAACTGGCTGTGAAAGATGTATCCAGTCCAAACAGTTACCCATAGATACCTTTAACAGGCCTTAATTCAAATTTCTAGTACTTACATGTAAACATTAAGCCCTGCCAAAAAAGGTGTAAGACCATGTTTGGATCTGTGGATTCCCCCCTACTCATCAGCGCAAATGAATTCTCCGCTGAGCAAGCCAGGGCAAATAATATAGACCACTGGTCTATGTTAATTGCCCTGGCTAGCTCAATGGGAGAATTCATTTGCCCTGATTACAGCAAAAGGTCAGAGAAGTAATAATAATAATATTTATACAGGGTGACTGCTTTAGTGCAACAACACTGTCATCAATGAAGACCCTGTTAAAAAAATGGATTGAAAAAGCATGTTAAGCACCTGATTTCCATGGCTGTCAATAGTCTGTTTAAATATCCCATATTCATATCTGATGCCATAACCATATGCAGGGTACCCTAGTGTGGCAAGTGAGTCCAGAAAACATGCTGCCAATCTTCCAAGACCTCCATTTCCAAGTCCAGCATCTTCTTCCACTTCCTCCAACTCTTCCATTTCAAGACCAACCTGTTAAAAAGGATGAATACATGTGAATCTGCCTACAAAAGCTTATAGTAGACCGCCGGGAGTAGACCATAATAAAAATGATGAAAATGCTGAATACTTGTACTTCATCATTTAACAAGGCAGAAATGAGGACAGAAAATTATATTGTGTACAGTATGTATATGTTGTAGGTTAAAATAATTTTAGGTTAAAATTTTTTCAAACTAGGTTGATTTTTATTTTCCCTTGTCCCAGATTCATTAACACAATCTCAGACAAAGGAAAATAAAAATTAACCTAGTTTGAAATAATTTTAACCTAAAATAATTTTAACCTACAACATATATACATGTAGAACTCTAAACAAAATCAATACTTAATGGTAACGCAAAGGAAATGCTTAGTGAATGAAAAATTGTGAAAATTACAATGTACATGTAAACAAACATGAAAGCTTCAAGGTACAGAAATTTCATTTGTATGAAATAATATTATTGTACCAGAATTCCACTTCTTTATAAAACACTTGGGACATTTTTTTTTTTTGGGACATTCATGGATGCATTATTCCAAGAAACTATTTTTACTTATAGATAGTTTTCACAGTGGCCATGTTGGTGGTCAAAAACAATAGCAGAAACAATTTGCATAAAAATAGCTTTATTCCCAAGGGATGGAAATTACATTGTTCTGTCCACCAACATGGCCGTCGTGAAAATCTGCATCTATTTAACTACTGTAACTATAATATAATACATGAAGAAATGCTAGCTGGAGTTCCAACCTGGTACATAGCCTCATCACATTCTCCTTGAATCCCCAAATTAATCATGGTATTAGTCAGTGCACGGCCCATGTAATACTCCAGCGAAAGATAGTACACACGCTGATAATAAATCATACAAAATGAAATGGTCAAATAAAAATATGGATGCTAAGACAGTATACATTGCATTTGTATGTAAAAGTTTAATCTCAGTATTTAAGGTTTCTTCGGTAGGAATGGCACCTAATTTGCAGTTGGAGGACATAAGCTTTTAAGTTAAAATGTATACATAAACATTACATGTACAATATGTACTGTGGTTCAAAATTTGCTTTGGTTTGAATTTGATTTATGTCTCAGCTAGTTTGTGGTAATGTGTCTTGGACAAAAGAAAATATAAACTGATTTGAAAATTTTCAAACCAATTTGATTTTATTTGTTTTCCCTTTGTCTCAGTATTTTACATGTATGGTAACAAGTCTTGGACAAAGGAAAATATAAAGTCAACTGTTTTAAAAATTTTCGAACCAAAGAAAAATTTGAACTACAACATATGCATTGTATGCAGCACAGCATTTTCAGAATCAAAGGCTTCTATGAGAAAACTCATGAATACGAAACACTCTAAACAAAAGATTCTTCATCTAGGCCAAACCTTGAAGCGCAAGAGCATTTCGTTCAAGAGTTATAGGTGCACGAACGAATGTTAGAAATGTATGGAGCTCCATCTTGGCGCCCCACTTATATACATGTACTAGAGGCACCAACATGTTAGCAAAAACTTCAAAGTCTTAATAACACCCAAAATCTCATCACATGTGATCATATGTGATTTGATCACATCATGAGGTTCTTTGTTCCCAGTTTCCATCAGCATTTAAAACGCCAGGTTACACTTTGTCATCTTACATTCGAGAAATGTTGAATTAATGTTGTGACCATATAGTTTACAAATCAGACATGTACATTGTAGGAGTGAAGCGACTTCAAACTCATTCATGTTAAAAGGGCTGGACAGCAATATGCAAAAGAGACAGCAACAAATTTACAGGCCTTTCAAGAAAGCTGGCTAAAATAGTTTATATTTATTAAATAAAATAACTCAAGTATGCTTAGATCAACTGAATTTGTATATTCAAGTTTTATTATTGTTCTTTATTTTTATGTTTGGCAATATTCCACTGGGCAACCAATCCATGCATCCAGGCAAGTGATTGCTTCATTGTACTTACCTGAGGACAAGTGGAGCAATTTTTGAATACCCGCCACTTATTCACATATCCCTGAACGTTATATAGAACAATTCATATGAAAACAAAAGGATCTATACCTATTCAACAAGATGCAAATAATTGGCCAGGTGTTCTACAGTTTAGCCAGACAAGTTTTATAGGAAAATATTTGTCAAACCCTGTTATTTGTAAAACAAAATGCTAATTAATTATTATAAAGACAATTTATTATAGATCATTTAAAATATTGCTTTCCTGTGTTTTAATGACCATGAGCAAGGCAGAATACTTTGGTTGAATGATTTTAAGAATACAAACAGTGAGAGCCGACAATTATCACAGCAATGTGTGGAGAATATGTCTTCAATTTCTATAAAAAAAAAAAACTAAAAACTCAAATATTCAACGTTGAATTTGAAGGTCAAGCAAATTTGACCGAAATACAAACCTGTCAACACTGAATATACAAAGCAAATTCAGGTATCTCTGTCATGGTTCTGCCCATTAAAAAAATTGGAGAACATAATATTCTTAATAGATTTATACTCTTTTGAAAATCGCATAAGCTCAAACAAGATCAATATTGGAGAAAATGCGGTTTTGATTAAAAAATGCTCGTTCACCGGCTTTGCAATTTTGCTACCACAGGTCTAGGGAAAATAAGAGCTGAGCTTATATATTTTTTTGCTGTTTGCAGGAATGTACCGTTGAAGAATAAAAACCGATAAATTTCATCTTGACTCAACTAAGAACAGCACTAGCTCTTTCCCACGTTGTGCCAAAACGTGATGTAGTTCGATCCAGAAACATTTCCGTCTGTATGAAGTCTACACGCGTGTTCGCGCGAGCAGAACTTTCATTTCTAGCCTATAAATGTACAAATTTCCTCGGGTTTAAAATAAGCTTATGTAAAAAATGAGATTGTCAATTTTTTAAAAGCCAAGGAAAGCGATGGAATAAGAAAATGAGATACCCTTCTAAATTTCACAGTACCTGAAATGAAGACCCAATATCAGGCTAAAAACTCTGTGATGAGGCTAAATGACAAGCCAAATATTTCATATCACAAAGTCATACATCTGTAGATAAAAACACAAAATAAATGCAAGACAATACCTTTGGATCCTTCTCGTAATATGACTGCTGTGATCGAATCCACTTTCCGACTAGGTGATCCTTCACTGTGTAAGCCAGGGAGTTGTAGTAATCTCGCTTTGTCGCCACATTTCGATCTTTCACCAGAGAATAGTGCAAATGGCGATTGAAGGCTTCTTTGAGGCTGTTAACGCCTTCTACGACTGGGAGCTTTCGAAGTGAGATTTGCCTCTTCCTTTCAGTATCTGTTAACGGTTTCTCACCCATGGTTGTCGAAATACCGAACGAACGGACTAACAAATCTGAATTTTACCGTCGTTCCTTAGCTTCGAATGAGCTCAACCCGGTTATGCAAACATGGAGCCCTCACAAATTAGGACCCAGTCTCCAATGATTTACCACGTCTCGGGTAAGATTTAGCGGGGTGGTGGGGGGGGGGGGGGGGGGGGGGGGCACCGACAAGACGCAGGGAAATACCCACATTTTGAAAAATTGATAGGCTTCATACGTGACGCGTCCTAAGGGCAAAAATCAGTGCGTGAAACGTGACAGTAAGTAAAAAGGAAACGTGATTCGTAAATTTAGGAACCAATGTGACGCATAATTGCTCTTCTGGTACATGAAAGATTCGTGAATACATTATTTGTTAGACTTCAAGATACTCAAGACTTTAAATACGGCAAGACCACAGCGACAAAACGTTATAAAGAGGAGCCGCATCTGTTGTAGACCTGGATCAGTAAAAAACTTCAAAAACTTCAAAACTTCGTCTATATTTTGTCATTTCAAGAAACTCATGCAACTGATAATGGACAGCTAGCAGTCTAAAGGTGTCCTATTTTAAGTCTATTTTGTCTGCACCATGTAGGAAGTTCCTGATAGAAATTATATTTCGCACAACGAAACAAGAAAAGTAAGTCTGTTTTGACAATCAACGTTAACGTTACACATCAAGAGAGTCTCCTATCTCACTGCAGTTCAAGAACGTGAAGGGGCGGGACCTATCTTAATTTGAACAGATTTGTTGTCACTTTATATTAGTTTCGGCAGCTTTATTTGTTTGGAGCAAGTTATTAACTTTGCACTTTGACGACAACGAGAAATTTTTTTATCCATGGGTAACGAGAAAAGTCAACCAATTCAGTAAGGTTAAACCTGGCTCCTTAAATGGATCATACTCTTCGTCTGACTGATTTCATTCTTCTTTTCAGCATACGCTTTCTTTGCTCACCAGTTGGTACCAACTGGTCGAAAAGACCAGAAAATGTGATTTTCTCTTCATTGGCTTGAGTCTATACTAACAAGTGTCCGTTTAATACGGGTTTTGAACAATAGAAACAACCACTTCGGTCAACCTTTAGGTGTCCGCGTCGAGACGGAACAAAATTTTGGAACAGTAGTTATTGTCCGCTTAATGCAGTGTGTCCGCTTAATACGTTGTCCCCTTAATGCAGTGTGTCCGCCTGATACGGTGTCCCCTTAATGCAGTGTGTCCGCCTAATACGGTGTCCCCTTAATGCAGTGTGTCCGCCTGATACGGTGTCCCCTTAATGTAGTGTGTCCGCCTAATACGGTGTCCCCTTAATGCAGTGTGTCCACCTGATATGGTGTCCCCTTAATGCAGTGTGTCCGCCTTATACGGTGTCCCCTTAATTAATGCAGTGTGTCCGCCTGATACGGTGTCCTCTTAATGCAGTTTGTCCGCCTGATGCGGTGTCCCCTTAATTAATGCAGTGTGTCCGCCTGATACGGTGTCCCCTTAATGCAGTTTGTCCACCTGATATGGTGTCCCCTTAATGCAGTGTGTCCGCCTGATACGGTGTCCCCTTAATTAATGCAGTGTGTCCGCCTGATACGGTGTCCCCTTAATTAATGCAGTGTGTCCGCCTGATACGGTGTCCCCTTAATGCAGTGTGTCCGCCTGATACGGTGTCCCCTTAATTAATGCAGTGTGTCCGCCTGATACGGTGTCCCCTTAATGCAGTTTGTCCGCCTGATGCGGTGTCCCCTTAATTAATGCAGTGTGTCCGCCTAATACGGTGTCCTCTTAATGCAGATTTATATGTTGTAGGAGAATATCATTGCTTATATATAATTATTGGAAAGAAGACCTATTTGACCTGTTTTAGTAAGTAAATCCGAAATTTTCGAAAGAAATTGAAAATAATATCTGGTCTAACATTTTTTCTGCGCATCACGTAAACGATTGTTGACAAAAATAATAGTACCTTGCAATTTTAAACGTACCAGCTATTTATTTTTGTTGAGTATGTCGCACGGTCTCCCTTGCCTATATCGTGTGTTTAGAATTTTGCTAAACAAAACCGTTTGTCTATTTAATTCAATTCTGGAAAAGGATTTTGATCAGTTCACAGTGTCCGATACCATGCAGTTCTGGACTGTAAATGTGCGAGGAATGGCGATATAGAACTGAAGATAGAAATTGGCAGATTTCAGACTGGACACTCCTTGTAATGTGCACGACTGGCATTCTTTAACAGAAATATTGAGCTGAAATTAAGTGCCGTGGTAATAAACTTAAGTTTAACTTAAGTTCAAATCCCACTAATTAGTCGAGGATTATGTATATATGTTCATTTGTGTATTTGTGTCTGATTTTCGTACGTGGATATCATGCAGTCTTATCATTTAGGTCACTTGTGTGTTTAATCTCTCTCTATTTTATTGTTACATTTCGATTATGTTTACGTTTAACCCATCTGAGACAAGTCTTACCAATTATCGTTTCTCTGTTAGTGCTGAAAGAAATTTATTTTTATTAGCTTTCACTCCGCGAAGCTTGTGTTTACTAACGTCAAAAACAAAACTAACAATCTGATTACTGCCAATGCTTTCGATCTAAAATGCTTGTCGCTAAATGTTAGAGGCCTCAACAAATCAATCAAACGCCGAACCATTTTTCGGGTAGTTTCTTGGTGTTGCGGATGGTGTGATCACCAAATGACGTAAAACAAAAGATTCAAATGACACTGAACAATACCCACACCACAACACAAAAGCTAACCAACAATGGCTTCCGCAACACCAAGAAACACCCATTTTTCGCTGGTTACATAAACAAAATCACCACGTCACTTTTCTGCAAGAATCGTACTGCTCTAATGATATTGCCGCCTCTTGGGAAAACGAGTGGGGTGGCAAAGCCTTCTTTAGTCATGGAACAAACCATAGTAAAGGTGTAATAACACTAATTAATCCCTCTGTGGATTTCAAAGTCGTAAAAGTTATTTCGGATAAACTAGGAAGGTTCATTATTTTAAAACTGTCACTCGATGAAAAAACTATTGTCCTCGTTAACATTTACGCACCTAATGACATTACCCAACAAGTTATTTTTTTTCAAAAACTAAACAAACAACTAGAAGAATTCGCGCAAGATACAATCGTAATCGGTGGAGACTTTAATTGCACTCTCACTTCAAATGACAAAAAAGGCGGAAACCCCATCTCTACAAAATCAGCTGTAATCAAAGAAATCAACACGCTATGTGATTCATATAACTTAACTGATATTTGGCGAAACCTGAACTCTGACAAACAAAGCTTCACCTGGAGAACTAAATCGTTGAAAATCCAATGCCGCTTAGATTACTTTTTAGTTTCACAAGAGTTAATTCAATTCGCAAACAAAAGTGATATCATCCACATGCCGAATTCTGACCACTCTGCTGTGTCTTTTACTCTGCAGTCTATAATCACCAAAGTCAAAAAAAGGGTCCTGGCTTCTGGAAATTCGACACAGCCTTACTTAAAGACGAAGCGTACGTATTAGCACTGAAGTTGAATATTCCAGTCTTCAAAAATAAATACAAAGATACGCAAGACTTAGGCCTAAAATGGGACCTCATTAAAATGGAAATAAGAGGGTTTACCATTCAGTACTCTAAACGAAAAGCGAAAAAACGAGATGAAGAAAAAATATTGCACCAAAAACTAAACAACCTCCAAGCTAAAGCTGAAGAAACTCCGCACGACAAAAACATCATACTCGAACTTCAACGCGCTAGATCACTTCTTAAAAAAATCATGCTAACGAGAACAAAAGGCGCAATCCTAAGAAGCAAAGTGAGATGGTACGAAGAAGGGGAACGTAATACGAAATATTTCTATAGCTTAGAAAAACGCCATCACGACATTAAAACAGTATCAAAACTCAAAGTAGGTGAAAATTCCTATATAGACGATCAATTTGAAATCTTAGAAGAAGAAAAAAACTTTTACGAGTTACTGTACCGCTCCAACAACATAGATGACCAAAAAATTAAGAATTCGTCATTTTTTAAATCAGAAAATGTAACAGAACTTAGCGAAGAAGAAATGAAATCCTGCGAAGGATTGGTAAACGAAGATGAATGTATTAACGCGCTCAAAGATTTCAGCAATAATAAATCTCCGGGTACCGATGGTCTACCAGCAGAATTCTACCGACTTTTTTGGTCAGACATCTCCTTTGACCTACTTGCCAGCTACAATTACGCCTTTCACCACAAGACACTTTCTATAAGCCAAAGACGAGGAATAATCTCGCTCGCTTATACCAAAAAAATCTAAAGATAAAACAATCCTAGAAAACCTTAGGCCAATCTCACTCCTAAACGTTGATTACAAAATCCTCACTAAAGTTATAGCCAAAAGAATAGAAAACGTTCTGCCAACCTTAATAAACCCAGATCAAACAGGTTATGTAAAGGGCCGCTATATTGGTGAAAACGTACGACTGATTTACGATCTAATCATGACACTACACAGACAAGCTAAATAAAAAAGGCATTGCTATTTTCTTGGACTTTAAAAAAGCTTTCGATTCCATTGAATGGAACTATCTTCAAGAAACACTCCAGCTGTTTAACTTCGGCCTTGACATCCAAAACTGGATAAAAATATTCTATAACAATGTTACAAGTTGTGTCGTGAACAACGGCCACGCCTCTGTCTTTTTCTCCTTACAGCGGGGAGTCAGACAAGGTTGTCCTTTGTCTGGCGTCCTTTTTGTCCTCGGCATAGAACTTCTCTCTAGAGCTATAAGAAGCGAGCCGGCTATAAAAGGTATCCAAGTAAACAACCACGAACTAAAAGTAACTCAATATGCCGACGACACAACAGTATTTGTACGTGACCTTGACTCCGTTACAAGTCTATTAAAGCTATTAAAGTGCCTATGAAATGAATTTTTTTTCTTCGTTTTTCATTAGTTTATTATGTCCAAAGAACGAAAACAATAATCATTTCCCGAGGAAAAGAAAGAAAATCGGTTTTTTAGCCCCTCGAAGATGTGTCACTTCGGTTGAAAAGTGGCTCCAATTTTTGGAGAGCCTGGGGGCGAGTGGGCGTGCGTGATGACGTGAATTACGTAAATAGTATGACACATTGGTTTGTTTACGCTATAATTCCCTTGGAATCCTTTAGCGTGATGGTCATTTTGCCAACGTTTTTGGCTGTACAAATGTCAGACAGCGCCTAATTTGTTTCTTTACTGTCCTCTGAAGGTGAAGAGGATCAGTTTCGGATCACTCTTGATCAACTGAAATGATCGTGTCCACTGTAGTTTTGCCGTTGCGAGACGAACCGACTGTGCCGCTTGAGCGAAGGAAGTGAACATGAAGAAGACGGACTTTGATCATTTAGATTATTGAACGTGAAAGGTATACATTTCAGTAGCACAGCGTCTCAGTGGTTCGCCAGTTGAGTTGTAAGCTTATTGAACGCAGAGGCGTTTTTGTTATTTCTTTTTAGTGGCTCGTTGACTAGCGTTTATCGAACGCGAACGATATATTTGTAGTACAAACAATCATGATATTAGCGCATTAGCGACACGGCCGGTCTTCTCTGAAGTTCATTGATCGCGCGTGGAGGTTATGAACTTATTTTATCGGCTTGGCAATCCGCTCGTCTACTTAAAGTTCGTTTTTCAATGCGAAGGATATGTCTTGGCGGCTTGCTAGTTGAAAGTTTCTAAATTATACTGATATGTTATGCATATCCGAGGTGGTGTTTTTCAGGCGGCTTGCTGAATTGAATGTGAATGGTGTATTTTTAGCGGCAAGGTGCCTTGATAGCGTATTTTTTATTTATTTATTCAAAATGTTTGAACTCAAGTATATACGTAATAATTATGCTTCTTAGTTCAGTGTCTTGCCAGCGATTGATCGTTTCTGGAAATTTTAACCACTTGGCGGCTTGTAAGTGAGTTCAAAGTATCGTGTTTACATTCATGTCTGATTTATATTTCATTGTATAAAAATTGATCTGATCGAACACGCAATGATTCAGCGATGTATTTTGTTTCGAATAGCATTTGTACGTGTAGATTTTTGATAGATGTTCCGTAGAATAGACGCCTTCCAGTGAACACTTGCGTCGCTGCACTTTGAATTTTATAATTCGGAATACGGTATAAACGTACATTTATATTACTCGCCAGTCAGTGCCGATCGAGTCAGTATATTTTTGTAGGCCTCACTGACTTCGACGGCTCTCCAGTCGAGCCGAGGCTTGAAGGAACTTCCAAACAGGATATGGATTGGAAAAATTATGCTTGATTAAACGGCCTCACCGGCCGGAATGTTATTTTCTTTTGCAAAATAATATTTATCTTAACAATAAGCGCTTTCATTGAAAACAACATCGCTTGACGTACCCTTTCCGATGTCGACGAACAAATTTCGTGTATTTCGCCGGCCTATTTTCCTCTGGAGCAAAATAAAGCTTTGTTACACCCTCTGTTATCGAAGAATTCTAATATCTCGTATGTTTGAGGCCGCTCGCCACATAATATTGGTCCACCTCTAGCGACGTCTCTTGTCAGCTCTCTTGTTCTCTATATTCCCGCAGCAGTTTGTACAACTATTTACGTCACAGTGTAATATGACACTGGTTTTGGCCGCGCACAAATTGGAGCCACTTTTTAGCGCCAACAACCTAACTTTGAGACCATAAAAAAAGCATTTCGCATCGTCCCTAACACTTTAAACCTTTTATTCCAAGGTCTAAAAAGGTGAAACTTTCGATACATCAAAAAATAAATTTCATTTCATAGGCACTTTAAACGATTTTAAAGAATGTTCCGGCCTAGAAATTAATACTACCAAAACCGAAGCAATGTGGTTAGGAGAATGGAAACACAACACAGATGAACCTTTTGGTTTTAAATGGCCAAAAGAACCTATTAACGCACTCGGTGTCTTTTTTTCTTACAATCAAATAAACGCTGACAGACTCAATTTTGGCGAAAAAATACTTTACCTGGAGAAATTGTTGAACACTTGGAAACGAAGAAATTTAACTCTTTATGGAAAAATTAACATTGTCAAGACTCTTGGGATTTCTAAATTAGTTTATTCTGCTTCTGTACTGCCTGTTCCAGATCACTATATCCAAGAAATCAACAAATTAATCTTCAACTTTATTTGGTCCGGAAAGCCCCCTAAAATCAAAAGAAATACCTTAATCGGAGAAAAAAAAGATGGCGGCTTGAAAATGTGTGATTTCAAAATCATGGAAAAGGCACTGAAGCTAGCTTGGATAAGCAGAATTCAGGATGATTCACAAGCTTCCTGGAAAATAATCCCTAATCATCTTTTGCACAAACACGGAAATCTTGTCTTTTTAACAAAATGCAGCTTCCCAGCAAATATACTTGACAATGACAACAAACTCCCCACTTTTTATAAAATAATGCTAAAATATTGGTATGAGTTCAAAATCGCAACGGAAACCGATTGCGGAACGCATCCTAGAAACGAATCATTGTGGAACAACAGAAAAATCCTGATAGAAAACAAACCTGTTTTTTACAACAATTGGTACAACGCTGGCATTACCAAAATAAGCGACATATTAAACCAAAACAGTGAGTTTTTGAATTTGCACGAGTTCGCTCTAAAATTCAATCTTAATGTCCCTTTTACGACATACTATGGTCTGGTTAAAGCAATTCCAAATGAGTGGAAAGCCAATTTTAAAAGCCCAACTCCGAATTTTGAACACAATACACCAGTCAACACCCAGACAACTAGATATATTTACTCCTCTCTTTTAAAAGCTGTTTTCGTTCCTCCCACCGCTGAAACCAAAATTCTTCGCCACGGGTTCACAAAAAAGACCATCCAGAAAGTTTTTCTCATGCCATTCGCCGTCACAAACGAAGTAAAAATAATCATGTTTCAACACAAAGTAATTCAAAACATACTCCCAACCCGCGTCGCACTTCATCGAGACGGCCTCCTAGAAAACCCTATATGCAACTTATGCAATGCCGAGAAACAAACTCTAGATCACCTGCTAATAAACTGCGCTCTCACAATCGATTTTTGGACCCTGTTTCAAAACTGGTGGTACCAAAAAACATGTGAAATAATAACGTTAACTACAAGCCATATACTTTACGGCTGGCATGATAGAACAAAGCATTGGCAAACACTAAACTATTGTCTATTAATTGCCAAATATTGTATCTTTTGCACAAGCCTTCGCGGAAACGTCTTAGATTTCGAATGTTTTATACTGAGCGTTCAAGAAAAACTTAAAATTCTTAAAGAAATAGCGACTACAAAAAAAGCACTTCCGAAGTATTATCGCACCTGGGCACCACTTCTCTAGTTTTTTACTTTACTTTTGTACATATATATATTTTTTTTTCTCGTATGTGTAAACTACGTAACTGCTACTGACACTGTAATAGTTAAATATCTTTGTAATAGCAAAATATCTGTGTATATTTCTGTTATTTTTGTTATTTGTTATTGGTTTCTTTAATAAAACTGTTAAAAATAAAATAATAAAAATAAACTTAAGTTTATAAAGCGTTTGCCATATCCTCGTAAGGAACTGAACAAAACCGTGGCCTCTCTGAAACACACTTTAGGACTTAGATCTCCTTCTAAATGGTCCTCAATGGCGTCAAACAAAGTTAATTGCTCTTGCTTTTTTGGCTGCTTGCTTTCTGAAACAAGATAAAGTAAAAGCCGAAGTTTATACTTTCCAAATTCGTGATTCGTGAAAATTCATTAAAATTATATGTGACGCACGAATTACGTAAAATAAAGGTGAGTGAAACGGGATCGCAAAAAAATAACCCCCCTTCAGAAGATGTATCGCGCAAAACACAAAAAGCCGGCCAAGTCACGTCATAGAACACCTCTAAGAAGCTTTTTCATCAACCGGTAAGCAGAACAGAATTTCTCAGTCAATTCCAAGCGTGAGCATCCACCCTCAACATCCCCCCCCCCCCCCCCCTCCCCCGCGCCCAAGGGGTTTTGCCACGATGGGGTCAACGATATATACAAACTCCATGCACGGTGGAACAAGAACAAGACCGCACCGCATATTTTTCAAAGAAGCTCACCAATTTTATTTGCCTTCACAAATAAACTACAAAACAAGTACTTTTTATGCTGCAGAAAGTTTGCCTGTGTACACAGCCCACAAAGACTGCATAAAAAATCGATCACCAATTTCATGCCGCGCCACTTCCCTCGTTTTACATTAAAATGAAAAGTTTTCGGCAGTATATCCCAAAGTTACGGCTACGTTTTTTGTGTAAATGAGCTCTTTGGTTCCTTGTGATTGTCACTGAACAAAGATATATCCCATGGCCTTGATATGCTTGTCGCCATTATCCGAGGCTACTGCCTCATTTCCACAGGTATTCTTGTCGTCATGGTATCCTCCAGTACCGAACCCGATTCTGGAGTCACAAGAATCGCAGGCGTTTTCGTTGTTACCAAGGAAACCGATTCTTGCTTTGGAAGCATCCTTGATGCTGCACACGGCGTTAAACCCTTCCTTGTTACAATTGGTCTCCAAGGATCCTTCAGAACCAATCAGCATCTTCCACTTGTTGCGACCTAGTGAGGAGGGGCGGTAAAGCCCGTCAGCGATCAGTGAATGAAGGGAGCTGGCATGCTTGTAGATTACAATGAACTTTTTTTGGTGTCCGATCATCATACCGAGGCAGATCTTGGAGAAGGGTGTGTTCCAGTAAGTGGGCAGCTTAGTCTCGTGCCTATCAAGCCCAGTCTTCCCTCCTGGAAGGTTAAAGTTGATCTTGTTGCTCCAGAGTTTGGAATTGAAGTGAAAAGTTTGCTGAGTGGAAATAAAAGAAAAAAGATTGAATAAGAATGTTGACTAAATATCCGCAACTGCCTGGTTTAATTTTATTTAAAATAAACACGCATATCCCTATACAGAAGAAAGCATATCCCTATACATATCCCTACTGATACAGAAGAAAGCGGTTTGTCATATGATACCTTATTGCCATCAGTTTTCATAACCAGCGTCCATCCCCCACCACCACATGCTCCAAGGCCACGACTTGTCATGTGACAATACACAAACACCTTCCCAGAGTGCATTTTAAGTGGATAAGCTCTGTTTCCACGAGCCCTGATAAAAAGAAAATGTTACAATTGTAATTACAGCTGATGTTATGAAAACATGGTTGACGAAAATTACAGCAATTTCACTACAACAATACGTCAAACAGAAGTTTTTAGTACCCCGATCAGCCCGAAAATCACAGAAAAGAGAAAGAAAATGGAAAGGGAGCGAGGGCGAGAGAAAAAATGACTAGCAACAGTCTTTTGTTTTTCAGTTTATTGTGGACTTTAAAAAAAAAAAAGGAGAAACACAGTCCCAGACGCTTCCTCAGAGCGACATAGTTTTCAAAAATCCAACTAGAATTACATGTGTGTGTCCTTCTGTGTTAAACTTGGGGTCATAAATACAGCGCGAGTAAACTGCGGTAATAAACGTATCTGATGCTAGACAAAACAGTAAATAAACTGAAAACATTGCAAAAAAAATATTGTACTATCCAAAGACTTTACTCTAATATATATATATACATATATATACAACTGTACAACTGATGAAGGTCGAGAGACCGAAACGTTTTTTAACTAAAGTTTTACATTTTTTTATACCAAAAGTTGTCCATTTTCGGTCTTTTTAACTAGTTTTATATCGCATATATCGCATGGCCATTCAGTGCAATTTAATTAATAAACTTGAGGGAAATTTTTAACGAAAAAACGTTCACTGAATACATCTAAAATTGACCAAAAGTTGCCAGATATGAAAACAAAGTGCACCTGAACGCATTTCAACTACTTCCTTGTTCAACTGAAGCCAATTTCGGAAATTTTTGTTATTTATTATGACGCTAGCCCGGTTTATGTTCGGCTACCTGTTCACCAGTAGTTTCACAAACTGGGTCGATGCTAGTGCTCACTAAAAAATAACGCATGCAGTTCTCGCATGCTCGCAAATGTTCGCAAAGACCGGTCAGTTCGATACTCCTAACATATGATAGTTCTTTCTAAGTCGTCCCCGAGAATTCCATCATGCTTTCCGGCACTCGATCGAATTTAAACTTACTTGCGATTCTCGTAAATTTCCTTGCACGAAGCAAAGCCGGATGTGTCTGCCAGAGAAAACATAAAACGTTTAGTAAGAAGCAAAATTAAAAACAGAACACAACAATGATTAACGTGTGGCATAGCCTGAAAGGAAAATGACCGCGCGAAAACTCAAGGCAACTAGAAGGGTCCTCGCATGGCCACTGTATCCTCGTCGATTCTTCAACTGTCGTAATTTAGACAAATTAATCTTTACCGGGTTTATTGTTAGATTTTCCACGAGATGAAGCGTTCACTACGGCGATGAGCTGATTAAATTTTCTCTCCAGTGTTGTTTCCAGAGATTTGATGGCCTTCTCAGCATTGTTGGAAGGAGTCTTGTTCGAGACGGCAGTGGTGGCAATCGAAATGACAAAGAACAGAAGAACCCAAACATTAGCAGGCCTCTGCATTTTGTTGAGTAATCTCTAGACAAATTAAATTTATTATCGGAGTATCGAAATCGCTCAGCTGTATAAGTCGTTATATTATGAGCAACTACTTCCTGTGTGTCGACATTTCAGTTCAAGGTTATGGAATCGGAACGTGAAAATTTTCTGGTCAGTCACCATCTTCACTGCCCAATCATTAATTAACCATGCCGAAGGTGTGGGGTGGGGGAGGGAAGTTGTTGAAGGAAGTTTTTTTCTCCCTTTCCACCTCTCCCCCAAGCGAGCTTGCTCGTGGGCTACCCAATCATAGTTGACCACATTTTTGTTTACCCCGCTCTTGACAATTTTTATGATGAATTATTATTCAAAACTGGCTTGATTTGAAAATTTGAATACACAAAAATTACACTTTGTAATGTTGCCACGATGAACGTGGGCCGGTAATTTTTATTAGGAGATCTCGGGGTACCACACTCAACTATGTGAGACTGGCCTCCATAATATGTTCGCCAGCTATCGCCCAAAATGAGGCTTAAACTCTAGCCAAAAAATCTGTGATCGTGCGATCCTTGGGAGTCATGGAAACCGTCGATAATCGCAGATTGATGATCGCTATAAATCTCTCCGTTTCATGTTACCATATTGGTCACTACAATCGCTGCGAACGGTTTTTTTTTAGTGATGCATACACTGATGGAGCGAAATACAATGTTTGTGCAGGAATCTCATGTCAAATGACTCCCATTTATTGACGAAATTTTTACATATACCTGCGTAGCTGGCGGTATAATCCGCGCGCGTAATCCTCGAGACCGCCAGTTTCGCAGGCTAGTTACATTGCAATGGGTGCATGGTTTCTATTTGATCGCTATACTGGTCGTTAGTTCTTGCGCGAGAGATCGTTCAGTTACGGATTTCTGACGACGTCAATTTTGCAAAATCAAACTTTGCTTTTCAAACAACTAGCCGAACTTGTCAGAAGTCACGTTTACTTTAATACCAAATTTTCTTAGCTTTTGGTAAACAAAAAACGAAACCAGTCGCATTTGAACAATTTTTGTTTTGTATATAAGTAATTAAGTTTAACAATTTTAAACTAAAAGTAAAAAGATTAAAACAAGCCGAAGTTTCGATGTTCTTGGAAAGTGTCAAAGTCGGAAACATGTTGAATGTGAATATCTTTACATAAATAAGACAGCAAACCTGTGAATGATGATTATAATACAAAAGGCAACCCAGGCACACGAACAGAGAGAACGGCTTAGAGGCTCAGTCAAGAAACAACACATGGACAACATTATATTTTGATGCGTATGTAAAGTTTAACGGTTGTGTTGTCATTTTTCGTTCAATAACTAAATCAACGGTTACGTGCCATACAAATCCTCATATTTTGCCACTAAGAAAGGAATGCTTTTCCATCTATAAGACAATATTGTGCAGTGGTGTAATGTTATTTTATTTAGTTGTTGCAGGTAATATTATGTAATTTATTTACTTTTTTTTCTTTTTCCCCCGCTTTGACCGCTTTTTAACATCCTGTATAGTCTTTCGACTGCTAGGATTATTAAATATGTACTAAGTTGCCTGTTTGTTAGCCTGGGCACCCTGTAATTATAGATAAACATTGCGCAAATTGAATATATTTGTTCTTTCAATGATGGCTTTAGCTCTTCTATAAAAAGCATCTTTGAAACAAGGCAGTCGCGTTTATTTGGCACACAGGATTGCCTGTAATATTTAAAATATTCATATTAAACTCTGTTTCCAACTTTGATAGTTAAAGGCCCATCTTCACCCAAAAGACGTTGCGGTCTTTTTGTTTTGTTTTGAAATGCTCCATTGTTGATACGCGTGATATGATTGGTTGCACGCAGCATTCAAGCGTGAATTTCGTGTTACACGAAATTCAGCACAGAAAGTGATCACGACGCGCACAGCATTTTGGGTGAAGATGGGCCTTAACAAACATTGGAATTGATAATGAGTCAGACAGAAGATGAAAATATCGCAAAATTTAATTTTTAATTTCAAATGTCTGTCTGAGTGCTGTATTTCACAGCATAAGTAGGGCAATAAACACTTCCTTGGAGTTTCCATCTTCTGACTTTAATTTTCCCTAAGGATGAGCTATTGAAGTCACATAAACAATGAAAATAACTGTGGAAATATAATTATATGGTTTTGCATTTCATTCATTATTATTCTTCATAACATGTTACAAACAACCATAGTTAATAGAACAAACTGGTTATGAAACTCAGGCCCCGTTTACACGGGTCCGGACAAATTTTTGCTAGACCACGTGTTTACATGGATCCGTGCAAATTCTGTTACAGATTGCAGTGGTGTTTACACGGAAACTTGCACACTTAGCCGTTCAAAAATTCGTCCAGTTCCGCCGGTCCCGTGTAAACGCAAGGTGGTGCAAGTTTTTGTCCGTGCAAAAATTTGTCCGGACCCGTGTAAACGGGGCCTCAGTCATTCCTTTGTTATATGTTTTTGTTCTCCATTTCTTTTGTTCGTTTGCCTTGACCCTGCACAATACACAAAAGGTATTGAAATGCATATGAGCAACTGACCAGTAGAAACATTTGGGCTCACACGTTAAACAAAACAATGTGCAGGGTCACGGTTCGTTCAACATAAAACAAAGCAGCTTTGTACACTCTTTTTGAAATTTGTTGAGCTTCATAACCAGTTTGTTCTATTAACTATGAAACAACAGATGGAAATAAAAATAGTTCAAAGATAAAACTGGTTCAAATATGACTGATAATACATATGCCAAAACTTGTAAAATGTAAGTCCATGTTAAAAAAATTGTACCGTGCCTGCAATCAGGTTTATCTACCAGTCATTGTTAATGCTACATAACCTCTGTGCAAGTCAATCTCCTTAGCACAACATTATAGCAAAGGTTTTTACTTCTTAAAGAATATATATCTTGGATTTTTTTTTTAAATCTTATTCTAAGTACCTTTATGCTAAGTTAGAAAAACAAGATGAACATTTTACATAAAGTGATCATTGAAGAGAGAACTGCATTATCAGTTTTAAGCTATTTTTTCTCAACATGAGGGGAGATCTTGAAAAATAAGAGTAATTTCAAACAAAACTGGACTATTTATGGATATGTTGTAGTTAATTTTTTATCTCAGGTAATTTTTATTTTTCCTTTGTTTTTGGGTATGGTAATATATGCTAATGAATTTAAAACAAAGGAAAAACAAAAATTACCTGAAATAAAAAGTTAACTGCAACAGATACATAGCCCCTTTAAACGGCCCAAAGGATTGATCTATTAAAGTTTTGAGGCTCAAAACTTTCATTCTACTTCATAACAGTGTTGATTATGTAATTCCTCCTTACAAGGTCAATACTGTGAAGGAGACAAGTGATGACGAAATATCATCTGAGCTATTTAGACAATATGGCCCAAATTTCAACACAAATACAAAATTAATACATGGAAAAGAGCAAGGATAATTGCTATTCCACATGTAGGACTACAAAACTCTTGGGGAATGTAAGGCCCTATGTGTGAATGCCATTATTTTACAGTCACTGGTCAGTTCTTGTGCCAAACTGGTGTTCATTCATTTTTGCAATGTATATTCCACAAAAATAGTGGAACAGAGATGACAAAAATATTCTCTATATTTACACACTTTTCGAGAAACTAGTGCTTCCTTTTCTTCTTTTCTAAAGACTTGTTTGATTTTCCTTCACTCTTGCGTTTTTCTGTCTTTTTTCTTGCCTCTGGAAACAAAATAAAGGCCAGTTTTAAGATACATGTAAGAAAATAACATTGAATAATGAATTCATACAGTCAACCCTTTCACTCCCAGAGTTAGCGAATTATGGAGACATGTAGTGTAGTCCTAACTTTTGAGTATGTCGACGAAATCCTATGGTGTGACCATTCAAATGAAACCTCTTCAGCAGTACGTTTGCATGGTACCATTTGTATTTTAATATTTTACAAAATGATAAAATTATTTAGGATTTTTCTTCAATCTTGACTTTTGGCACTCTTGGGAGTTAAAGGGTTAACAACTTTCATGGCCATTACCAACTTTCTCTTTATCGCCACTGAGACAAGGTGTTTAGTACAGCCAGTATGATTTCACCAGTTATTTAAAGACCGGCTGGTTGGTGGTCTGGCAGGGACTCAAATCTGCAATCTCCCACTCTGCAAACCAGACCAACAAAAGGATCTGTCATGTATTAGTTACCTTCTTTGTTGGACGTTTCCCCTGCATCTTGGGTTGACTTATCTTTATCTGATGGGCAAACAAACAATATATGTATTTAAAATTACAAATAATACTTTTAATATACTGTTATTTATAAGTTATTAGTCAGAAGGCACATTCTATTAAAACAACTGCAATTTTTAATAAGATTAAGGAAACTACAGGCATTCAAATCATAAAGAGCTACCAGTATTTTTCATTGACCTGTATAGTACATTTTAAAAACGTGCCAAAAATAAGAAAATAAGCCAGACGTTTCGGGCTTACACACGTAGCCCTTATTCAGAAGAATGTCATTTTAAATTGTTGGCAGTTGTGTTCTTGTGTTATGCACCATTAATTTTGAAACAGTGCATGCACTTCAAATATTAAAATATTATTATCTTTTTTATATTGTCTTTTTAACATTTTTAATGATGTTTTTAGCTAGGATTTTTTTATTTTTTATATAGGTTAAAATTTATTATTTGCAGGGCCCCACTGAAAACCGCCAAGGTCTCCCTGGTTAAATATTTTTATTATTATAATTACATGTATAATGGAAGTCTGAATTAAGGCCACCCGGCTGACTGGTACCAAGCTTGAAAACAAGCTGCATCTCATGCCTCTTTTATTGCTTGCTGGCGTTGTAGAGTATCTCCTGCTGCTTTATCTATCTACTGCTTTGTTTTGCTCCATAGAATCTTTTTATCCAATATTTGATGGCAATTAGCGATATAGTATTACACAGAAATAAGGTTAGCAAAATTGTGTTATTTCAGCGGCAGTATCCCTTTAAGTTCCACAGTGATCACCTGGATCGACCATTTTGTCTTGCAGTTTATAATAATAAGTTCAATTCACTTGTTTGTTTATCACAAATTGCATGTAAGATTTACACTGCAGGTACAACTGTGAATTACTTATGTTACCTGAAGGTTTCCACAATGCACTCTTCACAAATCGTTTTGCAGCTCCTTTATCAATTCTTAAGGATGCTATGACAGAAAAGATGACAAAGGATTTAATTCTAAGACTCATTTTTTTTTTTCAATTTATCGCCTTGTGTCTTGGAAGACTCACTGAAAGTCAGATTATGGTTGATTCTCTCTTTGAAAATTCACTTGATGTCTTCCTCTTTAACTGTTCTAAAAGCATTTCATGCATGATTAACTAGGTAATTAGTTTTAGTGGGGCAACTTTGACCCAAAAACGTCAGAATCCCAATGACATTTAGAATGGGGCAGTATGCAGCTCTTACAAGGTCTTCTCTGATTTGCTGAGAAAACAATAGAACAAACAATACAACAATGGACCCTAGCCCTGAAAACAATAGAGCTGCGTGATAAATGTACCCAGGTCCAATGAAATTAGAGGTTGTAAAGAGCTGCATGGTATCTGTTTAGAATGTAATGCATGAAAAGTAGTGTGGCAGAACACATACATTAGAGAAAAAGTTAAAAACTATTCAATGGGTATTCATGACAGCTTTATCTTTTTAGTTATAAACAGAACTTTTCAACACATTCAGACATGCTTTCCAAACACCAAAAAGTAAAGGAATATGACCACCATTTACTAACCTTCTTTCTTTTCAGTCACCTCTTTAACTTTTCCCATGTACTTCTTTATTCTGTCCTGACATGGAAAGAAATTCCAGGCAAGTCAGTTAAAATGCAGTAGTTTAGTTATCACTTTTATTTTGAACAGTGTATAATTAATAATGTCTGTACATGTACATGTAGATACATGAATGTTTTTAAAAGCTTTTTACTGTGAAAGACATTGGTTACCCACAATTAATGACCTTGACATAAATAAGAATTAACTCACCCTCCCCTCGACCTGCAGGAATACCAATTTTCTTAAAAGACCCCTCTTAAGCACAGTCCTCCTAACCTTTCCCAATATGGCTGCCACTCAACAAAAATGACTGAACAGGAAAATAAATATTTTCTGCAATTATCAGTTTAATGTTCTGTTTCCACATGCATTTATACATGTATCTACATCATTATAACTTAAAATAAGCCTCAATATCTTTCTTAAGGTGGCAGCATCTTTCTGTTATTTTTAAGACACCTTGAAAATGTAAAAGACCCTCCCCCTTTTGCTTGCTTATAACAGAATTTTACAATTAATATTTATGTTGATATTGCATTTTGGATAAAAATTTTCCCCACAAAATTAGATAAATGTACAATAATGCTTTCAAAATAACAATAAATATAATGTGACACATGTCAAGTGACATACCAGTTCAGTTTTCACAGGATGTTGCCGCGGGTTGACACCTTGAGTGGTAAGGTACACTAGAAAAAGTGTTGGAATGAATTATATTTTTGTAAGATTTGACAAGTCCTCATATGGCCTTACAAGGGGAATTGCATGTGGTAATAGCAGGGCTCGAAATTAAAAACAAATTCTCAATCGCAATTTGCTAAAATTTAGTCGCAAGTTCGAAAATTTTAGTCGCAAAAAAAATAATTAACTACTACTACTGGAACCAGAAATGAGAAATGAGAAATTTCTGAGAAAGCCTGAAAAAGTGTGCCCATGAAACAATTTTTGGATACTGCATTCATGGAGCATGAAACCGACGATTAAGTCGCGCAACATTTCGCAGGATTTTTCGGATAAAATTCCAACTACCAGTTACAAGTAAGACATAAGACTGCTGAATATAATTCCTTTACTAGCTAGGCCGTAAAACAGTTGCAAAATCACGACTAATAGACAAATTTTAGTCGCAAAAGTGAAATGTGCCCGATACAAGCGCAATTTTGAGTCCTGAATAGGTAACCCAAATATATACATACAGTACCGCTCGCGTGTATTGCAGCACTACACGCGCGTGAAGCGCGTGTAATACACGCAGTTTACACGCATTTTACACGAATTTGACGCGCGTGTAACAGGCAAGCTACACGCAGTGGATATGAAATTGCGTGTAACAAACTACATGTAGTGGATATGAAATTGCGTGTAACAAACTACACGCAGTGGATATGGAATTGCGTGTAAAATTACACGAAATCCTTCAACTGCAAATCACCACATTGTTAGTGCGTGAGAAGAGGAGAAAACATTTACTGTACAGACCGTATCATTCGCGTACTTCGTGGCGACTCCGTTTCGTTAACGCATCTCTTTGCTCAATGTATCCCTATTGTGCTAAACAAGCGGCGCCGTTAAGTGTGCGTGAAAAGCGAACAAAACATTTACTGTATCGTTCGCGTACTTCGTGGTGACTCCGTTTGCATTTTGAATCCTCAGTTTTGAATTCGATTTCTTACAATCAATGTACTTCCTGTCGTGGACGTTGCTGTATTTATTATACAGACAAGAATTTTCGGCAAGCAGTTTACCGCCGATCTGAGACCGAAAGGTCCGTTAACGCAAGTCTGCTGAATATATCCCTGTTGTGCTAAACTAGCGGCGCCGTCGACTGTCTCGGAATTCAAAACTAAAATAAATAAACACAAAATTG
Source organism: Dendrophyllia cribrosa (assembly GCA_024195265.1). NCBI lineage: Eukaryota > Metazoa > Cnidaria > Anthozoa > Scleractinia > Dendrophylliidae > Dendrophyllia > Dendrophyllia cribrosa. Next base: position 47,412,189 of record JAJLRJ010000006.1, read on the forward strand.
GCATTCGTTTTTCCGTGAATTCTTAAAGCATATTTATCCTTAAATGTGTTAAAAAATCTGCAGACTATCAGAAATTATTTCATAAATAATAACGTCCTAAATCAGAAACGTATTCGATATGCTTGAAATGAAATTCGATCTGTTAGCAGATCTCGTTGCCTAGCACGTGACCAAAATCTACCGTCTTTCTTTTTATGTGACATTTGCCGACTATTCTAGCACAGATTTTACACTTGAAATTTACTCCACAATTGAAATTTATATTTGATGGACTTAAAAAATGATCAGGCGAAAAAGATCGTATGATCCTCTGTTTATTTGACTCCTCGTTTGAAATTCACTTTGAGTCGGACGGATGACAACATCGCAGTCGCCTTTATTTATGTAAGCTTAAAAACAACATCTTCGAATTTCACTTCAGATGTTGAATGTTTTAGCAAAACGACTTTGTAGCGAATCGATATGGCTACTCTGGCTCCCGGCCTCTGGCTACGCTACGGAGTTTTTGCCGAGGAACAATTAGCTTCAAAGTGGTCTGTCAGTACTGAAGACGTTATCGTCACGCATTTGAATCACAAAATACACGCATTTTTTTAAAAAAGGGAATACACGCATACACGTGTAATTAGGCTTTTCTATTACACGCGTGTACACGCGCGTCAAGTTCGTGTAAAATGCGTGTACTACACGGACTTTACACGCATTTTACGCGCGTGTAGGTGCCGCAATACACGCGAGCGGTACTGTATATATTCTTTTTAAGTAATGAACTGTACGTTAATACTACTAAATTCCATAATTGTCTTGTTCAGCTCACTACTAAAAAGATACAAAATGTACTATTTTCCGCAGCATTTTGTTCTAGGCTTCCCAACAGTTAACTGACAAGCAAAGATTTGTTTAACAACACAACCCAGTTCCTACTCACATTTAATTTTGAATAAAATAAAATTAACACTTACTCCAGAACATTGAGTTGATGGTATAAGCAACCACTAGATCAAGTTTTGCACTTTCAAGTGGATTCATCTAAAAAACGAGCAGATACATGTATATTTATCACATTTGTACACTTTAGGTGTATACTGGACCAAGTAGTATAAAGTAGTGGCACAACTACAGAATACCAGGTCAGTTGTTTTCATCACTTGAGCTTAAGATTCATCGTATGACGGGAAAATAAGCAAACTCAGGGTGTCGTAAAGTGGTTAAAAGATCAAGAAAAAAATAAGAAAATGTTATTTTTTGAAAGTAGGTACACAAGATTTAGAGAAATGTGTTTTAAACACTCAAATAAGGAGGTTTCTCTCAAAAAATAGGAGAAAATGGAAAGGCCTCAGAAAATAGGAATAAATACAAGAATTTTACATCTTGTACAGTATGTTGCCCTAATTCCGGACAGCCCTTATTCCGGACACTTTCGGATTAGAGCTTCATTATTCTCCTCAAATTATAAATAAAATTCGAACAATAATTTCCGATGATTTATTGATTACTTTTCTATCGTTTACTCCTTTTATGGCTTTCCTGGCTTAGTCTAAGGCAGGAAATTCAAGATCTTCTCAAGGTAGGTCACACTTTCTTCGTCGTAAAATTGCATTTTTAGCGCGCATCGAATTACATCGTTTTATATTTGTAGTGTTTTTTTGCAGAAGACACAAAATAAATTATTAATTTTGGGAATAATTCCGGCTAAAACGACTACGGTTTCTTCCTGTCATGTAATGGCAAGTTAACTATTTCATATTTTCGAGCGAGACTGCGACAAAAAATTGTTAAATTTTTGTCATGTGTGCCTAATTCCGGACAAAATATAACTTAACCAGTTATTATTGTATGAAAGGGAGTTTGGAAATTTGAATTTGTTTTTTAATCTATGTTATATATGAAAGCTTAGCGATAAGTCAAACTTAACTTTCATTATAAAATGCTCAAGGAAATGCGCGCGCTATGATTGGTCAAACCGCGTTCATTATATCTCGATAAAGCACGCGCGTGACGTAAGGTTCATTATAACCGCTTTTTATTTTATAAAAGAAATAAAAAACTTGTTCCTCGTGCATTGTTGAGTTATAAAAGCACTTGGGAATTTTTAAGAACACTCGAGAAGTGCGAGAAGCACTCGCCTTTGGCTCGTGCTTCTCTGCACTTCTCTCGTGTTCTTAAAAATTCCTGCGTGCTTATATAACTCAATAATGCACTCGGCGCGTTTTTTATTTCTTTAATAACCATCATTTGAACGGCGGAAAGCGTATTGAAGATATCTATGCAATTTTCTGATTTGTTTGTTACTGTTTTTACCCAATTTTCTACGCCATCGAACGTCCTCGTTAAACTGGGGGAAGCAACAATTCAGTTTGAAAAAATTGAATATTTCGCATATGTATTATCTCATGGTATGTATCTTATATATTTTTTCTCATTACGGAGAAGAATAATGCCAAGAAAACGAAGAAAACAATCATATTGCGATCGTCCGGAATTAGGGCAACCTGTCCGGAATAAGGGCACTCAACTTGACTCGTATTTTCGCATATAACGACGTTTCTGTTTCTAATAAGAATAATCATTAACAGCTTTCCAAGAATCAAAGATGATACAAATCCATTTCCAAGCTTAGTTAATTAGTGCATGCATGTCTATAAAAGCTTTAAATATCGAGCACATGTACACACATTAAGCGGCTATTTTTGACCAAAGATACGTCAAACCTTTTCCTTCAAGTCATCCACTGAAGTCTCCAGGAGGGGCTTAAATACATCTTCAACTTTACCCAAAGCTTCGTGGAATGTTTCCAGCGATTCAGTTACTTCTTCAGGTAAATCGGGTTCTTCTTCAACATCAATTTGGGCCGCCATGTTGAAAATGCTGCACACTAGAAGCCTGGGTTGGAATGTGCCACAACGAGGCTGTAAGGACATTGTGGTCTATTTTTAGCATTGAGTGACGTCATGTGTGGAACTTGTCAAAATGAGCCACGTGGCAGAGTTAGAGTAGACAGAAATTGTGATTTGAATTACAGCGAGATGTGTAATTGAAAATATATAAAATGAGCTGCTTTGTAGACATAAAGTTCAATACATCGAGACATCACAACTGTAACGTAAGAGGAAGACAAGATTTGAGACCACCATGGGCATAACACTCTCCCAGTTCTTCAAAAGAATGAGTGATCTTTTTCACTCCTTTTCCAATCGTGAAGCTCGAATTCTCATGGTAGGACTTGATGCAGCTGGAAAAACAACGATCCTGTACAAACTCAAGCTGAACGAGTTGGTCACCACGATTCCTACCATAGGTTTTAACGTGGAAACTGTGAGTCCATGCAAGGGTGTTACATTTACTGTATGGGATGTTGGAGGCCAGGAGAAGATCCGACCACTTTGGCGCCACTATTTCCAGAACACACAGGGCTTGATTTTCGTGGTGGACAGCTCTGATTTGGAGCGAATTTCCGAAGCGAGGCAGGAACTTTTCAGCGTTCTTGACAGCCCCGAAATGGAAGGTGTTCCGGTGGTTGTCATTGCAAACAAGCAAGATCTTCCCAGAGCTCTCAAGGGACATGAGATTGCTCAGACGCTGGCCCTCTTGCAACACAAGGCGAACCCATGGCATGTTCAAGAAGCGTGCGCTAAGAACGGTGAGGGTATTTTTGAAGCTATGCACAAGCTGAGCGAAATGGTTAAAGAGTTTGAAAAAAGTTCGAGAAAATACTGAACTGTCACCGCGCTTTAACAACGAACACAATATACCGCTGGAACGGTAAATGAAAAGGTTGATTAACTTTAAACAGTGTAATATGTACATTTATTCTATTAAATGAAACTGTTATTTAGTAAATCGAACTTTAGATTTTTTCATCAGCCTATATGCTGATCGGTACAATGAAAGAACTTAACTGTTATAATTTTTTGTTTTTGTCCGCAGCGATTGAGATTTAAGTTATTTTGCGGCGGACATTTGCTAGCCAGTAATGGCATGTTTTCATGCTGTAAGTTTTTTTATAATTTATATTCGGTCATAATTTTAGACCTTGTCTGCATTGACATACCGCAATGTGCATTGACATACAATATACATTGAATAATGTAGGAAACATTTTATATTGACTAAAAAATATTTAGCACTAAAATTTCTGAATTTTTTTACACAGCGTCAGTTTTTTAGTTATCAGTCATTTGACCAAGAAATAGTTTGACATTTATATTTTCCCGTCCGTTCCGTTAACTTGTATTGCAAATGAATATGACAGGAATATGAGTTTAATTTGTATGTTCTACAGCTTATATATTAAATTATCCACGCATGATCTGATATGAGTAGTCCAGTTTTGTGCAGAAATAAGAGCACCGATAGGTTGGATAGTGCAACTGATAACAAAAGAGAACACGTTTTTTCAGTTGTACATGTAGTAGTCTAGATGGTACACTCATTTCTAAGTTTTGTAAATTATTATAGGAGTGTAATTTTTACTTTTGGTAATAAAGGAATGAACTATAACACCAGAGTCGTACGTCACGGTTGTTTAGGGAGAGGTAGCGGGTTGACTAGAAACCCGAGGGGTGGTGGGTGGGGAAAGCCAAGGAGTACTCCTCAAAATCTTGAGTGAGGTTTTTTTCTGTCAGACTTCGACTGGATAATATATTATTTCTGAGATTACATATATCATTATCTGTATGGTTAACTCTTCCGAGCTAATGCTCACTATATTAGATCCATTTCAGTGGAATAGTATGCTCTCTTCAGTTTTACTGACAATCACTAAACACATATTATCAAAATTAAACCAAAACCATCTAGGGTGGTTCATGGGTGGTGACTGAGTGTGCGCCTCACATCTTTTCATGGTTTGTGATTTACGTCCCTTACTCATTTTACTATAACCTACTAGCAGGCTTCACGGCTATTTACTACAACTGTACCACCATTCAGTTGTTACTTTTTGTACAACATCACTCTTCAACAGCCGTAAACTCCGAATAGTGAATTGGGTTAGCAATTATTTGATACCCAGTATATATAGAACAAAAACTACAGTAGTATCTAAAGAGAACAGGTTAACTTGGGAGATAGCACTCACAAGCTTCAAAAATGGAATTTAATCGAGACAGCAGGAGTTAGCTGTGTTCCTGATAAATAAACACTCACCCAATCAAAATACGATTATTATTTATTCTGTTGTATGTCACATTTCAAACGATTTATATGTAACGGTCATTTTATTTCTGTCATTTTTGTTTTTTAGCCCCCGTAGAAGGTTTGTTTTGCAAACCGAAATATCGGGCAAATATATTCAACTGTTTGTTTTTTTATTTCACTTCTGTCTCTATCTTTTCTTCTTGCCGTAAGGATCAGTTTGCCGTTTTTACCTTTACTATTTCAAGATTTTTACTGATCCAGGTCTACGATAGATCCGGTACTCTTCACTGGTTTGTCGTTGTGGTTTTACCGTTATTATAGTTTTTGAATATTAATCTCGTGCCCAGATCTCCCACGGTCAGGTCAGTACAGTACAAGCACGAGTGAGATCTGGGTACGAGATTAAGCCCGTATTACCACCTTCGAGCGCGGAGGTCCGCGTGGACGAAACTAGTAAAGCTTTCAAAGGTTTTTAATAAGTTTTATTTTAACAGCGTCGAAAGAGAACAAGAAAAGTTATTCACAATGACACTCCAAAGTCACCTCTACCTGGCCCTATATAGCCGCACTGGGACTCAAGCTCAAGCTCCGGCAGCTTAGAGGGCCAGGCCACTCTGGTGTCACGTGCGGACGATGATGCAGAATATAAACATGATGTCACGTCAATATTGCCATTCTCGGTCAAAAGGTGCTACGCGGCGGAAATGATGTAAACCGAAGTTATTTACTTTGTAGTATTTGACTGAACATTTCGAGAGCTTTGTATAAAGGATGATCTCACAAGGTGGACGCTTCCTTGTCGGAGTCAATCAGAACTTGCTCAGTTGTAACTGTTTTGATACAGCAATTATGGCAATGGAAAGCTAATACGTTCATGCGCACGGATTTGTTGATCAAATTGCATAAGGTAGGTAAGTACACTTTTACGCAATTTTACTGCACTCTCGGCCACTCATGATTGTCACGCCAGGTACAATAAAACGATACAATTGTGTTATTTAATTTTTCAGTTAAAATATACAGCAAGATACTTAAAGTCCATGGACAGATAAGGAGACAAATTTAAAATTTCATTATGGGAATTCTTCTTTCTCGGTTCTTCAAAAGAATGAGTGACTTTTATCACTCTTTTTCAAGCCTCAACGCTAAAATCCTTATGCTAGGATTAGATGCAGTTGGAAAGACAACAATCTTGTACCGAATCAAGTTAAACGAGACTCCGCTCTATGTCGTTCCTACTTGCGGTTTCAACGTGGAAACTGTAAGTCCATGTAAGGGTGTCACGTTTACCGTGTGGGATGTCGGATTTCAGGAGAAACTCCGACGTCTATGGGGTCATTATTATAAGGATGCCAAGGGTCTGATTTTCGTCGTGGACAGCGCTGACGAAGAGAGGATATCAGAAGCGAGACAAGTATTGTTCGATATTCTTGAAGGTCCCGACATGACGGAACGCGTCCCGGTGGTTGTCATTGGGAACAAGCAAGATCTTCCAGGAGCTCTCAAGGCAGATGAACTTGCTGAGAGGTTGTCCCTCTTGCAGCATAAAGCGAACCCATGGCATGTTCAAGAAGCGTGCGCTAAAAATGGCGAGGGTATTTCTGAAGCCATGCACAAGCTGAGTGAGATGGTCAAAGAGTTTGAAAAAAGTACGAGAAAATCAGCACTGAACTGTCACCGCGCTTTAACAACGAACACAACTTACCGCTGGAACGGTAAATGACAAAATTAATTAATTTTGAACAGTGTAATAAGTACATTTATTCTTTTTAACCCATTGACACCTGAACCGCCCGTAACCGCCCGTAACCGCCCGTACAAGACTCCACTGCTTTAAAAAATTGTAACTTTCTCAATCGTGCGAACATTGCCATAACTAGCAGTTGTGAGCATTGACTAGAAAGTCTTTCAAATTGAGATACCCAATAAACACAAAAAAGTCAGCGATTTTTGCAGAATATCAGCGTTTGAATTTGGACAATAACAAAAATGACCGTTTTTAACGTCATAGAAAAACAACTGACAAAAATCACGTTTTTGCCTTTAGTTTTTTTTATTCAAATCATCATGGCAAACCCAAAAGTCAACATTCACAGCAAAATTCAGTCCTAGTCCTAGCTTAGCAGTGAATTTTTTTGCTCTTATTCGTTGCTCGGGCCGAGCTCTAGCCTCTCGTTCTAATGCATACTGACCTTGCCTCAATTTTCAATATCACCACCGCACTGCATGCTGGGAAATGACCAAGAATTTTGACAGCGTTCGTTTCTTTCCGCACACATTTCATATTTATACTAAGTCCACAGCCACTCCGACCCACCGCCGAAATTTCGCGCTTGTTGTGTTCTCCTGTGGTCGCAACTTCCAAAATATGCCACGGTAGGTCGAGAAATTCATCCAGAGTCGAGTCCCAAAGCTGCTTCGTTTCCAGGCGGCCATTTTTCCAGTTCAACGAGCAACGAGCCAAATTCGTAAACGAAGTACAACAACTAACTCGCTTCATTGAGAAGTGGACTCTGAACTACCTCCAAGCTTAATGATACTCACCAGGCAGCTACTAAAGATGAAAAATGGCTGTGAACTTACCAAAAATCGTAGATAATTCATATTGGACCCTTTATTGCAAATCAACCAAGCAGAATGAGATCGTCACAATGACGTTTCCAGTAAACTCGAGCCTTCAGTGTTTTAGAACAGCAGCACTTTCAATGGTAACTCCAAATATGCAGTCACGAAATCCTATGGGGCGTGTGTATGCAGAAAATCACCCAAAAACGTAAAAATCCTCAGGTGTGAATGGGTTAAATGAAACTATTATTAAGGAAATCGAACTTTAGATTTTTTATCCGGCAGCAGCCTATATGCTGATCGATACAATTAAAGAATCGTCAAGTTTTATAATTTGTTCGTCTCCGTAGCGATTGAGATTTAAGTTAATATTTTGCGGCGGACAGTTGTAACCAGTAATGGCATGTTTTCATGCTGTAAGTTTTTTTTATATTTTATATTCAGTCATAAGTTTAATAACCTTGTCCATGCATTGATGTACAATGTACATTAAATAATGAGTTTTTTTAGTTATTATCATTTCACCGAGAATAAATACCTTGAGATTTATAATATATTTGTCCGTTAGTTCCGTTAACTTGTTGCTGCGGAACGAAACGAAACGAAACGAGGGCTCTGGGGACGAGAATGAGGTGAATCATATGCTCGATAAGAGAAGTCGCACGACATACTTTAATGGCCTTGTCCTACCACACCTGGATTATGCAGATATTGTCTGGGGAGATCAGCCAGGTCTTTCAACACAGATGAAACAATTGCAGTCTTTCCAAAATCGCTTTGCAAAGAAGATTGTAAAAGAACCCTGGTAACTAAAGTAAAATACTTCCCAAAATACCGTACTACCTGAGCAGTGTTGCGTCGGAGTTGCTTATTTCGACAGAAGTGATTGTTTTTTTCAAAGATCGGTAGGGATTGGTCTGTTTAAAACTTACGGAAATTGCTAGAAAGTCTCCCTTTTTTGAAACGTTACTTTCGGAAAGGTGTCACTTAATTCCGGGAGTCCGTCTTAGCGCTTGCGAATGCAACACCGCCTCTCGTCGCTGGGCCCCGGTTAAGTTCACGCGCCATCATGATGACGCATAATTTGACCCTCTCTATAGGCTCCTGGATGTCACAATTTTTTTACACCGAGACAAGAGATGGTGCAATTTACTGGGTGTCTGTTTTTGCAACTTGTGAAACCTCACTGTACTTTAGTTACCCCTTCTCCCAATTCTACCGCCCGCGATTCACGTAATTACGCGGGAGGCAACTGTCGCGCGCGCACCTGGAGAAATGGAAAAAAGTTCTAAATTGTGTATAGCTTCTTTTTTTTTCTATCCTTTGTCCTGCGTGAGCAAACAGCCCGCTGATATTTTGTCTCAAAAACACCCAGCTTACCTTGTTACTCTAATTTTTCCTTTTTTATTTTTTGTTTACCTTTTCTTTTAATCTATTTACTGTACAATACTTTTTGTAGTAAGCTAATTTTTTTATTATATAACATTATTTTGAAATTTCACTTGTAGCTTAGTTCCCTTTCATTATTGTTGTTGTGTTTTTCTATTAATGTACAATTTCTTGCTGCTTTTGTGTTAATAAAGTTCTTTAAATACAAAAAAAAACTGTCGCGCGCGCTCGTGTGTTCTAGTCTTTTGGTGTTTTTCGCTTGCTCGACTCAGTACCTATTAAGAGAAGAGAGGGAGACCATGAGCGTAGGAATCCTGATTCCGAATTATCGCTGGGGCGCCAAGGCTCCGTAATCCTAGGCCTCTTCTCGCCTGAATATTATTCCCCAGAGACTGCAAACTTTATAGTCTCGGGCATGGCGGATATGTAAAACTGAACTATGTACTACATACACGGAGGCCACGAAAATCAGCAAAGCGTAAAACAATCAACTGTTGTTGTACAGTATGAACTGTTAAAACTACTCATTTTACAAAAATGTCTATTCGATTACAAGTGTGTTTTTCCTAGCAACTTTGCACGCTGCAGGGCGTAACTGACTCACTATGACGAAATTAAAGTCCATTGACTTAGTCAGTCATTCTCTAATGGATGAAAAATCCCTGATTAAACTGCCACTGAAATATACAACTAGTGGAATAAAACGGTCAAGAACAGTTCTGATAAATCACTCCTTGTCGCCTGATGCACATGCCAGTCCCTCTTGACATGGATACACTTTGCTCTTGATATATGTTGTTGCCCCGGCTACAAAGGAACCTATAGCAGCTTTTGCCCCCACGCCAATCCCAGCGGCTCCAGCACTCTGTAGTCCTGCAAACAAAGTACCTGAACCAACTGTTGCTCCATAAACGGCGGACTGGACGCTTGCAGCCAGCGAGCCCGCGGCTACTCCGCCAGCAGTGAATCCTGCCACGCTAAGAACTACAGGAGCTGCTGCAACAGCTGCTACACCTGCTACTATGCCAAACTTGTAATCACTTAAGCACCATTCTCTTTCTTTTTTATTTGCATTTTTTTCCGTGTCTTCCCCTGATATGTATGGAAAGAAAACGACGAATCAAATAAACAAAACAGGTATAAGAAAAATATATATTATGCATTTCCTAATAATCTCACAAAGCTATTTTTTATCAATGAAATGGCCTGTTCATGTTTCTAAAGATAAAGCATTCTGAACTTCCGGCCGTGAAATACGAGCTGCAAATTATCATGTGCAGTGAAATTAAAAGTTTTATTCTAAAAATATGAACTGCACTTATGTACTGCTTCCACGGTCCTACAGTCACCAAACTATGTTGAAGAGTTAAGTCTAGTTAAACGAGTGTTCCCGCAGTCCTGCAGTCAGGTAGCCAACGAATAGTTAAGTGTTTAATAGTAAAACTAGTGCTCCTGCAGTCCCGCAGTCAATAAATACTATATGACCGTACGGCCATATGACCGTACGGCCCCGCTGACGCAATCCTACAGAAAATAGAATCACAAGGTGACGTGAGCGGGGCCAGACGGGTTGAGTGAGCCGGCCCAGAAAAAGCCGTCCGGTCCCGCTCGAGTTCAAGTGACCTCGCACTGCAAGACTATTCTTGTACTTTCTAGTTATAAAATACTTATTGACTGAGCTAGGTTGGACCAGACGGAAAAATATTTGGCTCTCGGTCATGGTGCTGTCCAGCCCTCCCACTCAGTCAATAAGTGCATAGAAGTTAGTTAAGTGTAAGTAAATCGAGTGCTCCCGCACATAGCCAGAAATCTAAGATACGCAGGCGCATTTGATACAGACTTTTTTCGTGACATTGTGTCACATAATGGCCTCGATGCGTATAGCGTTTATTGGGATAAAAGATATAAAATCAAGCCTACCTCATTATTCCAATGGAAACTACAAACTGTTCACTGAGAACCTGTTAGCAATTGAGAAAACCTAAAAGATTCGCATAAAAGTGCAGGTTTCCAAGTTATAACCGATGCGTTTTTCGGTTTCGAAGATTCGAGAAATTTCACCAAGAGGAAAGTATGGCGGAAGGCTGAGAACAGCGTATCCAACTGTCGATCGATACCTCGTAGCTCGAACCTCACTGCAATCTTAAATTTGTTTACTACGATTTTCAATCTATCGAAGCCAAGGTTTAAGACACACCACAGGATGTCTCTCAGGAATCTGTCGCTGTTGTGTTTTCTTGGGGTCCAAAACATGATAAAATACAAGAAATCATTCACAGCCGTAAAATTTAAGACCATCACTCTGCAATATCTCAGCTGAAAATCATCCAAATTTCCTCCAAAACGTCGGGTTCAAAAGCTTATTTCATGGGTATTAGACCACCATTACTTGTTTTAGCAATACTTTCAGTCAGCGGCTTTCATTTGACCATAAACAACTATGTATTTGACCACTCAATCTATCCTAATTACCTCGATAAGAGGTAATATTGTATCAGCATGTTTTGTCATTTTAAAGTGCCTATGAAATGAAATTTATTTTTTGATGTATCGAAAGTTTCACCTTTTTAGACCTTGGAATAAAAGGTTTAAAGTGTTAGGGACGATGCGAAATGCTTTTTTTATGGTCTCAAAGTTAGGTTGTTGGCGCTAAAAAGTGGCTCCAATTTGTGCGCGGCCAAAACCAGTGTCATATTACACTGTGACGTAAATAGTTGTACAAACTGCTGCGGGAATATAGAGAACAAGAGAGCTGACAAGAGACGTCGCTAGAGGTGGACCAATATTATGTGGCGAGCGGACTCAAACATACGAGATATTAGAATTCTTCGATAACAGAGAGTGTAACAAAGCTTTATTTTGCTCCAGAGGAAAATAGGCCGGCGAAATACACGAAATTTGTTCGTCGACATCGGAAAGGGTACGTCAAGCGATGTTGTTTTCAATGAAAGCGCTTATTGTTAAGATTAATATTATTTTGCAAAAGAAAATAACATTCCGGCCGGTGAGGCCGTTTAATCAAGCATAATTTTCCCAATCCATATCCTGTTTGGAAGTTCCTTCAAGCCTCGGCTCGACTGGAGAGCCGTCGAAGTCAGTGAGGCCTACAAAAATATACTGACTCGATCGGCACTGACTGGTGAGTAATATAAATGTTTATACGGTATTCCGAATTATAAAATTCAAAGTACAGCGACGCAAGTGTTCACTGGAAGGCGTCTATTCTACGGAACATCTATCAAAAATCTACACGTACAAATGCGTAAGACTATTCGAAACAAAATACATCGCTGAATCATTGCGTGTTCGATCAGATCAATTTTTATACAATGAAATATAAATCAGACATAAATGTAAACACGATACTTTGAACTCACTTACAAGCCGCCAAGTGGTTAAAATTTCCAGAAACGATCAATCGCTGGCAAGACACTGAACTAAGAAGCATAATTATTACGTATATACTTGAGTTCAAACATTTTGAATAAATAAATAAAAAAATACGCTATCAAGGCACCTTGCCGCTAAAAATACACCATTCACATTAAATTCAGCAAGCCGCCTGAAAAACACCACCTCGGATATGCATAACATATCAGTATAATTTAGAAACTTTCAACTAGCAAGCCGCCAAGACATATCCTTCGCATTGAAAAAAGAACTTTAAGTAGACGAGCGAATTGCCAAGCCGATAAAATTAGTTCATAACCTCCACGCGCGATCAATGAACTTCAGAGAAGAACGGCCGAGTCGCTAATGCGCTAATATCATGATTGTTTGTACTACAAATATATCGTTCGCGTTCGATAAACGCTAGTCAACGAGCCACTAAAAAGAAATAACAAAAACGCCTCTGCGTTCAATAAGCTTACAACTCAACTGTCGAACCACTGAGACGCTGTGCTACTGAAATGTATACCTTTCACGTTCAATAATCTAAATGATCAAACTCCGTCTTCTTCATGTTCACTTCCTTCGCTCAAGCAGCACAGTCGGTTCGTCTCGCTACGGCAAAACTACAGTGGACACGATCATTTCAGTTGATCAAGAGTGATCCGAAACTGATCCTCTTCACCTTCAGAGGACTGTAAAGAAACAAATTAGGCGCTGTCTGACATTTGTACAGCCAAAAACGTTGGCAAAATGACCATCACGCTAAAGGATTCCAAGGGAATTATAGCGTAAACAAACCAATGTGTCATACTATTTACGTAATTTACGTCATCACGCACGCCCACTCGCCCCCAGGCTCTCCAAAAATTGGAGCCACTTTTCAACCGAAGTGACGCATCTTCGAGGGGCTATAAAACCGATTTTCTTTCTTTTCCTCGGGAAATGATTATTGTTTTCGTTCTTTGGACATAATAAACTAATGAAAAACGAAGAAAAAAAATTCATTTCATAGGCACTTTAAGCATTGTTTCATTCTCTTTTTTTTCTACTGACTAACTACTACTAACAGTGATTTACTTAATCCACACTCTTTAATTAACTGCAAAGATTGATCAAAGATCCACATCTGAATTTTCCTAGCCTGCGTAGCTGGCGGGATTATTATACCGGGGTACTGTTTTGGCCGGTTTTTTTTTTTTGGCAGACCCGCGATCGAGAAGTGTCTGGTTTCATCCTCAACGACAAGTGTCTGGTTTCATCCTCAACTCTGATTGGTTCATTTGAACCAAGTCACGCGCTGACAACACGACCCTCCACCGGGTCGTGTTGTCAGCATTGTTGTCAGCGCGTGACTTGGTTCAAATGAACCAATCAGAGTTGAGGATGAAACCAGACACTTGTCGTTGTGTAACGACCGTTGGCGCGAGGTCCCTCACAAGCACATCTGGAAAGCCGAATAGGCGAATTTTAAGCAAAATATCTCGTTCTTTACGAGTCTTTCGACCGCCGAAGCACACCTATGTGTTGTGAAATTTATTGGGCTCTATGGAACTGTTGGTTTTATTGCGATTCGGGACTTTTCCTTTTGAGGAGAGAGCGATTTGTGGAGTGACCTCTGGCCAGCGATCGATGCAGTGGTCTGCCTTTCCTTCTTTTTAGAAGGAGAGACAACGACTTCGAATAACTTCGCTAAATGGCGTCGGAATGGCTTCAAATTCGGTACAAGACACAAGTAAACGACACATTTGAGGTAGGTAAACTTTATTTCAAAATAGATAGTTATTTACCCAATTTTAGAGAATCCGTGATTTTCCCATACATTTCTCTGTATACACAAGCTGTCGCATACACCACGTATGTAGCTTGGGAAGCCTGTGGGCCCAGCGTGACATAAATAGCAGGAAAGACATTCACGGCCAACAGATCATTTGTGATCCTGTCATGTCCGGTATTTCAGAGAGAAAAGTTAGAGGAATTCAAACCTTTCCTACGTAAAAATCTAAATGCCAATATGAATGGCGAAAACAACACACCAACCGCCAGGCAAAAAAAGGACGCTAAAATGAGCTCAAAATCTACAAGCGCAACACCACGGGAAACCAAAACCGACAGACTTGACCTCTAGTCCGTTGCACGCGGTTTTTGAAAGATTTTAAAACTCAGTCCACAGTCACTAAAATCCAACTTAACAAACGGCTAAATGAAGAATACCCGTTCAAAACATATAGAAGGAGCAAATGGCATTAAAAACATGAGGTAAGAGTCGTGCAGGCCTGCCACCTCCATTTTACACTGTCAAGAACTTCGAGATGAGAGTATGAATAAAGCTCGTTTTTGGTGCGTAATATTACCCTTCAGTGTCGTATTACAGCTCTCTCCCTGATTGGCTAATTTAAAAGTTTCAACCAAGGTGACGAAAGTGGGCGGCATTCAAAACTCATAAGAAATGAGGCAGGCGGGATTAATCCCGCCAGCTACGCAGGCTGGAATTTTCCCTGCATTTATTGCTTGAGTAATATGAACAGAGAAATGAACGTCTGTATCAAATTGCGATCACAAAAGTGTCACTGCTATAAAAACTCTGACTTTTACAACATTTTATGATTTGCTTGACAGTTTGTTTTAAAAATATCAATACTGTGTGATACAGCTTTCAGGATATGATTTGAATGCATTCACTGCAGTCTGTTTATCAAGGCGGTCAAAATCTGATGAGAGTGACCGTAAAACTCCCTGATGAAGTCCGGGATAGTCGGACGAAACTCTAGGAGAAATACATCAGTTTTAAAAACTTAAATTCGTAAAAGTGCTGATCACTAGTTCAGCTTTACAAAATTATTCTTCATTTTCACCGGAAGAGGAACTTTCCTCCTTTTCACGTTCAGCAAGGAACTTAAAAACATATCAAGACACACACGGTAAGCACAATTATATATATTTTGCTAGTTTTCCCGCATCGCTTTACATTGTAATGACAGGTCTTAATTCCTAATTCTCAAATAAACATACCCTAGCAGCTTCTCGTTTCCTAAAAGCTCTTATTAACGGCTTCTCTTTGGATGGTCCGGCACAAGCATTGTGCGATGAGGACTTGTTCTTGTCGTTTTCTCGATCTCGTCTTGGCTTCTTATTTTGTGGAAAGACCACTTTTAAAAATGGAGGGAATGGCGTCGGGTTTTAAAACGCTTTTCAAGGCATTTTAAACCCAGAAACTGTGCGATCACCGATTGTGCTTCAAAGGAATCGGCAGTAAAGTGAAGACTGCAAAATCGGGTAGAGGTAGTCGGGTTAAGAAAATCAGAACGCTTTTAATTCACGGCATTCGTTTACAGCAAAGCAAAGTTGGGATCTTAAGGCCATTTATGAAGGCTTACTCCATCTTTGCGAGTGTTCGAACATCCACCAGCTTCATAGAAATGATGCATTATTAATTTCATTGGCAAAACATGCTCTCTTTTTTCATGAATTTCTCTTCAACCCTCAAAATAATCTCACCGGAAAGGTTTGCGGGTTCTCTCTTCACGTCACTTCCGGTTTTGGGCCAAAGCGGTGAAGCTCGAACAGCAGGTCAAAAACTTTCCCATTTGGACGGAATTTAAAAATGATTGACCGCTAATTTTTTTTAATATCTTTTATTTGGGTTATAAGCTATCTTTTTTTCAAAATTTGTGGTGGGGTATAGAGTATCCCTTTAATTATCAGTCATCGGTTTCCACCGTTAATTATGCGAGTACATCATTACTCCACGAACGTGCGACATTACTCCATTCATATATGGTGAATTATACCTGTTCAAAGCAATGTAAACGAAAGCAAAATGACCAATGTTAATGCCTTTGTTATAAGGGCTTGTTGGAATGAATAAAACAGTTGTTTCGGTTTCATTTAAGTAGAAATCAAACATTACTCCACGAAAAGTACGAAATATAAAAAAGATAATTAGATTTATGTTTTAAGAACTGTTTCCAAATGGAGTATTGTTCAAAATAAGGAAATCATTTACTTTAGAGATTTATAACAGGGTTCTCTGCTCAGCTTTTAAGTTCTTAACCACAATCCACTGTAATCGAAATGAAAGCCCTTTTAAAAGATGTTTTTGGAGTGCGTTTAGGTGTGGAGTATTGTGGAGTAATGTTTGCAGAAGTACTCATGCGAGGTCACGCAAATTTGACAGGCCGTTAACACAGAGATAATAAATATACCAATAATCATTTTTATTCGCTTTTCAAGTTTTTTTCGGTTTGCTTGTGTTGTTAGTATATCATTCAAAGCTCAATCAAGTTACTCCTACACGACATTTTCTCGTTTCGGATCCACGTTCATTGTCCATCTACGTGATGTTTTTCGTGGACCTGCATGCAGTTTGAAGCGTCGTTCCAGAAAACTATTATTGAACTCAGTAATAACACGTATTATTAATATTAACTTATAACGTAGCATTGCTAAAATGTTTTCCTAGGTAATAATATTTGGCCTTTTAGAGTGCAGGTCAGTGCAATGTATTTCGAGGTTTTCACAGACTTTATGTCACGCAACCGTTACTGTTTGATCATTATTATACATTTGTAATAATCCGTCAATTTGAACGTTTTAACTTCTGACATTGACACAAGAAAGACTAATTAATTATCATTTAGCGGACGATGTCTTAGCCCTATATCGGTAATACTTTTGATTTTATGAGTAGTTAAAAGTTCTTTTCAGTTTTCATACAACCAAAGACAAAAGTGTTGGGAAGGTTCCTTGTTTTCCTCACCCCTCCCCCCTCTTTCTAACAGGGATTCTAAGAGGGTGCGGTAAAAAAACTAAAATTGTGCGGGAGTTTTGGGGCAAATAGAGTACCGAAGGGATGATGTCACAAAAACTAAATTTGTGAAATTATGGGATTTGATTAGATATTCGGAAAGGGCATGACGAAAAATGCCCGCTTGCCAAAAATCAGCCCCTTATTGCAATTTGGAGGTGACATATTGGCACCGTTATGCTCTGATGACTCCATACAGACCTTTCTAATTTTTGCCTTGGTTCATTACGTAATGAACCAAGGCAAAAATTAGAAAGGTTTGTATGGAGTCATCAGAGCATAACAGTGCCAATATCTCACCCCCAAATTGCAATGAGATGCTGACTTTTGGCAAGCGGGCATTTTTCGTCATGCCCTTTCCGAATATCTTATCAAATCCCATAATTTCACAAGTGTGACATCACACTTCGGTACTCTATTGTGCGGGAAATAACTTCGATTGTGCGGGAAATTGTGCGGGATTGCGCAATCCTGTGACCAACCAAATATTCAATCACCAGTGTTCTAGCCAGGCCAGAAATATATGACAGGGAGGAAAATTCTGCATAAATGAAAAATACAAATAGATGTTTTACTTTCGGGATTAAAATGTACCCAGCAATCTCCAATTTGCGGCTGTTTTTCTTCACCAAAGTTTATTTGTCTCAACAAAATCACATTGCGTGACACGATGAACTCGATCGGGGAAAACTGAAATACCACCTCTAAATAAAATGTTTCCGATCTGAGCGAGTTCCTTTATGAAAAATCCGTACATTTTTTGTAGTGTGAATAATTTCCATTAAAGGTTCACACAATTTTTTCAAAAGTTTGCCGCTAAAACACAACCTCGTGGTGTATGCAAATTGCGTGCTAAATGTAATTTGATAGCATGTTTGTTTTGCATTTTCCTGAATGAAAACATCTTTCACTTGATTGAAAAAATCAAATTCAGTATTCTGATCAGAACTTAATAATTTTCTCCTATCAATCCGAAGTTCCATCGCTTTAATAGTTTGTTTGTCAAATCGCAAACTTCATCAGTTTTTTGCGAAAATAATTCAGACAGTGACATTCCTTTTGGCGAGACCGGCTACATTTCATCGGTGTTTCTTCTTCAGTCCCCGACATATTAAACTGAAATAGGAAGCGAAAGCGCTCAAAAAAAATATCAACAGTCTGCTAAGAAAAACGACATAATGTCTGGAAAACGACAACTAAAAAGCTACACAAAAAAATTGATAGGAAGTCGGAAAGAAGTAAAACTGAGACTAGTTCCCAGGACGGCGAAGAGAACGCCTTGTTGTTTTTATATCGATCCGCTCGAGCTGTTCGAGGAAAGCGGGGGATTTCTCGATTGTTTGGAAGGGAAATGGACTGAAAATAGCCTAAAACGTTTCTCGAAAGCTTGATAAACAATAGAAATACCTGATTTAATTAAAATTCTCAGCAAATATTTGAGTATTGTGCGGGATTGTGCGGAGTTTTAGGAATTGTGCGGAATTGTGCGGGTTTGACCGAATTGTGCGGTACCGCACCCGCGCACCCTGTCAGAATCCCTGTTCTAAGTTGCTCAGGGGCACCCAACGAAATGTTTCGGTAAAATATCTGTTCGGATGGAAGGTTGGCTAAAAATTTCGAAAAATATCACCGAGTGATTCCCTAGACTTTTCGACGTTTTTCGGAAAATCATGAAGTTGCCCTAGAATTTTCGGAAATAATGCGAAAACCCGAAAACCATGAAGTTGCCCTAGAATTTTCGGAAATAATTTTATGTCTCATAATTTTCGAATGTTTTTTTTTGTCCGCTAAAACAAACAAAACAAACGGAACAAAGATGAATCCTGCATATGAATGCAGTAGAACAACTGAGTTAAGATCCTGCTGTTTGGAACCATAAGGGAAGACTCAGTGCCATTCGTATAATTTATTACACCCCCTAACGTTTTCGGATGAATAGGTTTTACGCCTATAATATTCGGATGAGCATTTATATTGCCTAGTATTTTCGCTAAATTGCTATACGCACAAGTATAAAAAAAATGTCTCCTAAAATTTTCTTATGAAAGTATTGGCTACTCCATGTCCTCGAACTTTCGAAAATACCCATCAGGATAGCTAAAACTTTCGGATGAGAAGAAAAAGCCCCCTAGAACTTTCGAAGCGACCAAAGTTCCCCTAAGATATCCGAACAGATAAATATTTTTTAGGGCAGCTTCAAATTAACCAAACAGGCTTCTAAAGCATAGAGAAATACATATTAGACATTTCTGACGTATTTGGAAACATTCGGTCGTTGGGTGCCCCTGAGTTGCTGTTAACGCAAATACTTAACTTACACTGTCTTTTGTATAGACGTCTTCAACATTGGATTTGGTGGAGAGGCGGGCTATAAAAAGCGTTGTGCGCGCCTTTAATTGAGCTGAAACTCAAAGGTAGTGTCATTTTTTAGCGTTTTACAAGCCTTCCAAACTAATTTTGTCTTGGGTTGTAGTCCCGTAGTCGATGAATGCGCCACCTTTCGCGCAACAAGGTTTTTGAACGAGAAATATCCATGTACTCCATTAACATTTCGTGTTACTCGCGTTTAGAACGAGGAATACCTGTGCAATGCAGCTACCTTTCGCGCAACACGCTTTTAGAACGAGGAATATAAGCTTACATGTACGGAGTTGTACGACTGCGGAAGCAGCATTAGAACACGACTGCGGGAGCAGTTCTCTTAAGTTAGATAATTAGTGGGCCGGGTATTCTGCAATTTAGCCCTTACAGACTACTTACCTTTCACAGCAGATGAAATTAGAAGCAAGCAAATAACCCAACTATTTGAGATCCGCATCATACTTGTAAGGTCTTGTAAAAGATTTCACCGAACCAAAAATAATGCTTCGCTTGCAGTTTTCTTCCCGGACTCAAAAGGACTGGAGCCAGTACTCGGACGTGGCAGAGGCATTGGCAGAGGCTGATTGGCTCAGGCTGTTGTTTGAATGGTTACGTCAATTATAAATTTAGCCTTATTGCGTTCGAAGAACGCAATCAGGCTGCTGTTTGAATGGTTACGTCAATTATAAATTTAGCCTTATTGCGTTCGAAGAACGCAATCCAAGAGAGCGCTTACCATTTGAATGGAATTTCCGGTTGGAATTTTCCGACAAATGGTACTGGACTTTCCTTACTGAAGGAAACGGAACAGGAATGACCTGTACCATTTGTATTTTACCGAATGCCGAGAGGCACTGGGGGTGAAAAACAAAACGACGGCGGGAAAAACTACTAGTAACAGGAAAATACTTTTATAAGCTTACCCTAAAACGCGATTGTACGCTTTCAAGCCCTGCTACAATTCTCCAATTTTACCAGAACAATCATTTATTTATTTACTTATTCGCTCAAGTTAACGCTAAAATTCCAGCCCTGATTCTTTGCTACGTACGACTACGTTTCAATTATGCGCGCGAATCGCTCATGCAGCAAGCACGATTCGTAAAAGTTAAAGCAAAACAACTAACGGCAATAAAAAATGTCTATCTTTCTAACCTGTTAAATTTCACAATCATGCTGTAGAAAACCTGTCAATATAGCCGATGAAAAGTGGCAATTTCCATACGAATAAACTCGGAGTAAATTTCCTTCTTCAAAGTGATCCGCCATCTTCGAGCTTCCTTATTTCGCGAAGAAGCCTGGTACTAGTGATGCGAACAAATGGTACAGAAAATTCCGGTCGTTCCGGTGAAAGCGAGAAAAAAGAAAAAACCTTGAAAGGTATTACCTTTTCCCCGGAAAATTTCCGTTGGGATGAACCGTTCCATTTGTTTTTCCACCGGAATAACCGGTTTTTCCATACAAATGGTAAACGCTCCTAATTTCGTGTTGGTTGTTCTGTGGTTTACGTACAGTAAAATTTGAGATTTTTTGGTAGACGGTCTTCCAAATGGCCGCCCCTATTGTTTTTTTTTTTTTTTCGGGGGCTCATTTCCGCCGGAAATTCCTTCGAACGCGTCTCCATGATCTGTGATCATTGCTAGTTAAGGCTCCTAAAACTAAGAATTATTAACGCTAAAAAATATGAATACGATATAGAGGTTATTCGGAGAAAGGTTGTGTAATACGGCTGGGTATTTTACGAGTCAGTTTTTATTTTTTCGAGGTTTTACGCGAGAAACGAGTAAAAATGACTAACCGTATTATAGCGTGCGTGACAGGCG
Organism: Dendrophyllia cribrosa; assembly: GCA_024195265.1. NCBI lineage: Eukaryota > Metazoa > Cnidaria > Anthozoa > Scleractinia > Dendrophylliidae > Dendrophyllia > Dendrophyllia cribrosa. Next base: position 47,433,663 of record JAJLRJ010000006.1, read on the forward strand.
TAAACAGGGAGGGGGAGGGGGAGGGGGAGGGGGAAGGGGGCGCGCGAAAAAAAAGGGAGGGGAAAGGGAAGGAACGCCTGCTATAAGAACCGGGCTATTCGTATTACGCCCACCGATTTTCAGATAATCAGATTTTATTATTCAACACATTGATACACCACCCAAATATGGTCAAAAAGTTATCGATATACGCTATGTCTACATGACGTATATCCAACGATAGCGGTAAATTTCGCATTTTGACAAGAGAATGCAAAAATGACAAGAATAAATATGACAAGAACAAAAATGATAAGATAAAGTGCTCAATTCAAAGCGATGATTTATTTTGCTGAATTATATACAGGAGAATCGAGGCATTTTCTACCATTCCTAACAGTATCTGTCCTCTACAATATTATCGTCTTCTCTCGCTGTTCTTGGCAATACCATTTTTATAGCAACATTTTTACAACATAAATCCGCATATCATTCACTATATACAAGGTCTCATAGTATTGTTCATAAAATAAGTTCATTTTGGTTCGGACAACATTGATGTGCTACTATTTCACAGTTATTTATACGGTGAAATTTCTAACAAAAAAATATAATAATAAATTCTACCAATGTACCCCTGTCTACAAATACCGACTACAGTACTGTATTTCTGTCGGTTTTGTCCGATCATATAAATACGCCAAGACTTACCGAAGTCAAATCAATGGTTAGGAATTAATTGCGGTTTGAGCCAAGAGTAACTATTAACAAACTAGCAAAATAAAAGAAGTATTTTTCGGTTTCAATTTAATGTGACTTTTGGGTTTTCCGCAACGTGTTCCTAAAAATGGCCAGCATATTCCCTTCAAGGTTCCCGGCAGATAAGTTGTCGAGCAGTTTGGTGTAAATCATTAGAGCGGTTTTCACATTGAGTGTCGTGAAACCAAAACCAAAGTAATCACTCTGGCCAATCACAACAGACGCAGAGAATCCAATGAACTAATCAGCTCAAAGCAAATACATGTAGCGGGCGCCAAGCGCGGGAAAAAGCCTACAGGCAAGTCACAATTGGTTTTAGTTTTACTTCTGATTGGTTGAGAAAGTGGCGCGAGATTTTTTAGCCAATCAAAAAGCTTAGCAATGCAAAACCAAAAGCAATCGTGAAATTACTATTGACACTAAATTAAAAACGGCACTCGTTTTGCTTAATTTCTTTTTCTTGTAGATTGTGTCTGTGTCGCTATTACGGCTTGTACACCACGCTGAAATGCTGCGTTATAAGCTGGGAGAAACGCCTAAAAGGATAAGAGATAAAAAGAAAATTAGCATAAATGTACACAAAATATAAATTTAAATGAATCATTGGATAAAAAAATGTACAAAATGTACAAAAATGTACAAAATGTACACTGCTTTAATCTTTAGCCTGCGTAACCGTCGTTAAGTTTCCTTCCCGAAAGTGTGAAGAGGCGCTCCTTCCCTTTCTCATTTTTCCCTGCGTCTCACTCTTACCCTTCAAGCTTTCGGGCGCCGCTCTAGGGAAAGAAACTTGAGATATTTGTTATGTTTGGTGTTCTACAAACTCGCTGATATTTTTGGATCCATCACGCAATCTTTCGTCCTGAACAAAAAAGGGTGCGTGACAAATTAATGGGAAGTCACGGTACGTTACGTTACACTGATCTACAAAACAGACACTCACCTCATCCCAGATAAGCTCTGCAAAGTGATCCAGCTTGGCGCCATATTCCCTGAACTCCCCACTGAAACGAATATACGACCACACTACAATGGCCAGCAGTGCGGCCCAGATCACTAGATTGCACATACGCACAAATGATACCAGGCCCACCGAGCCGAACACAGTCGAGAAAAAATATCCCAGCACCACTAGCGTGAAGAAAACCGCGGGTGTGCGCGCGGCATTAAAGATGTTCTTGCCATCATTCAGCTTCTCAAAGTTCTCAAATGCCTCGCCGATCTCCTTTACGAGTCTCTCCGCATACTCTTTGCTAAATTCACTTCCTCCCATCTTGCGTGTTCCGTGAAACATGGCTAACGATGCCTCTTTAGCCTCCGCATGTTTCTTTTGGAGTTCGTGAGGAGCTAGGTATGGTGTGTCGCCACCACAAAGCTGAAAAAAAAAGTGTTAATGATACGCAATCACAATTCTGCAATAATTCCTCCTCCCGGGCATTTGAAATTTTGATGATTGGCTCGGTCAAATTCCCCCCCCCCCCCTCGGACCAAAATTGCGTTCAAATACCCTTCACCTACACCAATACATACATGCATACATATTTTATTCAAGATTCTAGCACCAATGTCGGATTTTGATGATGAAATGTTTGGCAATAAAGAAAGAAATTTTGCATTTATGGACACCTCCTTACAATGGACTGGCAATGTTCACAACTTGGTGATGAAGCACCGTGCCCAAGCACCGTGCCCAAGCACCGTGCCCAAGCACCGTGCCCAAGCACCGTGCCCAAGAACTTGACCAAGCACCGTGCCCAACCACCGTGCTCGGACACCCGGTGCACAAGCACAGTGCCCAACCACCGTACCCGGGCAACAGGTGCACAAGCACCGTGTCCAACCACCGTGCCCGGGCAACAGGTGCACAAGCACCGTGCCCAACCACCATGCCCAAGCACTGTGCCCGGGTACCTGGTGCATAATGCCCAGGAGGCACTAGTCTGAACACTACTTTTTGCTTTTTGTAAGTACCCATGCCAAACATTGGGAATAGTGCTTGGGCACAGGTACAAGGTCGACACTTAAAAGATGGACACCTCCTTATAATTAAAGTGTACAACTTTCTTAGATGGAGACACCCCTAAAGTGTTCACCTCTTCACGACATCAAAACTTAGTTGGATGTCCATCTGAAGGTGAACTATTCTCTAGACATTCCCTTGGAAGGACATGTATATGAATCTGACGCTCCACTTTCTCTCGCCTGAAGAAGTTATTTTAATAATGTTATTTATTTTAAAGACTCACAAGCTCCATCCGTTTTGTGTAAGAGTCTTTTGAACTTGCAAGGGCTGCAAGGTTATTTGCTTCAGCTGTGGCCTGAAAAACACATCAGAATGAATTTATTGATCAAGCACGCATCCACTGTATTATTACAATAACAAAAAAAAATGCTTACCAGTAACATGGACTTGGGCTGTGGTAACTCTTCACCTTGGAAAATCTTCATGTAAGCCTATCACAAAAAAAGTCTTAATTATCGATGGTTGGACAAAACATTCCATGTGACCACACTGTAGTTGGGCATCACAGAGTTTGAACAGTGTGCTGCCATCTTTAATAACACTAAGGTGAAGGAATCAATATTAATAATGCACCAGGTGTTTTACGCATGCACTTGTGTATTTCACTTCCTCAACTTTCTTTGAGAAAAAAAAAACAGAGTGGTTAAATTGTTGTGTTATTCAGCATGGTCGTGCGGCAATTGAAATCCAATCAACCAACAGATGGGAAAATAGGTCACTGTGAACAGTCTGTTCATGATTGCATGTGCATTTGTTGAGAACACATGCCCTTTCTAGTTCTCCTTGGCTTTGGAAACTATGCGGGTTTGAAGGAAGGGAAACAGCTTTAAGAGAGTTTAACAACTTAACTGTGAGCTCAACTGAGTTGTCAAGATTCTAGTACTGTAACATTTACTGCAGAATTAGATGTACATGTAGACATGAAAGTTCCATACTTACTTTAAAATACTCCAGCAATCCTCTGCATGTAACCTCTCCTCCGTTTATACTCTTAACAACAAGGTTCTCAGCAGAAAGAACTGAAGGGGTGAGCTCACGTAACTGAGTCTTAAACTCCTCATCAATGTCTGTCAAAACAGTTACAATATTTGAACAATAATTATTTGCCAAAGGCGAAGTGAATATCTGGTGAATATTCATCAAGGGGAATATTCACTAGATATTCACTGAGCTAGAGGCGAATAATTGTTTTAGTATAATTGCAGAGATGCCAACCTCTGGAGATTGAAAATAGGGAGTTTTTTCTGAGGGTGAATTTTTTTTGCGTCAAAGGCGTGAATCGAGCGACATAGTCGCGAGCATCAAAGGGGTCCAGAAAAGTTTTTTGGACTTTACCCTCTAAAAGTGCCATTTTAGACCGCATTTTTTTGGATTTTGGGAAAATTTGGGCATAGTTAGTAGAGAGCCCCTATTGTTTGGCGCCTTTGAAGTTCGCCGGGTTTCCTAACCAGTCCCCTCTACTAACTATGATTTGGGTTAAATTCTTAGCTTATTGTAGAGAAAAAGATCCAAAGTCGCTTTTATCCAGGAGATTTGGTGACCCATACGGGAGACCGGGAAATTAGTTCCATATCTGGGAGACTCCCAGATAATCCGGGAGAGTTGGCATAAGTGCAATTACTCAGGTGATTATCAGAGAGAAAAATAACCGAGCACGAAAGAAAATGTAATTGTATTTTATGTAAATGTATTTTAATTTTTCCCATTTCCGTCACTGCACAGTTATCTTTTACTAATTAGGACAATTTTCATAACAATATTGTCATACCATTGAAAAGGTATCTGTCCTTAGTAGAATGTTATAAAACAGTGTTAGGACTGAATGGCCTAGACTTTAATGATTATTTTGAGTGTTGTAAAAGTAAAAACACTAGAGCTAACCATTCATATAAGATCCAAACAAAGTCAGCAAGAGTTTATTCCTTGAAGTACTCCTTCTTTGTAAGAATTATCAAAGACTGGAACAATTTACCAAACCATCTATTTGGACATGATATCAACATCAATAGATTTAAAACGAGTTTAAAAAAGTGGACGAACATCAACTGATTACATATTTATACAAAAAATTTATATTTTTCTGTAACTACCTCGTCATGCAAGGTGAATTTAGCGACACTATACATACGCCTCCACCAATGAGAGCCGAGCGGAATCTCTATAATCACCTGAGTAATTTTACTAAATAAATATAAAGCCCAGTAAATAACATGTGGATAAAATCATTTATACAATAACTGAATATAATGCACATGCTCTGATCCATCAACAGCTATTGACATTTCACTCGTCTGCTAAACCACATGGAACATGGAGTTATTATATAAACGCAATAGACCACATGTTTCTATGCATTAATAACACTCAAAAGGCTTGAAAAGCAATTGCCTTTGGCTCATGACTTACAATCTTTTCTCGTGTTCATCTAACATCGGGAGTGGTTTAATAAAATCATAGAAATGCATGGTCTATGGCTTAAATATCTTAAATACATCAAAATGTACCTGATCATTTGGCTCAAAGTTTTAATAGTACAAACTCTATGTATTCTTACAATCTAAGAAACTCAACACATAATTTATTTGTACCAAGACCGTATACTGAGGCTGGAAAAAATAGCTTCCACTATAGAGGGGAGGTTCTCTGGAATAGTCTATCAAATACTATTAAAGGACAGACAAGCCTGAAATCGTTTATATCACATTTGTAATTTAGTATAATTGTAACGACCATATTTATTTAATATTGTATTTTTTATTGCATGATTTTTGCACGGCTCTCTGGAAGAGCATTTTTATGAATGGGATTCCATGATTAAACAAAGATGATTGATTGATTGATTGAAGTATAATTCATGATAACTACCAGAGTGAAGTAAGAAAAAATTATGTCGAAAATTTTAATGTGAAGATCATCCAAAACACCAACCTTTCAAACTACCATCAAATGAGGGATTTGTAGCTACTTTTAGTCCAGGATGCGGCATTAAGAAACAACCAATTTCATTAAAGCAGGACTTGATGTGCTTCCTGACTTGTGTCAGCTCAGAATGCTGCTTTTCTGTCATGCGCAGACGTTTCTCTAAGATTTGACTTCCACCTTCAGATCCATAAGGAGCCTCGTAAGGGAAACTCCAGTCTCGCACCAAGAACATTAATCTCTGAAAAATAAGCAGATAAGCACAAATGAGGACCATCTGTGGCCCGTGTTCCACTTCACTAATTGTATAAATATTACCTTCCAATGCTATCAAAACCACTAGTCGAGAGCAGTAAAACATCTGTTTGAAATTTGAACTTGAGGCAACTGAAATCTCATCATGTGATAACTGTTTTGTTGACCACGCGATTGGTAAAATTGAATCTGCGATGATCAAATTTCAACTCGCAAGCATGTCCGTTTAAAAGTAAATATTGCCTTTGATGTCCTAAGATACTGGTTTTTTTTCTTGGAAAAAAATCATAAACTTCACCCTTTCAGAAAGTTTCAGACACAATATCTGAGTAAAACAAATCTGAGGACATGTACTGGGGTGTTTTTTTTATGCTAGACAGAAGCAAATGCGAGTTGAAATTAGATCATTGCATGTTCAATTTTACCGATGACGTGGTCAATAAAATGGGTGTCTAAGGTGGGCAGTCTCCTCATGTTTGAATTTTAAATGGCTGTTTTACTGCTCTGGTGATTTTGATAGTATTTCCATCAGACTATACAAAGAAGTTAGGTTGGGAGGAAAGTGTTACCACAACACTAGCAGGGTATATGTTGTAGTTAATTTTTTATTTCAGGTAATTTTTGTTTTTCCTTTGTTTCAAATTCATTACCATACCCAAAAACAATGGAAAAATAAAAATTACCTGAGATATAAAATTAACTACAACATATACACAGGGAGCATTCCAGGGGTTCCGAAACCCCCCTTTTCTCGAGAGATAACGAGAATTGAGAATAGAATCTTCATAAAAAAATTGAGAAAGGAGCCAAATTTTTTAATGTGAAAATGAGAAACTAAAAGTTAATCTGAACTGTCTTGAAAGAATTATTTCGGACAAGATGGAAGATGGACAAGATGGAAGATGGACAAGATGGAAGATGGACAAGATGGAACCCTATTTCAATGTGAAAACAAGAAACAGGAAGTTGATGCTATTTTAATTTGTAGTTGACACTTCACTTCAAGAAATTTTTTCTTCCTAAAGGTGCCATACACATGCATTTAATAGGCCTGTAACGTAAAATATAAATGTTGTTTATAGTGGACAAGCACTTAGCTATAATCTAGCTAATTCACAGGCACGCCACTCAAATATGCCCGTGAATTAGCTAGATTATAGCTAAGTGGACAAGCACTTAGCTATAATCTAGCTAATTCACAGGCACGCTACTCAAATATGCCCGTGTACCTGAACTGTCTTGAGTGACTGATATTGGACGAGATGGACCCCCCCCAACCCACCATTGCAAAAAGGCTGAGTAAGTCATTGACTAGTAACTGTTATGTTACCTGAAATGGTTTAATGTTGCTTTCTTCCATCGCCAGTTTGCCATATTCTGTGAAAAGCTGGAGACACAAGAATTAATATAAACTATTTTACACATTCTCCTTTGTTTTATTTTATTTTGACGTGTGATAATAATTATCCGACTTGTTAAATGTCTCACTCAAAATCTTGTAAGACTCAGTTTCTTTATTTATCTATGTACCAAATTTATTTATCTCCGTATTTTATTTGTAATGTGATTTCTTATTTATCTATTTATTTCTAAAAGCACCTGCCTCGATTAGCTTGATGCTACCTGCGGGTGCCTATAATTTTGTATATAATTTATTTGTTTAATAAAATGATGATGATGATGATGATGATGACATGTCAGAAACTCCTTCCAGCAAAAGAGCTGGTTTGAAACTTAATTATTGTGACAACACTCGCCATTTTGGCTGAGTGACTTTCAGAACTGTATGAAAAAAATGTACAACTTGCACTTGCCCAAGAAGATTTAGCACTCGCCTGGCAAGTGCTATTTCCCATCCTTGCAATTCAACAAAGACTGCACTGCATTATTTGTACCTGGAGATGTTGAAGGTCATCTTCTTGTATATTCTGTGTTATGTTATAGATCTACAAACACGTGATAAAATTAATATTAGCATATTACTTTAAATTAACCTTTTATAATCAGTGATTTTATCAGTTGTCACAGAGATTTTCAGTGAATGAAATCATGCAAAACTGTTAATGGCTCTGGATTTCAAACAAATTTAACTCACTGGAAAAAAATCTAATAGTGTGAAAGCCAAAATTGTTTCTAATTACCATTGTGAAAGTTAATTAATACATGTAAACTTTGAAAGGTTGGAAATCAAACATGATATATCAAACTTGGTGTTTGAAACCCATGGGACATTTTCACACTTAGATGTAATCCCGGGGGGTGGGGGGGGTACTCAAAAAAATTTTGTACGGGGATGCCCCGCCGGAGGTCCAAACCCTTACCCTTTCATATACCGTTTTTGACAGAAAAGGTACCTCTTTCATATACCTTTCATTGAAAATGGTACCCCTTTCATATACCTTTCGTTGAAAATGGTACCCCTTTCATATAGCCTTTGCGTGCGTCTGTTTAATATATTTTGAAAGTCCCTTTTTATAATACTTAAATTGCAGTTTTCCCTACCTTTTTTATGCTTCAACTCGTGTTTTCGCTACCATTTCCTATTCTTCGTGAAATCCCTACCCTTTCACATACTTCAACTCGTGAAATCCCGACCCTTTCATATACCTCCAGCCTCAAAAAGGTACCCCTTTCGGGCGGAGCATCCCCGTATAGCCCATTATAGGGAGTACCCCCGTACCCCCCCCCCCCCCCCCCCCCCCCCCCCCCCCCCCCCCCCGGATGTAATTTATCAGTCAACGATATAAGTGTGTAGATAATACCTGGGTTGAACTGGTCATGGTGCTGAGTGCAAAGATTGTTGCACAGTCTTTTACAGTTGATGAGCTGTCAAATGCACCCTGAGTATCCATCAGCAAAACTACAATCTGAATGAGAAACATCATGAACACCAAGTTAGGGCCTGTTTTTATACAAATACAGGTTAAACTAAGTCAGAATTTCATCAAATTGAAAGATTTCAATTAAACATTAACTTGGGTTGCTTACCTTGATTATATATATTTCAGTCAGATCATGCAACAAAACCAGTCACACATGACTTACCAGGCAGCTGATCTTGGGGGGGGGGGGGGAGGCAGATCCTGGGGGATCGGATCTAGGGGAGGCAGCTCTAGGGGAGGCAGATCTAGGGGAGGAAGATCTAGGGGGATCTAGGGGAGGCAGATCCATGGAGATCGGATCTAGGGGAAGCAGATCCAGGGGAATTGGATCTAGGGGAGGCAGATTTAGGGGGGATCGAGGGGAGGCGGATCCAGGGGGATCGGATCTAGGCAAGGTGGATCTTGGGCAATGGGGAATCTAGGGGAGGCGGATCTAGGGTGATAGAGGGGAGGCAGATCCTGGGAATTGGATCTAGGGGAGGCAGATCCTGGTGGATCTAGGGGGAAGGATCTTTGGGGATCTAGCTAGGGGAGGCAAATCTAAGGGGATCTAGGGTATGTGGATCTAAGGGCCTGTCCTCTCTTTATCTTGCAAAAATATTAAGTACTTTCTAACATTTTTACTCTACCCTTGGACCCCCTTATACACCTTGTTCCAAAAAGGAGGGCAATTTATTATTCTTTTGTATGCATTTTAATTAGCCCTCTTTGCCTCATTTTCGCGTGAAAATTCTGTTGTATTTTGTACATGCTGATGAGGCAACAAGGGCTAATTAACATACATATAAAAGAATAATAAATTGGCCACCATTTTGGAATAAGGTGTATTCACTCTGCCCCCTCCCCTCCCCCCTTACAATGCAGTCTGGATCTACCACTGCTTACACAATAAACTTCGGTCAAAAATATTCAATTTATTAGTTAAATTAAATTTGCCTCGCACCTCCCACTCAATGTCAGCCTTTGTGGACTTAAGTATGAGGTTAGGTAAGCAATTTTCCACTGATAAATTAGAGTTAGTAACAGTGCCTAGTGGGGCTGTGTGCAGGGGTGGTTTCTGCTCCCAGGATTATTATGGATACCTCCCTGCAACCTTTTAACCAGAAATTGAAAAGTGGCCATCTTGGAAGCTTGTTCCCCTGTACAATTTCAAAGGCATTGGACAGGTGAATTTTCCATGAATTTCTAAAAACTCTGGCTGTCCTTTGGATGCCCAGACACTCTACTGGCTCCCAACTCACCAGCTCCCAAACTCATCTATTGATGACAAGTTTAACTGAGAGCAAATGACCGGTGTATGGACTGTCATTGGTTTGAGTCCTGTTTGAGACTCTTTCTCAAGACCTTCACTATCAAACAAAACATTTACTGACTAAACTGACCTCTTCGCCACTGGGAAGAGTCTTAACATATGGCTTGCTCCAAAGAAGTATACCAGTTGTATCTCGCTCTGATCCCCCTCTCCAAGAGAACCCTTCCAAGGCTTCTCTTTCTCCACCTATCCAGTCTGAATATGTTCCCTGGTAGTAAATATAACAATTTTCTCCAGTGATTCATTTGTAGTATTTTTATACAATTATAAACAGCTGTTATTATAATGTCATATCAAAGAACAAGGGGTGTGTTTTCAACAACTGGGTATTCTTACATAATATAATACAGTGAACCTGTATTAAGCAGACACCAGCTACTTGTGTTCCTAAATTTTCTTCCCATATTTACTTAAAACAAACCTGAGAGGACCCCTTTATTAAGTGGACAGTAGTGAGGGTCCCACAGGTGTCCACTTAATACAGGTTTCACTGACTGTAATAAAATAAGCTTTTTAGTGACTTGCCACTTCCCAATGTCTTTTATCCTAGCACCAGTTAAAACTGACTGCAACTAAAGTTTCAACAAAATCTGAGTGACATACAAGACTTCTAAACAATTTTTTTTGCAAAGCTGTGAAAGACCCTCTCCAGGGGTAACCAACTTATACATTAGTACCTGCTGTCTAAGTAACCAAAGGCTGCTAAAAATTTTTAAGTACAAAGTACAAGTATGTCTGATTAAGAATTGTAAGATTTACTTCATAGATGGATAATCTCAGCTCTCTGCAAAATATATGACTTTGTGTTAATAAAAAAAAACTTAATCAACTTTAAATGATAGTTGGCGTTGGCTTAATGCAAAATCACTGAAACAAGAAGAAGACAAATATTTGCATATGCAGATACACCTCATATGTATACATACATGCATAACTTGATATTGTCTGGTTACAGATTGCAAGCGAACCTACAGATTAATACCATGGTCATTTATATCATGTTCCTTGCAGAATATAATTCCCTTGGAAGTACTGGATGAACATTTTTCGAAACCGGTAGCAATTTTATGTTCGTTCTTACTTCCACCTGTATCAACAAACACACGGCAATCCCGGCCTACTCTCTCTAGCTCTAAATAATTCACATTCGTACAAGAAAGGATTTATATCAAACTCAGGTCTTTGGTTTTAATGTTGATACGTGTATTGAGAAGGAAATTAAGCCTAAATGTAAGTACCAGCTATTAAAACAAATGTTAAAAGTACTCTTACGTAAGCGTACAAAAATATCTTTTTGTACATGTACATTCCTGCTCACCTCTCGGTCCAAGTACCGCAAAAAGAAATCCAGTAAAAACGATTTTCCTTTTCGAAAGGCGCCAGCCACAGAAACTACAGCAACCTTCTTGTCTCTGAAACTTTCATCGAGCAAGATCTCTTCCAAAGCTTTTTCGTCCAGCTCAAAACTATGACTCTCTGTCGCAACAACAACAGGCACCGGACGCGCGCCCAACAATTTTGAATCCAAATCACGTTCTTGCGACTGTGTCATTGTGCCTTCAGTCCCTTGAAAAAAAATAAAATAGCTGTTATTTAAGAGAAAAACACGACTGAATGACATAAGAAATATTTTTCGTGGAACACACCGTCGTTTTGATCAACTTCCATCCCTCACGTTATTTGAAATCGTTGAAATTGACCTTAGGGCTTTTTTTGTAAATTTCCAAAATGGCCGCGCTATTCTTCCGATCGCGCAGGACTATGGGACGGTCTAACTTTTTTTTTTTCCTTCTCAGAAAGTTCAGGGAGGGGTCGGTGGGAGGCCGACAACGTAAATCAAACATACGGTGCCTGAATACTAACTCAAAAAGCATTGCTCATTTTTTTTTTGTTATATTTTGTTTCAATTTTGATATCAAATGATTAATTTCAAGAAGTTTTATTTAACTCAATCCAGCCATATCGCAACAGCCGTTTCCACCCCACCCTAGAGAGAGGAAAAGCTCTTCCTCATTATGTAGGATCCTGGGAAATTTTCAAACTGGCGGACATTTTGTGTTCCTCTCGCAGCTAATAACTCTTTTTCGTTCTAAGCAGTTGGAAAAAATGTCAGAGACATATGGTAAAGCAAAACATAATCTAATTTGTAGCAATAAGACGCATTTTAGAAATCGCCTGCGCTTGCCATACAAAGTTCAAACTGTAACCCTGTGTTTACTAGTTTTGGAACAGATCCATTTTATGAACTTACTTTCTGCGAACTTCGTTTGCCCTAAAGTTTATTTATTTTTCAGATTTCCTTTTCAAGTTTCTGGTAATTGGTAGTGCTGGAACTGGAAAGTCATGTATTCTACATCAGTTTATAGAGGGAAAATGTAAGTTACATCGTTTATTGAACGATTCAAACGTAACGCCAAGACCGATTTTTAGCTAGAGCCAGGCTGCAGGAACAATTAATTATATTGATGCATAATTTTTTTTTACATACGATGTTCTTCTCACTTTTATCATTGTAAATACATGTACCCTTTTGTATTCAGACATTAACATGGACTTGTGCTATGTTTTGTTAGTTAAACAAGATTCCAGCCACACTATCGGTGTGGAGTTTGGCTCAAAGGTTGTGAATGTTGGAGGAAAGTCTGTAAAATTGCAAATATGGGATACTGCTGGGCAAGAGAGGTTCAGGTACGAATAAAAACTTTATTTACCATACACTTTGACAGCTTGTCGTAATATTAACAAACCACTGAGGTATTTACCTGAGCGATAAACCTACTTAATGTACAACTTAATGTTGTCATCATTATTTGAGACATGTATAGCGAGTATGCAGACATGCTTTTCTTTTTTCAGTAATTCAGTTGCCTTTGTTTTGGCCTATTTTTGGTTATTATCACCTCAATAACAAAATTACTGATTTGAATTAGTTTCAATAATTTGCTCTCTGCATTCCTATTTGAAGTTTACCATGAAGTATTTTATAAATATTTTTTGTTATTGATGAGATTAATTAGTGATTGAACTTCATGTCATACAATTCAGGGATAATAATAAATAATATTGCGCTTGTAATTTTAAATCGTTCTCGCTCTCAGCCAATTTAAAATTACTTGCCCGATTACTCCCTGAATTGTACTCCAGTCAGTCCAACACTATTACTTATCATTCTTGTGATAAACAAATTGGACTCTTGCCATGCAGTCTGTTCTTGTTTGTTCAATCAATTACAAGTATGATTTAATTACAGACCAGACTGAACTCCACTCAGTCCTCAGTTATCAGTTAAGTAAATAAATAAATAAATAACAACAATAATAATGTGTAATTTATATAGTGCTATTTCCTTGTAGCCCAATGGCGCTTTACAATCACATAATTCATTAAAGTGTATATGACAGTGATTTTTTTATTTGCTTGATCGAATCTACATGATGTTCTGATAAGAAAATGGAAAAAAGTTTTCAATATCGATTTTCCTTCTCCGCGTTTTGGCCGTCTAAACACGTGAAATTTCACTTCCGGTGTGTTACAAAACCGCGCAAGAAGAAAAGACTGTAAATAGTCCACTGTGACGTCAATACAAGAATGCCAGTGTCGCGATTTCTCAGTTCCTCCGTTTTTTGGTGCATGTTGCTACAACCATAGACGACACACCTTAATAGAACCATGTTTCTTCCTCAGGGTGCATCAAAAAATGCGAGGAACTGAGAAACCTTGACACCGGCATTCTTGTATTGATGTCACAGTGGCCGACTATTTCCAGTCTTTCTTCTTGCACGGTTTTGTAACACACCGGAAGTGAAATTTCACATTTTTAGACGGCTACAACGCAGAGAAGAAAAATCGTTATCAAAAATTTTTTTTCCATTTTCCTATCAGAATATCATGTAGATTCGATCAAGCAAATAAAAAAAATCACTGTCATATACACTTTAAATAAATAACTTGAACTAAAATAAAATAGTCAAATTAAATAAGCTAAAGTAAAATATGGCTATGCATATAAAACTAAAACTAGAAGTCATCGATACAACACTAATCGTAAGCCTGATTAAACAGATGAGTTTTGATATTAGCTTTAAAACTAGTTATAGTCTTACTGCAACGAATAACATCCGGCAAGGAATTCCAAAGTTTTGGTACAGCATACTGGAAAGCATGTTCACCATAACGTGATAAATTTGCACGTGGGATTAAATAATGAAATAAAATACATTAAATAAATAAATTGCAATGTCAATCAAGCATTTTGTTATTGGCGTGAGTAATAAGACCACCCCCTTATTTGCCCCTGTTTAATGTCATCCGACCGACCCAGATTTTGGCATTTTCAAAGAAGGCAATTTGGTCCCAGTTTTTATACCTAGTAGATGGCTGACTACTTCTCTAATTTTCAAAATATTCTTAATTAACTTAATTATTTAAGATAACTTAATTATTAAAGATAACTTAATTATTTAAGATAACTTAATTATTTAAGATAACGTAATTATTTAAGATCTTCAGGCTTCAAAAAGTCTTACTCTGGTGTTGCTTCAAAGCCAAAAAGAAAAAACAAAATGCTTAATACATAGATGAAAATGATCCATTGCAAGTTAATAATTAACCTATTTATTATCGTTTTTATTCTGCTTGTTTTCATTGTGTGTGGCAAAATAAAAAAATAAAAATAAAATAATAATAATAATAATAATAAAAAAATAATAACAATTATTGTTTGATCAAATTTATTGTTAGGTCTGTGACCAGAAGTTACTACAGAGGTGCTGCAGGAGCTCTACTTGTTTATGATATTTCAAGGTAAACTGTTTCAGTGTAGAGAAGAAACACAACCTGTTAGCCTAAGAAAAATCTATATATGTACCTTATTATTATAATAACTCACCACTCAATTTTTGTAATTGGTTCATTCATGATTCCCATAATTATGATTATTTGTAGTAAAAGTACCAGTAATATTTCCTACATCTGATGTCATATTGTGATTTGTTTTTCTTCTCAATATAGCCGTGAAACATACAATTCCCTCACAAACTGGCTGACAGATGCAAGGACTCTGGCCAGTCCCAATATTGTCATAATCCTCATTGGAAACAAAAAAGACCTTGATAATGACAGAGAAGTCACATTTCTGGAGGCCAGCAGATTTGCACAGGAAAATGGTCAGTGCATGTTTTGTGTGATAACAGTGTAATGTATACATGTTTTACATCCTTTCCATATGTGGGTATCTGTAACTGAAATCATTTTACTTTTAATATGGATCATCGACCATAAAACTAGACGGAGTAGTTTTTCACATAATTATACCTAAGGTCATAATGGAAGCTGATAAGAGATCTTTTTATTACAGTGATTGTATTTTTTAATACCTTTAGTTTGTACTTTTTAATGTCAATTTTATGTTTTTTTTTGTTTTGGTTTTTACTGAAGGGTAGTCCCAGCTGACTAAATCAAATATATTGAGTAATAAACTTCAACATTTTTTCCATTGTTTTAAGAGCATTACTCAATACCCTTTTGTTTTCCATGATATGACTCTAAGTTTTAAGAGTCATATAAATGAGATATGTACTAGGGCTATTCAGAAAGTAGGAGTGCTTGAGCGTTTGCGCAACCTAATACCGTGTAATGCGAAGTTAACACTATACAAAATTCCATTTTGCCTCACTTAACTTATTGTCATCTAGTATGGAATAGCTGTAAGTCATCCGACAGTTGAAAGATTGAGCAAGTCCAAGAGCGTGCGTTGCGGGCAGTATAGACATACGAGGAACTCCTTAAGCGCGCCAAGCTGCCAACATTATACAATAGACGTTTACAATGCATCACAAAGTTTAAGTACAAAGTTAAGAATTATCTAGGACCTAGCTGTATATCTGAACAATTGAAAGTCAAAAGTTCTCATTATAGTTTTAGCAACAACGACTTTGAGATACATCGTTTTTATACTATATACTATAGAAGACACTCGATTAGATTTCTAGGGTCATTCATTTGGTCCAAACTAAGCAGTGAGATAAGAGCGTTGCCTAGCCTCAAGTTGTTCGGGGCACAGATGCGCAAAATAGATCTTGCAAGTGACATGGACAACAACAGTAGTTGCTGCTTTCTTTGCAAAAATTGACTCATGTTTATTTATTTATATAATTTTTATATCAATGATAGTTTCTTATATTCTTATAATCTTTTATTTTACAATTATATAAATTCTAGATACACAAGATAGATCTACATGATTTTATAGTTTTTCAAATATCAATAATAGTTTTATTTTACGTTTTACTATTAAAAATTCTAGATACTGTACATTAGATAGATATATTTTGTTTGATTTTGTAGGATTTATGTTATAGTGTCCCCCAATTAGCTCTTTTTGTAGCTAAATACATTGGCAGACACTTCAATAAAGTTATCATCATCATTATCATCATCATCATATCTTTATTGTAGAGTTAATGTTTTTGGAAACAAGTGCTTTGACAGGAGAAAATGTTGAAGAAGCCTTCTTGAAATGCTCAAGAACAATCCTTGGCAAGATAGAGACAGGTAATGAAACTGAATTTCTACAAATACTTATGTAGATTATACAAGCTTTTAAAGGTCAAAGGAACCAAAAATTTGACATTTTTTCTTTTAGTCCAATATTAATGCAATATGTTTAATGAGTACCAAATAAACATATTCTGAAGTTTGAAACTAATTTGACTTGGCATTGCAGAGATATTGGAAGTTGAAAAATGCGACGTTTTGGCCTTCATAATCGTAGAGTGATCGGGGAAATTGTCGGAAAGTGACGTCACTATTGACCACCTCAAAACAGTCAAGGTTCGAAGTTGAAAACAATAGGTTTAATGAGCGAAAACAATGCATGCCTGCACGTGCGTTTTATATTTTAGTACATTTCCTTGCCGTTCCCTGCAAAACAACAACGTCAAATGATCAAATTGTAGGTTTTTGTGGAGAACGTGAACTCACAACGGTTAATTTTCTTTTCTCTATTTGAAATTTAAAGCCGTCACTATGAATTCAACAGTTTACCTTCACAAAAATTGCCGCGTAAGTGGAGATGATTGACAGACAGGAAAAGTTAACCTGCACTAAACTACCTAGCGAGGTGGATTGAAAAAACTTAACTATGTTAAAAAAAATGTATTGTATAAACAGATGAAGTTTCTCAAAGCAATATTTCGTCGCTCAAAGCTCTTCGTTTCCTACCAAAATGCACGTTCGAGCTCCTCGGCCATTTTCAATGCGAAAACAGTGGAAATCTTTAAGTTTTAAGAAAAAACACAAGTTTGAATACTCAGTATTCGCCAGGAGAGAGGACACTGGGAATGAGGTTGGCTTACCAATAGTGACGTCACAATCCTTACCAATCCTACCACTTGTAGTGCGCGGCCATTTCAGAAACGTTTTCGTGAAGCCTTCGGAAATCTTCGTAGTTTTAGCTATGTAACTTCCTTAAAGGCTCAGGAAGGAAAATTTTTGCGTAAATTTGCTTTATTATGGTTTCTTTTAACGTTTAAATGGATAAAGAAAAAATTTCAAATTTTTGGTTCATTTGACCTTTAAGCCATACAAAAAAAATACCCATACCATTATATGGTGGGCTAATACAGACCAAAAACCTTTATGAATTTAATGAAGTTCAAAAAATTTTATAGACTTTTCCACACAGATTTGTTAGTGTGAACTCATATTTGCAGTCTTTGTTATTGCTGAAACAGTTTTTCAATCAATATCAATAATTTGAATTTGATCAATTTATTAATAAATTAAGGTATTGATTGTATTTAAAACAGAGGGTTAAAATAATTAAAACAGTCTGCAGTCCTGACCAATAATAACATAATAAAATAATTTGTGAAGAGAAGCATAAACAAGAAGAGGGATTTGGCTTCTGTTTCAATAACTGAAGTGGTGATTTCATTTTTCTAAGACTGGAATCTTATTTAAATGTTTCAACTTGCATTACAGTTGTAACTGATTGTGTCTGTAACAGGGCTGCATAGCTTTTCCAGCTTACTCACACAACAAAATATCAGTGCGGACCAAACTGGAATGAGGGTCTTAAAACAAAGTTGTACTCTTTAAAAGGCAATGAAAATCGTGAGTCAGCTAAATTTGTTCCAGAGACCTGTTTTATGCGGTAGTTACAAATATTAATTGATTTCCCTGCAGGTGAACTGGATCCTGACCGGATGGGATCAGGCATACAGTATGGTGATCCATCGCTTCGAAGAACAATACGCCCAGGCAAACAGGAGGAAAGGCAAAAATGTGCTTGCTAGTAATATCTTCTCCATCAGCACTGAAGAAAAAAAAACTGCATATTCATTTACTTAGTAGCTAGTTATTATGATAGCTTTCTCCAAAGACTTGCAAAGCCTTTGTGATGTGATGTGACGTGATGGCAAGGTTTCCAAGGGTAGCCTATCAAGATCATGATTTTTACATACGGTATTGCATCTAACAATTGTTATATCATGATTATTTATAGATACATTGCAAAATCTGTCAATTGAAATGTTTTAATTCCACTAGTGGCATGCGACACTAACTAGTGTATTAGATACTCTTGCAAAAATAGAGCTGCAATGTGGTTGTTTTAATAAGTTAATTTAACCCTTATTGCAAGAATACATTTATCTTTGAGAACGGGAAATGTAGTTGATTTCTGAAAATTCTCAATACAGTTTTAGAAATAGTGTCCTTAGGTCTTGTCTTGCAATCCATTTCTCCATCACAAAATAATGTGTACTTTACACAGCTGTCAGAGCAAAGCATTCACCAATCACAATATAATATGTGGTTATAACATTTGAATCTGTGAAATGAAATCCTCAAGTGCTGTTTATTATGCTGTGCAAAGTGGTTGTAAGTTTGTGGATACAATCCTAAATTTTACAGGTTTTTGTAAAAATGAAATATTAAACCTTTTGAAATTTAGTATGTTTGCATCACTTAGTTGTTTTCAAGTGCAGTTTGTCTACACTCCAAATTAATTTTTAAGTAAATTAGTTGAAGTGAGCAAATAAACCAATGAAGTATAAGCAAAGTCAAGAAGATATTCTTTTACCTGACCTAATTTGCAGTGGGAGTCAGTTTTAATTACAAGACAGCGATGAGCTGTTTGACTACACTGCACATCATGTCAGAATGATTTGTTGGCTGTGTTAAGCAGACATTCATGGCAGAGGAATGTATTGCATGACAAACCCTGAGTGCGTCTCTATGGAGGCAATGTTAGACAGAGAAATGCTGTTGAACCACCAGTAAGCAATCACTACTGAAGCTGCCTTCAAGTACATGTCTGCTTAGAAGAGGCGTTAGTTTTAATGGGGTGAGGGTTAAAAACGCAGTGTTTGTTTGTGCCTGGGATTATGACTAAAATGAATTTACTTTAAGAGAAGATATGTTGATAGTTCAATTTTATCCTTGGTTTAATTTTGATTTTCCATTGTTCATTTCTATGTTAATATATGATAATGAATATGAAACAAAGGAAAATCAAAATTGAACCAAGGACAAAATTGAACTACAACAGATACATGCTTCTCTGCATAATTTTATCATGGGAGATGGTCGCTTAATGTTGTGATTAGTATTTGAACAGTTTTTGTCTGCTCTCAGTTCTTATTGATGATGAATTCCATCGTATAATTATATTATTCTCAAAAAAGCTGTGGATGCTGATCCAGAGATCGCATAAGAATTTCACATTTATTGTAAAAAAAATGGTTTGTAACAAACTTTGCAGCAAAATTGTTGGTGTATATAGTAAAACAACAGCCATTTTAATGAGTAAAAAAACATAATTATATTAAAATCTCAATTGTTTAAGACCTGGCAGTTTCCCCTGTTCATCTGTTATAGTATAAATTCAATCCAGATACCTTGGTTTTGTTTTGTTAAAAGCGTGGACGCTTCCTTGACTATAGACGAAATAATAAGTAGTTCCTGCAAATTAATGTTCATAGTAAAATATTAATTATAGTTTAATTACCCTTTCACTACCAGAGTAATTAAACATTAAGCCATTTAACGTGGTTATAACATTTAAATCTGTGAAATGAAATCCTCAAGTGCTGTTTATTATGCTGTTTAAAGTGGTTGAAGTTTGTGGACAAAATCCTAAAACGTGACCATTCAAATGAAAGCTTATGAGCAGTTCTACCTGTGGTACTGACCGTTTATTATGCTGTACAAGGTGGTTCTAACTTTTGAGTTTGTGGACACAATCCTGAAATGTGACCATTCAAATGAAAGCTTATGAGCAGTTATTTCCTGTGGTACTGTTTACTATGCTGTACAAGGTGGTTCTAACTTTTGAGTCTGTAGATGCAATCCTAAAGTGTGATCATTTAAATGAAAGCTTATGAGCAGTACTCACATGTACTCATGGTTCTGTTTCTGCCTTGTACCCACACATCTCTCATTATGTTAATTAGAGTACAAAGGATGGAGGGAAGGTGAAGGAAGTAGAGATGCCTTTCATCAGTTGTGTTTCTCCTTCCCATTATGTCTTGTTTTTTGCTTCTGTCACTTTACACTTCTCACGTGTCTTTGTGCAAACTCTTGAAGATCCTACAGAGAAGACTGGTGCTGTTTGTTTTTCAATAAATATTTTCAAAACTAATATTTTGTTTGGCTTTCAAGCAAGTTCACTCAGGAGAGGCAGGTGGCAGGGGAAGCTGGAAGGGAGAGATAGAGAGTGCTCTTTCTCCCTTCCCCCCCCCCCCCCCCCCCCCCCTTCCCAAGAGAGCAGGGTTTTTTTTTTTAACTTTTGCACTTGAACGTGTTTGGTATTAGTATGGTTTGCATTTTTTTCTTGGAATTGACAGGATACAAACCACAAATTGGCTTGAAACTTGTGTTTGAGGAACTTCAACTATTGTGTGTCAAGATAAATTACACAAGGTGCACAGTTGTGGTGCTTTCAACAGCAACTTCAGCACATATGACCAGTATCACCTTTGATGTTTGCCGGGTTTGATAACTACCACCATCTTTTGAATATGGTAATATTTAATGGCCCACTGTGTCCATGGTACTCAATACAAGTGATGTGCATGTTAAGCGTTTGTATTGAAGTCACTGATAAGCTGACAAGAATCGTTTTTGGTGACTTTGTACTGGCTAATTAAAGAATAGAAATTGCCTTAAAAATAATGTGTAAAGATTTTTATGTACCACTTTGAATGTAAAATGTAGCAAAATAAACTTCATGAAGTTCATACATTGTCTTAACTTGTTTTATTTTCTTTGGCTGCATTAAGTGCTCCTTCAGTCCAATAGAGTGAATTGTCAGCCATAATATCATACCGTTAACTTTTCCCGCTGGTGGTTTTCACCTTTTCGGACACAAAATGCAAATGTTGCACCACACAGCCAAAAGAAAATGATATTGCAGACCAGTATCACATTTTCACCTTGTAATATCAAACGGAGATATTATGAGAATTAACCCATTGACACTTAAACTGCCTCAAAAAAAAAACTGTTAAACTGTTATAGCACTGACATTAACATGGAAATGTTTCTTTTTATTGAGGGTTATTGTTTTGGAAATAAAAACATGGGGTTGTCGATTTGTGAGTTTTGGGTTAAACTTAAGATGATTGTGCGACTCCAGAGATCCCGAGAACTTGCTCAATTGCCATAATGATGACAAAGGTAGGGAAATCATTTTCTTTAAGGGGAAGGGGGGTGACCCACGGGGGTCAATCAACGGACTTGCTGAAATTTAGGTTATGGGGAACAGATGCTTCTGATTTGAATCAAAGGAGAACCAAGCAAGATTTGAGTCCAATATTGTCTACAAGAGGATAATCTCCAACTCAGGATCAGGATGCCTATGTTTCTTTCCACTACCTTGAAAATACTGTTAGGCCCCGTTTACACGGGTCCGGACAAATTTTTGCACGGACAAAAACTTGCATGGTTCCACCTTGCGTTTACACGGGACCGGCGGAACTGGACAAATTTTTGAACAGCTAAGTGTGCAAGTTTCCGTGTAAACACCACTGCAATCTGTAACAGAATTTGCACGGATCCATGTAAACACGTGGTCTAGGAACATTCGTCCGTGCAAAAATTTGTCCGGAGCCGTGTAAACGGGGCCTTAGTGATCTGTTAACAAAGATTAAATAAAAAATACAAATTTATTACAACAGACATCATGACATGCAAGACACACAAATGTAATATTATTTATAACTACAGTGATCACCTTTTTAAAAACAAACATAAACTCTGTTTTTCTAGACTACTTTTCTATACGTAACACTTGAAGCAAAGCTGCACTCATCAAGAATAAAAGCAACATTTGCTGCATTGTTATCTCAGAAAATGTCTTTTAACATCCTCCTCTTTACAAAAGTTTCTTTGATACTCAGTCATCCACCAAGTTTTAGGAAAAGCAATGTCTTCATCAAAATGTGCTGGCTTTTCCTTCTTTTTAACAGCTTCTTCTCGCAGTTCTGCTTTCTTTTTAACTTCTTCTTGTCTTCTTTTCTGGGCACGGAGGGCAGCTGGATAAACCTGTAAAAAAATTATTATTCACAAAGTATAATTATCACAGAAAGGCAATTACCACTTGCCCAGTGAGTGTCAAATCTTGGCCAAGTACAAATTGTACATTCACTCACCCAAATGGCGAGGGCTGTCAAAATAAAGTTACCAACCCTGCCATTACAATCAAACGGAACACCTTGCTACAACAAATACCCTGACAAATATTAAGATTTACTGAAAATAACTCCTGCTATTACACTCTCCTTATAGTGGAAACCCAATATAACAAGCCCTGGTATACAAGCTTTAAGCCAGCAAGAGGGTGTCCAGGACGTGTGTTGAATTATAAAACTATTATAGCGCGAAAGCACGAGTGATATCGCCTAATTTTAGCCGACTCGGCCTACAGCCTTGTCGACTAAGAATCAGGTGATATCAGCACGCAAGCGCAATAATAGTTTTATAATTCAACACATTGATAAAAAAGCACAGTTTGAAGAAAAAATATTGAGGCTATATTAATAACTTTTTTACCATATTTGGGCAGTGTATCAATGTGTTGAATTATAAGGTAAAATGTATGGAACATTACCCCGAAACTTGGCACTTCCTATATCGGAGTTCCACTGTATTATGGACACTAAAGCTGCGTTCACATTAAAGCCGAAACATGTTTAGAGTAAACATGTTTCAACTAAACATGTTTCGTTAAACGTGTTTGTTCTGGCATTGTTCACATCAGATGTCAGTTTCAAACACGTTTCATGCATGGTTGAATCATTTATGCTGTTTTGCGATGCGGTACGCTTAAAACCATTCTCATTCAGTTTTGCGGCAATGTTCTCCCATATGTTTTGTTTCCTTCCCATTACCGCTAATTCATGTTGTCGTTGTATTTCCTCGCCTGCCCATACTTCGACTAGACATTTGGCTTCATAAAAGCTCCAATTTTGGTTCTTTTGCACACTCGTGTCTTCTCCGCATCCATCCGCCATTTTGAATGTGTTCAGTCTGATCACGATTGAAACTACCTCGTGAGGTAGTTTCAATCATGATCAGACTAACCATGTTTCAATCATGATTCGCGCAATGCACTGCCTGATGTGAACACTTTTTATGATGAAACATGTTTCATTCGTGATCAGACTAATCATGTTTCGACCTAGTGTGAACACAGCTTAAGTTGTGGTCCTGAAGGTGTCCGCTTTCATGAGAGTTGGCTGTATTAAGCAGGCGGGGCTCAAATATATATTTTTACCCCTAAAAGGTACCAATTTTACACAACACATTGACATTATTCGGTCATATTTTTTCAGCTAAATACCCTAAAAGGTAATGCAATAATTCTAACCATGGTCATTTTAGATTTCAGCATGATTCCTGCAATCAACAAATTTTGACCCCTAAAAGGTATGACGAGCACCCTGGCATCATTTTCATATCTGAGTCTCCCGTAGGGGGCCAAGGCATTGTGTGATCCAGGGAGTAGTTCTAAAGCAAAATATGTCTGATTTGTTCTTTGTGCAGTTATTTGTTAATTATAACAAGAAGCTGCACACGGGGAGCAGTATGCACCTCTTACAAATTAGAGGTTGTTAAGAGCTGCGTGGTATCTGGTACACAGCTTGAACTTGTGCGTAAAACCTTAAAAATTAAAATTCTAAAACACAAATGTCTTACAAGACCTTTTAAATTCATAATCTGTACTAATACTATTATTCATTCTTCTCCTCAAGTCGACAAACTTATGATATTTTGCCACCATCATGATTTCAAGAGCCATATCATGGGGTCACATGTCAACCAATCAAATTTTTTCGCCATTGAATTGATATTTGAATTGAATTTGCATACACTAATGTGACCAATGTGTTGTCGAATATATATCTATACTTATGAGTAATAAGAGTGTACTCAATTTCTGTAATTGGACACATTTGTTGCACGCATGTCAGACAGGTACACTGCAATGGATTATGTTTTCACTCTTTCAACACAAAACCGATGATATTTTAAGTTTATAGATTCGCATAAAATCTCAAGGCTTGAATTCTAAAATTGAGACGATAATTTGATACAATGTAGATATTATTGATGGTTTTCATGTTGTATGATTTATGATAATACAAAAACAAACTTCAGACAAAGAAAAGAAAAGAAACCACCAATACTTTGTAAACTTTATGTACCAGTCAATTCCAAGACCGCCCATCCCCCCCCCCCCCACCCCCCCCCCCCCCCCCCCCCCCCGGGCATACCCCGGGCATTTGACGAGAGGTTAGCTCCGCATAGTGGGGCATTTGACGTGAAATGAGGCCCGACGGGGCGGGCATTTGACTTCAACAAAAACGTTGGTCAGCGCTCGCAAGGTAAAAGATTTTGTAATCCATTCTTTCCGGTTCCATGTGTCTGTTGACTCGGTTGACCTTTGTCGTAAAATATAAATATTCTTTTATATTTATATTCTGGAGTGAACTAAATCTAGCTAAGAGATATATAAACAACAGACAACAGCACAAGCAAAGATTGAAAGATATTTAAAGTGAACATGGAAGATAATATACGATTTATATGTTGGTCGAATTCAAAACCACAACCCCGGGACATGATCTCACCTCGAAAACAATCCGAACAGCACCAGTTTATAGATTTGTCTTGACAAGTCTACAAAATAATGTTAAAGAAAACCATCCAGATAGGCTAAAAATTGTTTTGACTTCGCAAATAGCGTTTAAGAACAACTTCAGACTTTACATACAGGCTTCCTTGGCACCGAAGTTGCCAACTCCGTTTCAAAGTTCGCAATTTGGTTGGCAAACTGACAAATGTAATTGACAACTTGGTAAGATTTCCGTATAACCCCATACATCAATTATGCATGTATGTGCTATTGTTTTGCTTTTGGAGTTCTATTGTTTTGGCTTTTGTTTCAGTTTTCAGAACAGCATGCATAACTAATGTATGGGGTTGTACGGAAATCTTTCCGACAACTTCGCAACCTAGTATCAAATTTCCCAACGAACTTGGCAACTGGCGCGGCCAAAGTAAGCTGAAATCCACTGTAACTAGTTACTTTAATCCCTCCTTGCCCGGATAGTGGGGCATTTGACGCCTGTGAAGCCCTGCCCGGTGGGGCATTTGACCGTATAAACTGCCCACATAGTGGGGCATTTGACAATTTTTTTTTTAAAAAAGTCAAATGCCCGGGGGTTTGCCCGGGGGGGGGGGGGGGGGGGGGGGGGGGGGGGGGGGATGGGCGGTCTTGGAATTGACTGGTACATTAAGGCATGGTTTAAACGTCGCATTTTACATGCGCCGAATCGAATTGCGGAATTAAATGCATGTAAAATGCGACGTTTAAATCAATTAAATTCGGCAGAGTTGTATTAAATGCGAGTTCAGTCGAATATTCGACTGATCCAGTCGAATATGCGACTGAGGTTCAACAGTTGATTTAAACGCCGCATTTTACATGTGCCGAATCGAATTCATAAATTATGTTAATTATGTTTTACCCATAACTCCACAGTTTTATGCTACATGACATGCGCACAGAAAATTGGCGGGAATCGCGAATCGCGGGTCTAAGAAAGCAATATGGCGACTGTCGAGGATACTAGTATGTGTGGTTCGTGCTTCTCTTCAACAATGTATACATATTTGACATGCGGTCATTTTTTTTTTTGTATGAGATGCTCTGTTTTTTAAGTAGACGAGGAAACACCGGGTTGGAAGGCAGGACGAAGTGTAGTTCGTTGCGAAGCTTGTTTTCGGGAGAAGATGGAGAACGAAGTCAATAAACGAGAATTTGATCAGGAAAGTGAAACGAATACCACTGTATCCTCTCGCTCAAGTTCAAGTCTTCTTCTTGCTAGCAGGTGATGCACTGCCATCTGAATTATAAGTCGCCGTTTCCTGTTAGCGCGAATGGTGTTTGAGAGGCATAAACGCCGCAAACGCAAAATGTGCTCCTAATTGGCGGGAAACTTAGAGCGGAGTCTGGGAATGAAGATGTCACTCGCACTCGGCAATTAAATTCGGCACAATTAAATGCGACGTTTAAATCAAATGCCGAACTTTTTTAATTCAAGTCGACTTAAATTAGTATTAGATTCGGCGCATGTAAAATGCGACGTTTAAACCGGGCCTAAGCTTAAATAAAGGAATGGGTCAAATATTAATCGATGAGCCGGTTTAGATAAAGTTAATATAACTCACAAACACCCTTTGGCCCAACACAAATTTTCAGTTACTTTGAAGGTAGTAATTGCTCTTTTGAAGTTAACCTAATTTTCATGAGTAATAAGTTTTCAAATTGCGTCGTATCGACTGTGTGTTTACTCACCTCTCGTTGTGCAGCCAATACATTGTGCGTCTTCCATATATCTACAGGGCCTTCGTTAGCCATTCCGTACGGCAGGAAAGGAGCTTTGTTCTTTTCCCCTTTAGATTTTCGATTTTTTTCGGGCGAAGTTGACCGCGAACGATGTTTTCTTGTATCTTCAGATGACCTATGTTGGTTACGGCCATCTTTCTTCTTTCGATCGCGTTCTTTTGGTCTGGACGCATCTCGCGAAACTTGTGAATGTTTTGGTTTTTTCTCCTCTTGTTCTTCGTATGTCAGCCTTTCAGGGAGTACTATAGCTTTATCAGTAGCGTGATTATGGTCTTTTATCTCTCTTCGTCGTTCTCCCCAAGCTTGTTTTGGCTCTCGCTTATCGATTATTCTCTCCTCGCGCGGAGCCCTTTCGCGACCGCGCCGTCCTCCATCATAACTTCCATCATCCGCCGGAATTTCTTCGATATCTTCCTCTTCGCTATCACTGTCCCAATTCCATGGCTGGTGGCGATGTTCTACCGATCTACGATCTGATCTGTACTGCAGTCTACTGATAAATTCCTTCTTGCTGTAATCGTCCCAAGATGGTTCTTTGTAAGCTCTCCGATAAGCAGAACTGTACACCATTTTCGCTTCTCCTCCGAAGCGCGAACGCGCGCAACAACGCCGAAGCGTCACTGTGGTTCTGCAATCTGATTGGACAATCGGATTCCCGGTTGTCATGGTCGCCACATGCTTTCAAGTTTCCCGCTAAAAAATTACTTTGTAAACAAACCGCACTTTGAAAAGCTATTTTCGCAGACTGTTTTAGAATATTAGTACAAAAGAGAAGGAGAAAGAAGACCAAAGAAGTTAAAGAGGATGTTAAAATTCTTTGTTTGATGTATTGATCCAATAATTCAGCCTTTCAATCGAGTTAATATGTAACTTATACCGTATGATACAAAAGCAAGGCTGATTAAACGGTACGGAAATTGCATTTGAATTGAATCCAATATTTCGAAAGGCACAGCCTTTCTTCTTCAGGGTCTTACAGGTTTTGACTCTATGGGCAAAAACGTTACAATTTAAACGTGGAATTGCAATAGGATACTATTATAATAAGAAGAAGCCTACTTAAAACGTAAAAACGTTAAGCTTACTGAAACTGAAAAAAAATGTTATATTTTGTTTCTCCGCTTGTTAGAACCCTTTTCAGATTAAAGAGAACTAAGGTTAGCGCTGTAATGATTTTCTTCACGTTCCACTTATTCTTCGCTTCCCACTATCCTGGAACAACGTCGCAACCAGCCATGTAAGAAGCATGCAAAAAGCCTTCAACAAATTGCACGGAGAAATAAATAAAAAAAATTCTGTTAATTTTAAAATAGATACGTCAACTGAATGTTTATTGGTTAAAATCTGACTTGAAAAAAGTAATTGTTATTGTGAAACCTGATCTTATTCTCAGTGCTTTCGGTTCGTTTAGCAGATGCTTTACAAGTTGGCGAAGGTGTGGACAGTTCTACCACTCTTCGCGAAGCTGTGAACTCCTTGCAGTTACCTTTTTGGTCATCATGTTCTTTGTTTGTATTTTGTGGATCGCATTGGAGTTGTTTTCTCCGATTCAAGGCCAAACTTGCAATTCAAATGACGGTCAGTTCTAGTCTTTTTATCATTCTTTAATAGTAAAACACATTTTAAAAAGTTAAATTGAATTCGCAGATATGTCAAATTTGTCAGGGTAGATAATCCACCGGGTTAACTTTTTTTAAATGATAGAGATTAGATTTCGGCTGCCAGAACTGCAGGAAATCGATTCCGTATTAAATGCTTAAAAACGGCCAAAGAAACATGGGTATTCTCTTTTTTTTCTTCTGCCACACAGGTAATCTCCGTTTTTCGTATAGAATGAAACAAGCTGGTTGTTTAATAAAAAAGGAAATAAATTTTCCAAACCTTTAGAACAGCGCATTCAAAACTAAAGTTCTATAATTTGAGCAGGTGGATTGTGATAATATTGGGTTCGTGCTAAAATGCATAAAACGTAACACGAGTAGCCAGCTGTTCCAGGCGTTCAGATAGTGGAGAAAGCGCAAATAGTTGGGGAAGGCGCGAAGAAAAGCGAGCGAAAAAATGCGGATAGACGAAGGAACTTCCCTCGCCTCCTCTCCCTAGTCTCCCCGCATTTTTTTCGCTCGCTTTTCTTCGCGCCTTCCACAACTATTCGCACTTTCCCCACTATCTGAACGCCTGGAACAGGCTCTAACACGAGAGGATGTTCTTTTATAGTCACGGGAAATAACTATTTCCTCCGTTTAAAAAAGTTCAAAAAAAACATTAAAATACCGTTTAGGAATTCGAATTTAACTGACAAATTAAATGTCGTTAAATTTGCATTTGCTTAGAAAAAACTGAGTCAAAAAATGCGAAAAATATTTGGGTAAACGCTTTTCAGTAACCGAGAGGATTTACTGAGAAAACACATAGAACAAACAACACAACAATGGACCTTAGCCTTGAAAACAATAGAGCTGCGTGACTGCCCAGGTCCAATGAAATTAGAGGTCGTAAAGAGCTGCATGGTATCTGAACCGAATTATTCAGTTTGTAGATTATAGAATTTGTTTTAACTACTAAACATTGAATAAATGGGCTTGTAAATATGTAAATACAGTCATTTTTGAAAATTCAATAGGAAAAAGACGAGTGGATGCAACATTTGTATAGTAAGAAAAATTGATGGTGATAACGTTTGTTAATTTTAATTAGTATCCTGTGGATTGCATTGCACTTTTTTTTCTCCGGTTCACGGGAAAACCTGCAGTTCTTATGACGGCCAGTCTACTCTTGTCGGATCTTATAAAACGGTCGGCGTCCAAATTGAAAAACGACCAATATATTAAATTACTGTTCTTTAGCACTGAAATGAATTTCAAAAGGTAATTTTAATTTGCAATTATTCGTCAAGTTTGTCAGTTGATTAAGTTATAATCTGTCATCGATAGCAGGAGAATTGCTTTTGGCTGCACAAAATAAAACAAGAACTGGACAAGCAGGTCTGCTCGTTCAGAAGTGCGTAAATTGGAGCAGATGGTTTATGATATAAAAGTTCAAGAAAACTTTTAAGATGCCGTTTATAATTCGACATTAACTGACAAATTCAACTTGCAAAATATTTGCTCGCTGTAAGAACAAGCTGAGAGTTCAAAAGGAAAATAAATGTTGGAAAACTTCAGGACAGCGAATTCAGAACTAAAGCTCCATAAATTTTAGCAGGTGGTTCATTTTGTGATATATTGGTTTAGTATTAAAATGCATAAACACAGCAGGACAGGATGTTCTCTTATGTATTCTAATTCGCTCCCCGCTCAACCGAATATAAAACATTTATTATGTTAAGCAACCACATAGTGGGGTGTGTCCACACGAGCCCAGATATCACGCAGCTTCCTCTAATTTCATTGGACCTGGGTATCTCGCAGACCTTGTAAGAGCTGCGTAATGCCCCCACGAGTTGCGTGTGCCCTTTTTATTGATTCATCACAATAAAATTACATGAAAATTGTAGTTAATCTCACAAGACATTCAGTATAACAATATATGCAACTATTAAATAACTCAAAATACAAGATGGAAAAAAAAAGCTAATAAACTAACACTGTAATAGAAAAATTACAGACCCCTATAGGTACAACAGCTATAAATACATGAGCTGAGGAGCGAAAACGTCAACGCGTAATCATGTATTGTTCATTGAATCAATAACCTGAATCTTAAAATAATTTGAAAATACGAAATAGGAAATTAGCTTTTCTCCTTTTTACAATGAATGCTGGGAAGTTTGTTACGTTCAGGGGCAAAGCTACCTGTACACACGCACACCGTGCGTACCTAAAAAAAGGCTAAAAAAAGAAAGATTTGGGACTTGAGGGGGGTGGGGGGGGGGGGGGGGGTAGGGAGGAAGGGGGGTGTTTGAAAATTGATTGTGCATACCTCTAAAAATTTCCCAGCTACGCCCCTAACGTTGTAAAACAGTTTCAAAACGTTTCAAAATACTGTTTAGGAATTCAGGAATTTAGAAAATTCAATGGGAAACATTTTATACGTGTGGATGTGATATTGTAGTATGCAAAAGAATCCATAAGAAAGTTCTCATCCGACCAATTTGTTATTTCCGTTTTTTTTTAATAAAAACGTGTCTCTAAGTTTTGTATGTGATTTATTGAGAAGCTCAACTCCAATACTGATTCATTCAGTGCAGTAAGAACGTACTAAATTTAAATTGTTTTGATATCCTCACTCAGTCAGTATCTTGCAAATCATTGTGTAGTGGTAACGTGTTCCAGGTAATAAGTTATAGTCAAACTGGTGAGGAGTGATGACAAAAGGGGGTTAGGCCCTCTCCCCAATCTCCTCGCCTTTTCCCCGCTCGCTATTCAAACTAGCAAAGAGCGAAGGGTAGGCAACGTGTAAAAAAAGCTTTATAATAGTAATAAAGGAGGCTTATTCGTACGTCCCCGTATAGAATAAATTACAATGTAGTTACAAAGCCGTATTAGTCTTATTCAAGTGTTCCATTTTTAACAAACTGGCAAACTGAACTTTGAAAGAATACTTTCCAATTGTAGACTCGAGTCGCTAAATTAAAATATTTCATTAAAGTATTCAACTTGCATTCGGCTAACTCAAAACCTTTTAATATTCTTTTACACAACTTTTTATCTATACACAAAATACATATTCTAGTAATGCCCTCGGACCTTACTCAAAACCTTACTCAAAACCTCTCAAAACCTCAAAACGGGCCTCCTTGTCGCCAATAACATAAGCCGCCGCTATGAATATTTTAATGGAGAATCTTTTATTTAGAGACTTTTGTATTCACGAGTTGGCTCACAAGAGCCTTTGATATAGGCTTTTGATACAGGCTGCGGTCGCACTGGAATGTTAACAATGGTTGTTTACATCAATTGAAATACTAGTGTTTTGTAGGTCTCATTTTGGACTTCAGGCCATTATCCAATGCTTTTTTTCTCTTAGACTCATGCCGCCAGATTGCGTTCAGACCCGACCATACTTTTGATGGTAAACGCCTGAAAAATCACGTGATTCGCAGTGTTGACGTCATAGATGCGGACTTCTGTGAGATGGTATGCTACATGGAACCAAACTGCGTCAGTTTCAACTTTAAAAAATCAACGAGCAAATGTGAGCTGAATAATTCTACTTTCGAAGGACCAAACAACAAAATGGAGACAAATTCGGATTATATTTACCGTGGAGCAAAGGTACGTGTGGTTTCAGGTCGGTAAATAAATAAAATGGTACGTACAGAGAAGAAAGTTAATTATACTGAATGAAACTGAAAAAGTGTTAAAGTAATCGAAACGCAGAAAGTTTAGTTCAAATAAAACGTCTAAAGTTAAACACAAAAATAGGGTATAGATTAAAAGAGGAACAGACAGTGCTAAAAAAATAAAGGCTACGGTCGCCCAAGATATTAATTCCAAATTATCCACCATACGTATTATCATTTACAATAGATATAAACTGATCTATACACCTGATTTAACCATCACACTCCCGCCTAATTTTACTCCCTAAACGTTAAACGTATATATCGGTAAGATATTGACAACGTTTTTTAAATCAGGTGTATAGATTTATTTGAACTAAACTTTCTGCGTTTCGATTACTTTAACACCTTGCTAAAAATTCCAGCAATTTAAAATTTCCTCTACGGTTTGTACATCGATGCTGTGTGGTGTGTTATAAATTACGTTCGTGAAAGGGGGTGCCTTTTACACGCTCGTAGTATATAAACGGGTAGCAAAATAAGAAGTTTTAGTATATTTGCAAGGCTCGCAAAAATAGACTGGAAACCTGAATTCTAGCAATCAAAATGGAAGTATTTGAAAGAGTATCAAACAATTGCGATGGGCAGAAATTTCACGCAAAGATTGTTCTTACCGCCGGACAAATGTTGATTTGCGTTCATGAGTTCCGACATGAGATAATCTTCTGTCTTTGACTTATTTTTAAGGTATAAGAAAAAAAGGCTGTTCTCTTATTGGCTACGCTACTCACTAGCTTTTCTGTTGTAGAAAGCGAGTAGAGTGGGTAACCTAATGGCGGCCGCTTATTTGCGTTTTCGACCTGTCTGTGAAGAGTATTTGTTGTAAAGTTTTGAACGATTTATACTAAAACAATTACATTAATCGCTTCACCCTCATCAACTATCACTAATGCCTAATGAAGTTTCATTTAGTGCCTCCCCTAGAAAATGGAGTCAAGCGTCACCTGATTTTTTTTTTGTCATAGAACGCCTGTGGAAAAAATACTTGCAAAAACAAAGCAACCTGTCAAACCGGTTTTACAGACAAAGGATACCGCTGTTTGTGCACGGCTGGTTTCATAGGACAGCGCTGTCAGAAAGGTGCGTTTCATTGATAAAGGAAGTAAACTCTGTGTTTAAGATTATTAAACGATAGAAAACAGTCAAGGACTTATCGGTTACAGAATTTATTGGCGCCATTTTCTGCAGCTTGAAGCGCAGGTTAGCAGTGTTAATCCACTGAATAAAGTTCTTTTTTAATTTTCAGCTGTAAAGTCATGTCAGGAATATTTTGACGCATACAAAGATAACATAAAAAGGTAAGCGACACTATATGATATATCATCCACCTTTTCGCTTTTACTATAGAATAATTAACAACTATTCACCTCAGTGTAGGTGGGTAGTGGTAGATATTTACCGAGCCGCGAAGCGGAGAGGTAAATATCCACCACTACCCACCTACACTGAGGACTACCCACCTACACTGAGGTGAACAGTTGTTTTAGTATATACTGAAACAGTGAGATAATATAACGAAAATTATGCTTTTTAACTCATTTATTCCTGTCAACGATTATAATTTTCGCGCGCAAATTGCTGGGAGGTGAATAGCACTTGCTATTCCGAGTTTCAGTAGCCAATCAGAGCGCGCCAACAATGCTACCCACTGTTTCAGTATATACTAATCACAATTGTTCATCGATTCTTTCATTTTGCGAATGTTTTAATTTTTGAAGAAGTATGAAAGCATCGGATTGGCCCCTATCCTTTTGCAGTTTCATTGTGA
The DNA here is from genome assembly GCA_024195265.1 of Dendrophyllia cribrosa. NCBI lineage: Eukaryota > Metazoa > Cnidaria > Anthozoa > Scleractinia > Dendrophylliidae > Dendrophyllia > Dendrophyllia cribrosa. The sequence goes on from JAJLRJ010000006.1 coordinate 47,467,759, forward strand.
CTGTATGCAAGGATTTTCTCCGATGCAGTTGATGGTCATTAAAAAATAATGTATTTTTATATTGTGCAGATCGGACGTGAGTCATGTGGTTACCCTCATATTAGATTCAAAACCAACTTCCGTTTTCTGTCAAATGGGAGATTTTGGATGTGGAGATGGGGGATGGACGCCTGTAATAAAAATGGACGGCAATAAGGTATAACATTTATCAGGTATTTTGTCTCTAGATATTCGATGATTTTGGAATACTTTTCGTCATTAAGTTTCCTCGGAAATGAAAAAGAAATGGAGCAATTAAGGATAAATGAATCAGTTTGATTGTGCGATCATAGTTTTAAACATATATGAATTATTTAGAAGTTTGTAGGCTTTTTACTGTATTGATTAACATGGAAAAAAATTGATGCTGTAAAAACAGAAAGTTGCTAATTGATTGGAAAGATTGTTCAATTAAATGCGAAATTGCCGCGAAAACGTTCTTATTCAACTTCACTAACCGTATAGCCTGCGTATGAGGGAGGGTGAGAAATACAACAGACTAACATACCCGGGGGGGGGGGGGGGGTACTCCCTATAATGGGCTATACGGGGATGCTCCGCCCGAAAGGGGTACCTTTTTTAGGCTGGAGGTATATGAAAGGGTCGGGATTTCACGAGTTGAAGTATATGAAAGGCTAGGGATTTCACGAAGAATAGGAAATGGTAGCGAAAACACGAGTTGAAGCATAAAAAAAGGTAGGGAAAACTGCCATTTAAGTGTTATAAAAAGCGCCTTTCAAAATATATCAAACAAGCACACGTAAAGGCTATATGAAAGGGGTACCATTTTCAACGAAAGGTATATGAAAGGGGTACCATTTTCAATGAAAGGTATATGAAAGGGGTACCTTTTCTGTCAAAAACTGTATATGAAAGGGTAAGGGTTTGGACCTCGGGGCGGAGCATCCCCGTACAAAACTTTTTAGAGTACCCCCCCCCCCCCCCCCCCCCACCCCGGGCTAACATACTTCCTTTGATGTATCTCTTTATCCTTGTCAGTTTTATGACCCATGCATGCATGTTTGAATCTAAAAGCCATTCTTGAATTTTCAACTATTTCAAGCGAACCTTTCACTACAGTTCCAAGAGTTGGAGCGACAAAGAAACCTTCCAACCCGAGGCAGGGAAGACTGGGTTTGACTCGCAAGAGACCAAACTACCATCATATTGGAACACATCCTTCTCCAAGATCTGCCTCGTTATGAAGATCGGTCATGAGAACAAGTTTATTATCATCAACAAGCAGGCAAACTCCTTGCACTCTTTGATCGCTGACGGGCAATACCGCAACACCTCACTGGGACGTGACACATGGAAGTCATTGATTGGTTCTGAGGCCTCCTTGCAGCACAACTGTAACAAGGAAGGGTTCAATGCTATGTGTAACAACGGTGCCCATTCCAAAGCAAGAATCGGTATCCTTGGTAACGAACAAAATGAATGCGATTCATGTGACTCCAGAATCGGATTTGGTACTGGAGGAAAAAATGACGACAACAATTCCTGTGGAAACGATGCCAAATACTCAGCAGACAACGGCGAAAAGCAAGTAAAGGGAATAGGTTATATCTTGGTGCAGTAAAACGGAACTGCTTAAACTGAGAAAGTGAAATTCTTTGGCCATCTTATCATAGTAAAATGTTTGGAAACACAATTATTCAGATTCATGCGCACTTGACTGTTCAATCCAGTATGTAAGGCCCGGTTCAGACGAAAAACTTTTCATGAGCCCAATAATAATCTCTTGGCCGAACCTAATACCTTGAATTAATGTGCTTAATTTTTACTTTTCTTTTTAATTCCGATATTGTAAGAAGCTATTGACCGCTTTAAACTCATCATCATCATCATCATCATCGGCATCATCATCATTATTTATATTAATATTATTATAATATTATTACAACTACTACTACTACTAGTAGTGGTAGTAGTAGTAGCAATAGTAACAGACCATCATGGGCATAAGATATATCTTTGTAAAGTGAAAAGCAGTTGACTTGCACGTCTTACGCTTTTCAATTAATGCTATTTAATGCATGAAACTGAAAGAAAGTCTTGTTAAATATTAAAGAAACCGTAAACTTGTCTCAGTATCTAATAACTGTTTTGTTTATAGGTTAGAAAAGAACTAACGGTTTGGTAAAATCTGAATACGTTTTAAATCCAAAACCACATTTTGCGTTGCTTTATACTTAAGTCGACGAAGTCAGAACGGATTATAAATCAATATGTGTCACACCAGAGAATCAATTCTTCGGAGAACATCCCGAACCCGGCCAATACTTTGGGTCGCGGTTAAAAGGGATGACTCAAAAGGACCTCACTTAATATTCAACAATAACACCAAACGATGTGTTCCTTGACCCAGACTGTAGTGTAAAGAATATTTAATGTCCTTCTGAGTCATCCCTTTTATGGCTCAACAATACTTTGGATGTCTTTACGATACATGGATGCGTAAAGGATGCGCACAACTGTACATGCGTACAGTTGTACACATGTACTGTTGTACATGCGTATTGGGGTGTCTAGAAAACGACGACCTAGAAAACGAAGACCTACGACCCAAATATAACAAGCTAACTGTCGAGGACGTCATGAACAAAGAGAAGCCTATCGTTGTTTGCAACTAAGCGCGAAGGTGAAGATCAGGAGTCATGCATCCGAGCGGAAAGAGTTTTCTCACGACGTCAAGGCCCTTCTTGATATCAAGAGATTATCGGTGGAGCTGGTGACAGGTATTGTGAAAGAAGCCAAGATTCTTCTAAACACTCAGGAAGGTCAGGCAGCCATTCAACGAATGCCTTCACTCGAAGCCGGCGACATTTGCAAGCATCTTGTGGCTGCAAAGACTTGCAAAAGAAGAATGTATGAGTGCACGCTGTATCGAGACCACGTCACCTGTAACTGCCCTTGTTACAAATTTAGCATGTTATGCAAGTACAGCCTATGCATTGCAAAGAACTCACAACTGCTGAAGCTGCACATCGGACGCTTTAAAAAGTCATCACGACGCTCGAAGCCCTCCAAAAGTGGCCTTGTTGTTCCAGAGAATTAAGGTAGCTCCAAGCAAAAAAGATGGAGCCAATCGAAACTCGTTGAGACAAAGCCATGGTCAAACAAGTGCATCGTGTTCCAAGACCCAGAGCGTCGCTTACTTGTTCAGAGATATACATCATATATACAGTGGCGGATTTAGGGGTGGGCCGAGGGGGCCGCGGCCCCCCCTTTTGCCTGGGATTATTATTATTTTTTTAATATTTTAGTTAGCAACGTCTGTCAGATGGTATTTTGCAGCTTTTTCTTTATTGCCTGAGATATATTTCCTTTATTATCAATATGAACATTATCAAGCGTTGTTCGAATCAACCCGCCTTTATAAACAAGTTTCAAGAATGTTTACAGAAGCACCATGGGAGAAGACCGCCTCAACGCACTGTTGCTGCTCTTTGTTCACAAAGACGTAGCTTTAGATTATGGTGCAATTGTTGACGACTATGCCAAGCGTAACCAGAGAAGGATGACATTAATTAACCCCTGCAGTGACTCTTCTTAAAGTCATTTCCACGGGATATTTCGTTTGTTTAATTTTTTTTTTGAAAAATTATCTTAAAATCTGTCATCCGCAGCCTTCATTTTTGGTCACAAATGTTCCCAAAATGCACGCAGTATAGCATCAATTTTCCGGGGGGAAATGTTGCTGCTTTGGCGCGAGGTTGCGCTCTCGCCGCAATTGCTGCGGCTCATGTTTGATTTAATATTATTGTTAAGTTGGAAAAGGTCATGTCATTCATCAAAAATGTACATGCATCATTTTAAAAGTGTTTATTGTACTTCTTTGACAACCACACCTGTATTTTATTAAATATTTCAGCATTTCTTGTTCAATATGGAATCCAAGCAATTGCTAAATTTAGGCGTCCAGAATGCACCAGATTGCATCTCTGAGTACTCCAATTGTCAAACTTTTTCGGGGGGGGGGCATGCCCCCGAACCCCCCTAGATTGTCACGCCTTCGGCGCTTCTGATGGGCGCTGGCGCGCCCATATTGTCACTATAAAAAGTACTCCGGCCCCCTCTTTATTGATTTCCTGGATCCGCCCCTGTATATATAACGACCGACCTCTTACAGCCTGTTTTCTCTCTAAGGAACCTAAAGGGAAAGATTGCCGTCACGGAATTTCCTCGTCGCACCATGATCGTACCCTTCAATTTAGTGTTGTCGCATGAAGAGAAATGGCTGTACCCGGATCCAAATAATGGAGGAAATAAACTTCCTTCAGCAAAGAATACAACGAAGTATTATTGCATGAGCAGATTTCCTTACTTCAACAGCAATATTTAGAAATACCCGATGAAGTAAGGGGAAACCTAAAGGAAGCATACAAAACACTTATTAAGGAAGAACTCGATCATTCATATTTACTGTTGATGAACATAAACATCGTGTCACATCGTCTCATGTACATCGCAACTTGGTAAACTAGATTGAGGAATTTCGCCGGTTTAATAACTTAGTGAACTGGACAACAAAGCTCAAATACGGCTTGGTTAGGTTTATACCGTTGAATTTAACATTTGGCATTTTTTACTCACAGCATCCATAACCGGTTCAGTTGCTTACCGCCGTGTTACTGGCCAAAACAGCTTGTGAAATTGTATTTTAGTTTCAAAAATTGTGACGTCGTAGCAAGCATGAGCAAGACAATTGTATGAATTCTAGCATAGAAGTTTTGTTAGTAAAGCTTAACTGCAAAATAGCCGAAAACCAACAAATGTGGAAAAATTAATGGGCAGTCAATGAAAAGAAGAAGTTTTGTGTTTGTGTAAAATAACGGCAAAGTTCAATTTTATTTTATTGTATGTTAACCGGCAGGAAAGTGTTTTTTAGTGCCACTGATGAGTAAATGAAATGTTCGTGTTTTACCGCGTAAAATGAGTAAATGAAACTTTTGTTTAGCTACATTATCCCTATGGTTACCCTATGATTATTATTATATTATCACCCTATAACTAAGCTAATGAAAGCAACAGTGCCCTCCGCTCGCGTTATTTTATCACAGTTAGAATTCTGCACGCGCCGTGGTTAAAAATTGTATTTTATCATTTACCATTTCTAGCGACATGTTTCAACACAAGTTTTGGGGCTCATCCGTATAAATCACTGGAGCAAAACTCATCAGTTCATTCATAAATGAAATGTATTGGTTAGAATTTAGTATTTAAGAGTTAATGCAAAGAAAGCTTCGTTTTCCAGGTCGTCGTTTTCTAGGTCGTCGCTTTCTATGTCGTCGTTTTCTAGGTCGTTGCTTTCTATGTCGTCGTTTTCTAGGTCGTTGCTTTCTAGGTCGTTGCTTTCTAGGTCGTCGTTTTCTAGGTCGTTGCTTTCTAGGTCGTCGTTTTCTAGGTCGTCGCTTTCTAGGTCGTCGTTTTATGGGTCGTAGGTCCTTGTTTTCTAGGTCATCATTTTCTAGGCACCCATGTGTGTATTGTTTATTTCGGAAACGAAGACTGCGATCCATTCGACCAAAAATTCGAAATTCCGGTACAGAATCGAAAAGAACGGAAATTCGAGTTAAGAAATATTATTCCGAAAACGTTGCATTCCGAACTCCGAACCGTGAACCATTTTAACCGAAATTTTCGAAAATTCCGGGAATGAAACCAAATGGAACGGAACTTTTCGGAAACTTGGAAAGTTTGGGAATCCCTCCCGCGGTTGTCTACCTTTTCAAAAATTGCGGTAAAAACGAAACTGTTCCATGCATTTGCCGCTGAAATTTTAAGAAATTGTAATCGGAATTTAAGGTCGAATGTATCAACAACTTTGAATGATAAGAATGCCCACTGTGTTGGAGAAAAAGATGTAATAGATAAGGGGGATATATATGTAATCTATTTAATCACAATTGGATGAGTATAACAGATTAAACGGTGTTACATGAAGTAAAAATAAGAGTGAAAATCCGATTGTTTCTCACAGTTCAGCGACCACCTGACAAGCGTGACATCTGTATTTACGACAAGTGTCATCTTAAACTAAGCGCCACTCAGTCGTACGTGTTTGCATTGGGTAAAGCAAACGCGTGATATAGTGTTGCGATCGAGAGTAATTTATGTGACTTTCTGTGAACAATTGTAACTTACTTTTCACCACAAATTTTTATACATTGTAGCTTGTTGTAACTGTGTTACAATTACAAATAAAGAAACATTTTAGGGGTCACGTGTTTGTCCTTTACGAATGAAGACCAGGATGCATTGTTCGTACGTAGCACGTGACAGGTTTAGCTATCAGATCTGGTTTGAAATCCTTCGCCGGCACAGTAGGGACAGGACAACAGGGTGGGTAGGGTAAACTACTTGGATCTGCCTCTGATCCAAAAGAGGAATACAACTGACTGAGAGAAACTTTGATCCAGTCGGGACTAAGAAAACTACTTGGATGAGGTATTTAACTGTCTTTTAAATGGCAATGTTATGTAATTATACATAGAAACATAGAATGCACGATCACTGCAACAAACCGTTGAGAATAACCGGATCTGGGTTTCCAGACCTAGAATAGTATTAATACTTGAAAAGAAACAAAAGAAACGGCGAACTGATCCTTAGGGCAGAAAAACAGAAGCAGAAGCAGAAGCAAATAAAATAAAATAAAAAAAGAAGTGGAATATAATTGTGCCCAATATTTCGCTTTGCAAAACAAAGCTTCTTCAGGGGCTAGCACTATAAATGATTACGGTTCAGTTACAGTTGTAATCATTTATAGTGCTAGCCTCTAAAGAAGCTTTGTTTTGCAAAGAGAAATATTGGGCACTATTATATTCCACTTTTATTTTATTTTATTTGCTTCTGCTTCTGCTTCTGTTTTTCTGCCGTAAGAATCAGTTTGCTAATTATAAAAGAAGTTTTGATATCACTCAAGGGGTTCAGGTGCAAAGTATTTCCTTACCTTTTAAGTCATTAATAAGGTACATACTTTTTACATTCCTGCGTAAATCTTTCAAAACAGAAACGTGTGTAAAAAAGACCACGAAGTCATGCAAAGACAAAATAAAATTTTTATTATTTAATGTTTTATTTTAGTACCTCTTTCGGGTAAAAGTATATTGGTGCCACGCCTACAAAACTAGGTTTTTATTACTTTAAGCAGGGGCGGATTTAGGTGTGGGCCGAGGGGGCCGCGGCCCCCCCTTTTGCCTGGGATTATTATTATTTTTTGAACATTTCAGTTAGCAACGTCTGTCAGATGGTATTTTGCAGCTTTTGCTTTGTTTCCTGAGATATTTTCCTTTATTATCAATATGAACATTATCAAGCGTTGTTCGAATCAACCCGCCTTTTTAAACAAGTTTCAAGAATGTTTACAGAAGCACCATGGGAGAAGACCGCCTCAACGCACTGTTGCTGCTCTTTGTTCACAAAGACGTAGCTTTAGATTATGGTGCAATTGTTGACGACTATGCCAAGCGTAACCAGAGAAGGAAATCAACACCTGCAGTGACTCTTCTTAAAGTCATTTTCACGGGATATTTCGTTTGTTTAATTTGTTTTTGAAAAATTATCTTAAAATCTGTCATCCGAAGCCTTCATTTTTGGTCACAAATGTTCCCAGAATGCATGCAGTATAACATCAATTTTCCGGGGGGAAATGTTGCTGCTTTGGCGCGAGGTTGCGCTCTCGCCGCAATTGCTGCGGCTCATGTTTGATTTAATATTATTGTTAAGTTGGAAAAGGTCATGTCATCCATCAAAACACGCATCATTTTAAAAGTGTTTATTGTACTTCTTTGACAACCACACCTGTATTTTATTAAATATTTCAGCATTACTTGTTCAATATGGAATCCAAGCAATTCATAAATTTAGGCGTCCAGAATGCACCAGATTGCATCTCCGAGTACTCCAATTATCAAAATTTTTCGGGGGGGGGGGGGGGGGGGGCATGCCCCCGAACCCCCTAGATTGTCACGCCTTCGGCGCTCCTGATGGGCGCTGACGCGCCCATATTGTCACTATAAAAATTGCTCCGGCCCCCTCTTTATAGATTTCCTAGATCCGCCCCTGTTAATTAAGGTGCTGGAGCCAATGAGGTTGGCTCCAGTACAATGAGTACCCCGTCATTTTCATACAAGACTTCCCAGCATCCGGGTACTCTTAGTTATTTATAAGTAATTAATGGCTGTAGGTTACGTCAACGGACATTGTCTTCAGTACATTCGCATTAGCAGAATTGCTTCACAAGCCGGTGAAGGAGTGGACAGCCCTGTCGAACTATGTGAAATTTCCTTACGGTTTGGTAATTGATTGTCATCATGTTCTTTGTTGGTATCTTGTGGATTTCATTGGATTTGTTTTCTCCAATTCACGGGCAAACCTGCAGTTCTGATGATGGTGAGTTTACTCTTATCGAGTCTTATTAACTTTTTTGCACAACGGTAGTCCAAATCGAAAAACGACCAATATCTTATACTTCTTTTAATTCGTAAAACGCATTTTAAAAAGCTTAATTTAATTTTCAGATTTGTCAAGTTTGTCACCTAGTATATCCGTCGACTTAACTTTAGTTAATAATGGATAGAGAATTTCGGCTGCAAAAACACTGATTTATCCTAAAAAAAACTGACAAAGAGACTTGGGCATGTTTTTTTGACAAAAAATTTAGTTCTAAAGTCTGACAAAAAAAAATCTTGCAAAACTGAAGACACGCAGGTCAGCACTGACGTTCAAAAGTATATAAATTGAAGCAGATGGTTTAAGATATGTTGGGTTCGTGATTAAAATGCATAAACACAAAAGAGGATGTTTTCTTAGTCAAGGTGAATGACTCAGATTTTCTCATGACAAATGCAAGGGATTATATACGTTAAACAAAGAACAGTTTTAAAAGTTCAAAAAACGTCTTAAAATACCGTTAAGTAATTCGTCATTCCAATTAACTGATAAATTCACTTTTATTATTTACATTTCGTTTTATATTTGCAGTTTGTTTTTTCAATCAAAAGGAAAATAGTAGTTGCAAAACTGCAGGACAGCGTATTCAGAACTGAAGCTCTATATAAATTCTAGCAGGTGGTTTGTTTTGCGATTTATTCGACTGTGACGCTATTTTACCTTATAAAGGAAAGAGAACATGCAAAATATCCGAGCATATTAGTAGTATATAGTGATTAGATTTAAGCCCAGCGAATGGATAGGTAAGAATAGATAATTCATTAATATGCATTAGTGGATAGGTGGATAAGGTGCCTAGGTGATGACGTAGTTTGGGATAGGTAACTTATTAATATGTATAAATCATGAAGTCAATTACCTATACCTTTTGTGTTAATAAATGACTAGGGATAGTGCCTAGGTAAATCATTGATATGTACATAATTACCTTCCGCACCCATTTCAAAACAATAGACCAGCCCAAACTTGCCCACTCTATCCCAACTCACTTCAAAACAAAACACAACTGACACAGATATCCTTTACAGACATAGATCAAACAATATGCCTTCAGTGACCAGGACTCGAACCTGAGTTACTGCGGCCACAACGCTAGACCATCAAAGCTGTGGTTGATATAATAGCTAAATAAACTAATTAGAGGTTTCCGAAACATTCATGTTTAGAAGCAATAAAATTGCACAGTGTAAAAGAAACCACTTCTTATTCGTTTCTACCGCAACATTCTCATTGCCGTTTCATCGCTAGCCTCTATATCGATTTTCAGTTTCCCAGCCATCACCCACTTTAAGTTTTAATTTCTTTTCCGGTAGCTTCAATGTTCAAACTTTTAATTATGCGAACATACACTGAACTAAATTTGCATGAAAAATTAGCACCTCGGAAAAATATACAAAGCAACCAATTACATGCGTTACTCAAACAATAAACCCTATTTAATAATAACAAAACGCATTAAGGTTTCATCAAATCATTATGTCAACAAAAGCTGTTTTATTTAGAACAACTTAAATCCATATACTACACAAATGATAAGGAAATCAAGGACAAAATGTAAATCCACTTTGTTTTATCGTTTGAATAATGTCTTAATTTAATTGGAGAACTCGGACGGGGGTTGTAAGGATTTTGGGAACTGGTATATTTTATCTATAACGCCGCGTTTAATATCCAATAAATTTATTATTCGAGGCTATTTTTGCAAATCCACCACCACAATTCTCCGCCACCACCACTACCACTACCACTCCCACCACCACTCCCACCACCACTCCCACCACCACTCCCACCACCACCACTACAATTCTATTGTTTTCACCACCACCACCACCACCACAGTTCTCCACCACCACGACCACAATTCTATTGTTTTCACCACCACCACCACCACAATTCTATTGTTTTCACCACCACCTCCACCACCACAATTTTCCACCACCACCACAATTCTCCACCACCACCACAATTCTTCGCCACCACCACCGCCACCACCACCACCACAATTTTCCACCACCACCACAATTCTATTGTTTTCACCACCACCTCCACCACCACAATTCTATTGTTATCACCACCACCACCGCCACCACCACAATTTTCCACCACCACCACCACCACCACAATTCTCCACCACCACCACCACCACCATCATAATTCTCCGCCACCACCACATCGACCGCACATCGACCCCACATCGACCTCACATCGACCCCACATCGACCCTTCATCGACCCTTCATCGACCCTACATCGACCTCATATCGACCTCATATCGACCTCACATCGACCCCACATCGACCCCACATCGACCCTACATCGACCCCACACCGACCCTACATCGACCCCACATCGACCCTACAACGACCACACATCGACCCCACATCGACCCTACATCGACCTCATATCGACCTCATATCGACCTCACATCGACCCCACATCGACCCCACATCGACCCTACATCGACCCCACACCGACCCTACATCGACCCCACATCGACCCTACAACGACCACACATCGACCCCACATCGACCCTACATCGACCCCACACCGACCCTACATCTACCCCACATGGTGGTGGAGGTGGTGGTGGCGGTGGTGGTGGCGGAGAATTGTGGTGGTGGTGGTGGAGAATTGTGGTGGTGGTGGTGGTGGTGAAAACAATAGAATTGTGGTGGTGGTGGTGGTGGAAAATTGTGGTGGTGGCGGTGGTGGTGGTGGTGGTGGTGATAACAATAGAATTGTGGTGGTGGAGGTGGTGGTGAAAACAATAGAATTGTGGTGGTGGTGGTGGTGGTGGTGGAAAATTGTGGTGGTGGTGGTGGTGGTGGTGAAAATAATAGAATTGTGGTGGTGGTGGTGGTGGTGAAAACAACAGAATTATGGTGGTGGTGGTGGTGATAACAATAGAATTGTGGTGGTGGTGGTGGTGGTGGTGGTGGTGAAAACAATAGAATTGTGGTGGTGGTGGTGGAGAACTGTGGTGGTGGTGGTGGTGAAAACAATAGAATTGTAGTGGTGGTGATGGGAGTGGTGGTGGGAGTGGTGGTAGTGGTGGCGGAGAATTGTGGTGGTGGATTTGCAAAAACAGCCTCGAATAATAAATTTATTGGATATTAAACGCGGCGTTATAGAAATATACCAGTTCCCAAAATCCTTACAACCCCCGTCCGAGTTCTCCAGTTAAATTAAGACATTATTCAAACGATAAAACAAAGTGGATTTACTTACACGGAGATGAACCAAACGTAAAATCGTTTTCAGAGGAATCCTTTGCTTCCGAAAAAAGGCAACAAAGCTTTAGGACTGCAATACGGCCTTATAGTGAATTCGCGCTACGTCCGTAAAGCTATTTCATTCTAACATTTTGTCCTTGATTTCCTTATCATTTGTGTAGTATATGATTTAAGTTGTTCTAAATAAAACAGCTTTTGTTGACATAATGATTTGATGAAACCTTAAACAGAGTGTGGGTTTATTGTTTGAGTAACGCATGTAATTGGTTGCTTTGTTTATTTTTCCGAGGTGCTAATTTTTCATGCAAATTTAGTTCAGTGTATGTTCGCATAATTAAAAGTTTGAACATTGAAGCTACCGGAAAAGAAATTAAAACTTAAAGTGGGTGATGGCTGGGAAACTGAAAATTGATATAGAGGCTAGCGATGAAGCGGCAATGAGAATGTTGCGGTAGAAACGAATAAGAAGTGGTTTCTTTTACACTGTGCAATTTTATTGCTTCTAAACATGAATGTTTCGGAAACCTCTAATTAGTTTATTCAGCTATTATATCAACCACAGCTTTGATGGTCTAGCGTTGTGGCCGCAGTAACTCAGGTTCGAGTCCTGGTCACTGAAGGCATATTGTTTTGATCTATGTCTGTAAAGGATATCTGTGTCAGTTGTGGTTTGTTTTGAAGTGACATGAGTTGGAATAGAGCGGGCAAGTTTGGGTTGGTCTATTGTTTTTGAATGGGTGCGGAAGGTAATTATGTACATATCAATGATTTACCTAGGCACTATCCCTAGTCATTTATTAACACAAAAGGTATAGGTAATTGACTTCATGATTAATACATATTAATAAGTTACCTATCCCAAACTACGTCATCACCTAGGCACCTAATCCACCTATCCACTAATGCATAATAATGATTTACCTATCCTTACCTATCCTTTCCTATCCATTCGCGGGGCTTAAATCTAATCACTATATACTACTCATATTACAAAGAAGATTGCCGTATTTCACCTTAGTGTTCCGGAAGAAGCTTTTATAAATACAAGAATTTCAGTCGAATAATAAAATTATTATTTCGATATTAATTCATTCAATGCACTAAGAACGCAAATTTAATATAAAAGTGTTTTGATATCCTCACTCAGTCCGTATCTATGCAAATCATCGTATAGTAGCCTTTTCCAGGTAATAAGTTACAGCGGAGCTCCGCACTCATAGAACAGCACGGTATCCCCTCAAGAATAAAATGAATATCAGAGCAGCTTGAAATAATGGATTAATTCAGGCTACTTAACAAAGTGGAACGAGGTGCAACGAAGTGCAACGAAGACTCAAAATTATATGAAATAAAAGCAACGGCGCGGTGACAATTTTTCCAGCTCCTGAGCTTCTGTATCCAATAAGGTTACCCTAACCCTAACCCTAGCCCTGCCCGATGGACGGATGGATCGACGTGCCCGCGAGCTAACCCAGCGCGAGTTTGCGCCCGCGAAACATTCCGCTAGTCATGACAATGAAAAATGACGGGCATAGGTCCTTTGCAGCACGGTATCCCCTCAAGAATAATGAAGAGCGTTACTTGCAAAGAGAGGCATGAAATAATGGATATCATTAATTCAGGCCACAACCGGGATGGTAACTTCCCGTGGTGCTTTGTTGCACCATAACAGAAAAAAGATGGCGACCGCGAATGGGAGTAAAAGGGGGGAAAGTGCCAGAGAAGATTAGGGTTAAGGTTAGGGTTAGCTCGCGGGCGCGCATGACGCGCAACATCCGGGATCTTAGCAATTTTCAAACCAAAGCGAAGCTTTGTTTTTCGCTACACGGCCGAGGCCACGTCAGCTACAGTAAACACTTTTATTGTGTTTAGCGGAGAAAACCGTTTACAAAATCGTTTTTTTTTCCCTGCATTTTTTCGCGGGTTGCTGAAGACAGGTTTCACATTTCTCAAACAGTGGTCAAGACCGCATTTGAAGCTGCGTAACTCTGGAAGTCAAGCGTTTTTGGAGGAATATAGAGCTAGGTGCTTATTTTTAAACCTGATTTCGTCTTAAATTGAAGCTAATAGATCGTCGAAGCATTTGTTTACACAAAGTGCCCGTGCTAACGTTCAACATTTATAACTTCTTTAATATGTATCCAAACGCCATCAAACTTTGATCACGTGACTTGATGTTTCCATGGCAACCAGATTTTGACAGCCATGTTTTTTGAAATTTGCATATTTATACCTTTGAATGAAGAAAAACACTGTTTATTGGTATAACTTTTATATTTTTACGTCATTTAGCGTTTATTTATTGGTTTTGATTAATTTTGAGTGGATTTGGATGGTTTATTAAGAGGTTTTAAAAAATTTCAGAAAGCCAAGATGACGGATCCAAGATGGCGGCCGTATGACTATTTTGCAATAACACACATTTAAAATATTCAAAATAGAAAGAGAAAGCTTAAAAAAAATACTCAGAAAAAGAAGAGCTTTAAAATCTTGCTTCGAGGAACTTCATACCCGTGAACAAGCCGCATGTTTGACTAAGGGCCTGTTTACATGGAGGGCGGGTGACCCGGGTAGCAGGGTCACACTCCTAGCCGGGCTACCCTGGGAGGGCCAACTTTTCATACATTTCTTTACAAAACACACTGAAGTGTTTACATGATAGACAGGGTCACCCGCCTACCCGGGTCACCCTATCTGCTTGCCAGGGTAACCCTCCTAGGCGGGCTATCTTTTCTGCATGTAAACGGTCACCCCAGGGTCACCCTCCTAGGCGGGCTATTTCTTTTGACTTGAAATTACCCGTGAAAACAAGCAATAAAAACAGCAAACTCGCCGCTATAGCCTTTCTTCTTGCTGCCTTGTTTGTTAATATGTCGTGCTTAATAAAGCGTGCTGTTGCAATAAAAAAAGTCCGCCAAAACATGAGCCCGCCAAAACAATCTAAGAGCCCGCCCCAAAAAAAGATAGCTCACCTATATGATAGCCCGCCCTAATAGCCCGCCCATGTAAAGGCGGGCTATGTGTTAGCCCGGCTGGGAGGGTGACCCTGGTACCCGGGTCACCCGCCCTCCATGTAAACAGGCCCTTAGTCAAACATGCGGGGAATGTAGGAATAGCAGCATATGAAACGAACCATTACGATCGATGACGAAAAGGGGTCAGGCCTTCTCCCCATTCTCCTCAGCTTTCCCCCGCTCGCTAGCCAAACTGGTATGGTGGGCGAGCGAAGAGTAGGAAGCTATTCGGCGAGAACTGAACACTGAAGTCGAAAGGTCGAGGAAATTCTCTCGCCCTCTCACTACAATCTCTTTTCCTTTTTTTGTGGAGCACTGTTCTCAACAAGCGCTACCGGAAATCGATCGCTGGCCTGCGTTCGAATCCGGGAAAAGACATTGAAGGACTTTTCATTTTTTCCCTGGTAACCTTTATCGAAAGTCTTAATTTATATTCTTTATTTCTTAAATTGCGGCCCAAAACATTCGGCTTTGAAAATCTGTGGTGAGTTTCGTCATTAAATTTATTTACTGCGGTGACGCTGCTAAATGTCAACTTCAACAATGATCTGTTCCTCAAGTGTATACCTTTATTTACCATGAATGTTTGGGTGAAGAATATTTTATTAAAGAGCGCATCGCATTCACAAGTTGACTAATAGACCATTTTACAGTTGTGTGCTTAGTACCCTGGCCTTTAAGTGAAAGTGAGGCCTGAGTTGACTTTGTTTTGATACAAACCTTCCTGCTTTTCATATGTTAATCATGTTAGTTAGCATAACAACAACATGATTTACATATGAAGGGAAGCAAGGTTTCTATCAAAACAAGGTCAACTCCAGCCTCATTTCCACGCAAAGGCCAGGTTACTAAGTAGACAACTGTAAATTGGTCTATTGGAGTCTTTGACTTCTTTATCAACTATCTGAACACCATTAAATTATATTGTTTTGTTGCCCTTGTTGAAGTGTCAATTATTGCCATGAGGATTAAAACACTAGAATTTGTTGTTTTAAACACTGGTTACTCTCGAATGAGACTTAAGTCATTGTGGGTCTCATTCTAAAAACTTGGTCATTACCCAACGCCAATTAATTCTATTTTTTCTCTCAGACTCATTCCGCCAGCTTGAGTTCAGACTCGACCATACTTTTGATGGTAAACGCCTGAAAAATCACGTGATTCGCAGTGTTGACGTCATAGATGTGGACTTCTGTGAGATGGTATGCTACATGGAACCAAACTGCGTCAGTTTCAACTTTAAAAAATCGTCGAGCAAATGTGAGCTGAATAATTCTACTTTCGAGGGACGAAAGAACAAACTGGAGACAAATTCGTATTACATATACCGTGGAGCAAAGGTACGCGAGGACTCGGTAAATTAACAAAATGATACAGGGAAGAAGGTTAATTCTAAATCAAATTGACAAAGTGATCGAAAGATTAGTTGCAACTACAACGTGTATTAAAAGAGAAAAAAAAACAAGGCTAAAATAATTGAACTCCGGACGACGGCCAAGATATTTTATAATAAGAAAGGCGTTCAAATTTTTCCGTTTATGTGAAAATGTAGTTTGTGATGATCCTAAACTAGCATAAATTGCCGGCACGTATCAGAGGTCTGTGGGAGGGAAGAAGGTGCGCAGCGGGTTATGGGATTTGAGTTCGTAATTTGCAGCCGTTAGGAGGGTGAGACATTCTATGGTCAGCCTTCGCCGTGTAAGGGTTGTACGTTTAGTTTTCTTTATATATCATCATGTGGACACTAGGTTTTACGCTTCTCAAGTGTCTAAATTAGGATACCCTAAAACCTCAAGGATGGCACCATTCCCTTGGTCAGGGGCTCACGTTTCCCATTTTCTCCACCTGCTGGTTTTTAGGGGTTTTCGTGTCCGGCTTTGATGCATTTGTTCTTACTTTAATCACAGTTGATATCTGTACAAATGTTGAAGCTAAATAAATGGCACGGTGGCTTGGCTGGCCCACGCGCCCAGATATCTTCATTCTTGTGTGTCCGGTTGAGTAGTGGAGTCAAAATGGGATACTATTTCGATAAAAGTTGATATGTAAAATGATAAGAGGTTGAACCTTTGGGTGGAGCCTTGCCTAATGAAACTTATTGAACGTCTCCCCGCTCCCCCTCCCCCGGGAAATGCAATACCAAGCGTCACGTGATTTTTTTTTGTCATAGAACGCCTGTGGAAAAAACACTTGCAAAAACCATGCAACTTGTCAAACCGGTTTTACGGACAAAGGATACCGCTGTTTGTGCACGGCTGGATTCACGAGGCAGCGCTGTCAGAAAGGTGCGTTTCTTTGATGAAAAATTGATAACTCTGTTTTTAATTCAAGTGATGAAACAAGCTAGGAAAGTCAATGGCTCTTTGGTTACAGCAGCTCGAAGTGCAAGCTCAGCAGTATCGGTCGGAATGCTTGTAAATTGCAAGATTAAGGTGGCTCGACTGGGTTTTAAGGTGTTAAAATACTAAATAAAAATAATAATATACTAAAATAAAAATAAAATAAAATTCATTTAAGACCAAAATATTATTTCATCAAGCCTTGTAGACATAAGTTTTAATAACATTTCAAAATTGTTTTGTTTTTGTTGTATTTTAACACCTTAAAACTTCACTCGAAATTTTCTCGAAAACGCTTCCATAGAAATTTGTAAAATTTTGTAGACCTTAGGACAAGTACGTCAGGTCGAAGATCCAGAGAGCGTTTTCCAAAATTATCTCTTGATGACAAGTAATTCGGTATTATGTAAAACAGGGAATGACGTCATAACGTTGCTATGGCAACTCCGATTTCCATAAAACGTACCTCATCTGTAACTTTAATCTTTCTCTAGTACAGCTGTGACAATCGATTTTTCGTTGGATCGTTTGTGGTGGTACATAAGTTTCTCAAAGCTAAACGGTATCGTCACTCAAAAACCCAGTCGAGCCACCTTAAGGTTACCGTGTACCTTCGGGGTGTCTCCAGTATAACAGATCTAGCGTCTTAAGATTACGCTTAATATACCTAAACCCAGATATCAAATTAAAGCTTATAGAGCTGGCTATCTAAATATGGAAACTATTTGGTAATAAAATGAATTGTCGAATTTTTTACGTCCTCTAAATTCGAACGTCGGAATCAGCTTTAAAACGCTATAACTCAAGCGATTATTGTATTTTGCTAATTTGATTTGTTCTAGGGTTTCCGGACACGAAGCGCTAAAAAAAACGTGTCGGCGATTTCCCATATTCAATTGCAGTGAAAAGTTACAGAATATTTTCGAAAAAGGGAGAAAAAAATTGGAGTGATCGCACGGAAATGGCTCTTGACAATAAAGTTTTTGGAAATAAGAAATTCGCCGACAAGTTTTTGTTGATTATATGTTAGCCTTGCTTCTGTTCAAATTTGAGGAAAATCGAACAAATTCCCTTTAAGTTGTAGCTCTTTAAAGTGTCCCCTACAAGCGAAAAATTAACTTTGAGAAAACAGCGCGGCTAAATCAATCAAAAGAGAAACTTTTACTTCCGTTCAAAACGTTATACCGTCATTTCTCCGTCAATTTTCACTATTTTTCGATGATTTCTTTTGGATGAAAGTTCATTCTGTAAACTTTATTTTGACGCCCCCAAAAAGATCTCAATAAAATGGTCGATCTGAAGGTACACGGTAACCTTAACTCCAAGTATTTTAGGGTTTTTTTCTGAGCCATTCGCCCGGGCATTATTTCAAGACTCTGGGCCCACTAGAGTTGTTAAAGGTAAGGATAATGCTATGATATGGATAAATTCCTTGCAGTGTATACAGCGGGTAAGTTTTATTTCTTTTTTCAGCTATAAAGTCATGCCAGGACTATTTTGAAGAAAACCAGGACAGCATAAAAGAGTAAGTGATAATTTATCATCCACGTTTTTGGCTTTATTTTACTAGAATGATCACAATATTTCACTTTTATTCTTTTGAGTATTTGAAGAAGTATGGCGGAAAGCATTTGACCGGCACCCATCCTTCTGTTATTTCATTGTGACTGTATGTAGGAGTTTTCTACGACAATTAGGCATTCAAGAATACTAATTGTATTTTTTTGTGTACAGGCCGATGAATCAGGTGGTTACCATCATCTTAGATTCAAAAGCAACTTCTGTTCTCTGTCACATGGGAGATTTTGGATGTGGTGATGGGGGATGGACGCCGGTCATGAAGATTGACGGCAACAAGGTATGACATTTATCAGGTATATTTATGTCTCTCTGAATATGGTTTGAAATTCTTGTCAGTTCTTTTTCCTTGTGAAAATAAATAAGTGAAATAATAAGTGAAAAAAATAGAGCAGTTTTCAATTGAGTGTCGTAAAACCAAAACCAAAGTAATTACTCTGACCAATCACAGCAGTCGTAAACAATCCAATGAACCAATCAGAGCTCGAAGCAATTACATGTCGCGGGCGCCAAGCGCGGGAAAACGCGTGCGAGCAAGTCACGATTGGTTTTGGTTTTACTTCTGATTGGTCGAGAAAGTGGCGCGAGATTTTTTAGCCAATCACAAAGCGTAGCAATGCAAAACCAAAGCAATTGTGTAATTACTTTCGACAGTCAATTGAAAACTGCTCTATTGAGCAATTAATGATTAAATGAATGTGATTGTGAGTAAGACATATTCAAATTTGATGCAGCGAAGACAGAAAGTCGCTATTAGATTGGAATAAGTGTTGAGTCAAATGCAAAATTGTCGCGAAAATTTTCTTATTTAATAACATAGCTTCATTAACCATATATCATGTCTAGGGAGAGGATGGTGGGGGACTGCATCAAATACTGAATATAAATACAATAAATACGCCTACTGACTATCCCACCCTGCAGCTGCTTATGATCCCTTTACCCTTTCTAATTTTATATCCATTTTGGAATTAAAACCACCTTTGTATTTTGAATTCTTTAAAGCAAACCTTTCACTACAATTCCCCGTTTTGGAGCAACAACGAAACATTCAACCTCGAAGGAGGAAAGACTGGATTTGACAATCAGGAGACCAAACTACCGTCGTTTTGGAACACGTCCTTCTCCCAGATCTGCCTCGGTATGAAGATTGGTCCGCAGATCAAGTTTATTGTCATCAACAAGCAGGCGAACTCCTTGTACTCTCTGATCGCTGACGGGCAATACCGCGCCATCTCACTGGGTCGTGACACGTGGAAGTCACTGATCGGTTCAGAGGGCTCTTTGCAGCTTAATTGTAACAGAGAAGGGTTTAACGCTATGTGTGACGACAGTGCTACTTCCAAAGCAAGAATCGGTATCCTTGGTAACAATGAAAACGACTGCGATCGATGTGATTCCAGAATCGGGCTTGGTACTGGAGGATCCCATGATGACACCAGTACGTGTGGAAACGAGGCTGCATGGAATCCTGACAACGGCATAAAGCATATAAAGGGAATGGGTTATATCTTGGTGCAGTAAAATTAAATTAAAAGCTCTCACTCTTTGATCATCATAGTAAAATGCTAGGAAATTATGCACATTCACCCACCCACCAGACCTTGATTCACTGGTCGCTGACTGCATGCACGGGCATTTCTGAAGTAAGAATCCTGTGACTCTAGACCACAGGTTTGGTACTCAATGCAGGACACGCTGATGACTCCACCTCGTGTGGAAACCGCGCTCAACACAAGGCAACTGTTAAAAAAATTCTGTTGGTCACTTTTAAAACACTTAACGGGTTCACGCCATGCTATATCATAGATTTCTTAACTTAGTTTTATCATTCAAGAGCTCTTCCTTCTCATCGTAAGAATTTTCTCGTGAGACCTTGTTTAATCTGAAAACGTATGCATGGTTGGCGTTCATTTGCTGTGGCTGCACCTTTACTTTTGAACTCGTTTCACGTGACATTAAGAATACAATAAACAGTTTTAATTGAAAGCTAAATACCTTTTTACAAACCTTTGATAATGTTTAGTTTTATTATTAATGTGCTTAATTTTTACTCTTCTTTTTAATTCCAATATTGTAAGACGCTATTGAGCCGTCGTGAAATGGCGCGCTATAAATTCATCATCATCATCATCATCATTACTTATATTATTATAACTACCACTACCAGTAGTAGTATCAAGACCATCATGACCATAAGATGTTATCTTTACCCAGTGAAAAGCTGTTGACTCGCACGACTTACGCAATTAAAACTATTTTTGCAGGAAACTGTAAGAAAGTCTACGTAAACTTGTCTCAGTATCTAATAACTGTTTTGTTTATAGGTTAGAAAAAAACTAACCGCTTGGTAAAATCTGAATCCGTTTTAATTCCAAAACCAGATTTTGCGTTGCTTTATACTTAAGTCGAAGAACGGATTATGAATCAATATGTGTCACACCAGAGAATCAGTTCTTGACGGAGAATATCCCGAACCCAATACTTTGGATGTCTTTACCATATATGGATGCGGAAAGAATGCGCATAACTAGCTATTCCGAGTTTCAGTAGCCAATCAGAGCGCGCCAACAATGCTATCCACTGTTTCAGTATATACTAGTTGTATATATTCTCCTCATCTGTTTACATTTTTTTCTACAACACACTGGACTAATAAAGGTGTATTTTTCTAAATATTAAAAAGAACTCGTATCTTTCGTAGTTTTCGATCCATTCGACCGAAAATTCCTATTAGAATTTCTGAAAATATCAGCGGCAAATGGAACAGTAATTTTCGTTTTACCGGGTGGATAAGCGCGCGAGGATTTCCCAAACTTTCTTCCCGTAAATTTCCGTTCCATTTGAACAGAATTTCCGGAAATTTTGGTTAAAATGGTTCACGATTCGGAATGCAACCGTTTTCGAAATTTCTTAACACAAATTTCCGTTCCTTTCGATTCTGTACCGAAATTTCTCGAAATTTTGGTCGAATTTTGGTTCCAGATTTTGTACAGCAAGTGCTATTCACCTCCCAGCAATTTGCGCGCGAAAATTGTAATCGTTGACAGGAATAAATGAGTTAAAAAGCATCATTTTCTTTATATTATCTGACTGTTTCAGCTTCCAGCTTCCAGCTTCGGTAAATATCCACCACTACCCACCTCCACTTCGGTGAATAGTTGTTAAGTAACCAATTGATCACATTTGGATGAGTAGAACATATTAAACGTTGTTACATCAAGTAAAAATAACAGTGAAAATCCGATTGTTTGTCACAGTTCAGTGACCACCTGATAAGCGTGACACCTGTATTTGCGACGCGTGTCATCTTTAAACTTACTATACGGCAGTTAGTCGTACGTGTTTGCATTGCGTAAAGCAAACGCGTGATAGTGTTGCGAAAGTCATTTACTTTCTGTGAACAGTTGTAACTTACTTTTCACCACAAATTTGTATACATTGTAGCTTGTTGTAACAGTGTAACAATCACAAATAAAGAAACGTTTTAGGGGTCACGTGTTTGTCCTTTACGAATGAAGACCAGGATGCATTGTTCGTCATAGTACGTGACAGGCTTAGCTATATTTGGTTTGAAATCCTCTGCCGGCACAGAAGGGATAAGACAACAGGGTGGGTAGAAGAGACACAGCGTAGGGTAAACTACTTGGAAATGCCTCTGCCGACTAAGGAAGAATACATTTGACTGAGAGAAACTTTGATCTAGCAGCTCTAGCCGGGCATAAGGAAGCTACCTGGGACTATATCAAGTCAAACGCAATGATCGGTAACTGAAGTATGATATTTAACGGTCTTCAAGATCTTGAAGAGCTGTTACAGTAAAAGTGCTAAACACAAGTTACAAAGTAAATCTTCACACTTGCCTTACTGTCTAAGTGGAAAACCTCCATACAATGGGGTCAATTTCCCACTTCCTTATAGTATGCTCGAAATTTAGCAAATACTGTCTACGAAAGCATCAAAAGAGTCGTTACTCTTTTCTAGATAGAATAATAACCATAGTACTGGCATCCGAGTGTGGATTTCAGAAAAATAACTCAGAAATGCGCGAAATTTTGATTTTCCTTTCAAAAAATGACCTTTTTGCTATGATTTTAGGGTCAAATTGGGATATACTAACGAGAAGTCCAAGGACTACTGCAAAGCTGATACAACGAGTAAATATATTTCAAACAATATTTCGGTTGGCCAGACCAGCCTTCTTCAGGTTATAAGATGTTACTAAATTATAAAATGAAAATACAACATTATATAAAGGAGAATGTCGCAATACATATATAAAAAAAGAGGAGGGGCGGAAATGACCTACAAGATAATAAAGATAAGGCTAGTATACGTAAACTACAATTCATCACGTTTGTTCAACCCACGTGGTTCTAGTGTTTTCGCTCTATCTATTAAATACGACTCTCTGGCTTTACGAATAGAATCCCGTGAATTGTGAATTATTTCTAGTGGAATAAGTTGCATGTCAGTGTTGGAATGGTTAGAATGGGAAAGAAAGTGTTCAGAGACAGTAGTAGGTTTGGATTTAATGTTAGGTTTGTCAACGGAACGTCGATGTTCGTTAAATCTGTCTTTAAGACGTCGCTTAGTGTCACCAATGTATTGTAAATGGCAGCGGTTACATTGTATCATGTAGATTAAGTTTTTAGTGTTACAGGTTATATGTGAAGTGATGGAACGGGTTTCGCCTGTAGAATAAAAAAAATATAGTCTTTAAGACCGTTAGTGATGTAAGGACAAGTGGCACAATCTTGTCCACAACGGAAAGAGCCCGGTGGTAAATTAGTATTGTTAGAGGTGGTGTGTAGTAATTGCGCTCTAATTAAAAGGTCGCGTAGGTTAGCACTTCGTCTGTAAGCAACGAAAGGTAGGTGTTTAAAGACGTTCCGGCAGCGATTGGAGGAGAGTAATATGTTGAAATGTTTGCGTAAGATATTAGAGATGCGAGGAATAGCTGGGTTATATGTAACAACGAAAGGTAAATGGTCAGTGGAATCATCAGGTTTAGTTAGCACGGCGTCATTGCGAGAAATATTAGCAGCGCGCAGAAACTGGGAGCCTGGTGACGAGTGAAATACTATATAGGCAAATGTCACGCAATTTTTTGCCATGCCTATCATAACCATATGCTAAATCAGGAAATCTGTATTCAGTTAATAAGAAATCTAGCCTTGATGTGAATCAAAAGCGACTTTCTATACTAACGTGTGGATAAAAAACTCCAATTTCAAAGTGAAATAGCCAGAACTTATAGGAGGGCTGGAAACTCTGCGGTTGTAAAATCTATTCTATTAATGCCTTGTCTGTAAAATCGATATGCTAAAACTAATAAATGTTACGTAGTTTCGTCAAAATACAAAAAAAATCGCAAGCCGTAGTCGACAATTTTATGCCATTACTCTATTGTTATGCATGTTCTCGCGACGAGATTTCACATTTAGTAGCGCTGTTGGCTACACAAAAGGTTCCGGATGTGTCGCTGGATTCTTAGCGATGTTTGGTTAAACACTTGTTATTAATTGCAAGCTTTGTACTGGAGCACCTATTGCATTATTCTTTTCTACAGCAGACTCCAGGTTTGTTTCACTGAGTTTCTGGGAATCTTCCATGGTGACAAGCTGTCTTTCTTTAACTGCTGTTGGCTACACAAAAGGTTCCGGATGTGTCGCTGGATTCTTAGCGATGTTTGGTTAAACACTTGTTATTAATTGCAAGCTTTGTACTGGAGCACCCATTGCATTATTCTTTTCTACAGCAGACTCCAGGTTTGTTTCACTGAGTTTCTGGGAATCTTCCATGGTGACAAGCTGTCTTTCTTTAACCGCTGTTGGCTACACAAAAGGTTCCGGATGTGTCGCTGGATTCTTAGCGATGTTTGGTTAAACACTTGTTATTAATTGCAAGCTTTGTACTGGAGCACCCATTGCATTATTCTTTTCTACAGCAGACTCCAGGTTTGTTTCACTGAGTTTCTGGGAATCTTCCATGGTGACAAGCTGTCTTTGTGTTTGTTTAGCTTTAACAGTTGACTTGAAGCATAAAAGAAGAAACTGAATAGCCCCACTGATAAGAATCATTGAACCAGCTGCATAGAATGCAAACTCATATGAACCAAGTTTGTCAGATATTAGTCCTGAAATAGAAAAGAAACAGATTATAGAATGACTTCACATTCCCCTATTTTTCTATGTTGTTGGTTGTCTGATCACTGAGCTGCAAAATCTGGTCAAAGTACAAAACTACTGTCCACTTCACCCACGCCCTGTCAGTTGCTAAATCGTATTCTCTCCAGATTATCCTCACTGTGTTATTCACGATGCTGGCTCAACAAACTCAACAAGTGTAGTCAACTCGGGCAACACACAGTCTAACAAATTGCACCTGTAAAATTCACACATGTCAATACCTTTCAACTGTTTCAATGGTTATTTCAACTATTTTTAAGTGTTACAAAATGACTACAGTAGGATTTGCTATTATTTCATAAATTAATTTTGAGCCTACAATCACGACTCAGACATCACTGCTTTAAAAAATTACAATCTTTAAAATGGCATTTTAGACACTCCTGTGATTAAAATATTAAAATAATGATGTTCTATCACGGTGGGCACAGATTCACTCAAAATCGCTCACCATTCGCGTGCTAACAAAATGGCGGAAATCAGGGGCCCATCAATTTTCGAAATGTGATATCTTTGGATCTCATCAACATATTAACGAACTTTTTTCACTTTTGAAATTATTATGACGTGTACTTTCAGAAACTGTCATCAGATATCCCATAATACTAATTTCAAATTTTGGCGCCATATTTGTGACGTCATTTTCCCGCCAAAATACTTGAAATTTAAAAAACAAGAAACATACGATTTTTGCGAATGATAACTTCTATATTGTTGTAAAATTTCAGCTTTCTGGGTTGAAAACTGTTAAAGTTGAATGAAGCGCAAGTTTTTCAGTCGATTTGATTCTAAATGACCTTTGACCCCCGCAGATAATGTGCGGGGAGTTCAAATTTTGAAACGTCATATCTTTTGATCGGATCAACGTATTTACGAGATTTTTTCAGTTTTGAGATGTTTACGGCGAGCGCTTTCAGAAATTGTCATTAGATATCCCATAATACTAAGTTATATTTTGGGCGCCAACTTTATGACGTCATTTTCCCGCCAAAAATTGCAAAAATGGAAAAACAAAAAATACTTTTTTGTGAAAATGATGAGTTCTGTGCTGTTGTGAAATTTCATGTTAACAACATCAAAACGGAAAAAGTTATTATATCGCGAAATGTCGAGCGATTTCGAGTGAATCTGTGCCCACCGTGTATAATACAAATAGACATGCGTGGATTGGATTGGCATTGAATTCCTGTAAATTCCATTTATCCGACATTTTGATCTTGAGTCAAGTCAAACTAGGATTTAAGGTGCATATGAAGTAATTTTTTATTTTGTCTTTTTTTGGAGGCTTTTATGTCTTTATTTGGAAATGATAAAATAAATTTGTCAGAAAAAAATTTAAGGCCTCTTTTTTGCCGTTCAAAGTAGCACAATTTGCAGAAATCAGTGTCCCGGAAACTGGGAACGAGTTGTCGATATCCATTGTGTTGATGATGTAGAAAATACTTGAGATTCGTTCTTTTGTATGCTCACAGTGTGTTTCGTTCCATTTCTTCCAAAGAATGTCAGACTGTGATGAAATTATGTCTTCTACAGAGTCTCTGTGAGACAGACAGAAAGTCGCCGAGGTCGAAGACTTCTCCTTTGCCGCCATGATACTCGTGAGTTAAAGTATTTTCTACGTCACAGCCTTGTAATACAATAGCTTTGGCCGCGCGCTCGATAGAGACACTTTCTGGCGGAAAATTCAAAACTTTCAAGCCGAATAATTTCACAATGGGAAGGATCTTTTCGATGAAACCCACAAATTTAGATAAAGAAAGTAAAGCACTATCAAACCATGGAAATCCTTTTTTTACTTCATATGCACTTTAAGGTTAGCCCTTAACATGCCAGCTGAGAAGCAGCAGGAAGGGGAACCTTGTCAACCTTGGACAACTTTTAATCCCAGATCATTGAGCCGCAATTCTCTATTTTAAATGTTAAGCCTCAGGCATTAAGCTCCATTCAACATCTTTGCAACAGTCGAAGGTAGGGTTCTGCATTTTAATCCTTTTTATTTCCAGAACATGCAATGGGTAACTGCATTGGCGGTCATTTTAAAATAAGATTTCAAAACCAAACCACAAACTTTAACCAATATAATAAATGGTGGCGTTTACCCTTAACTTTCATATGAGTGTCCCCTCTCCCTCAGGACATTAATAATAATAATAATAATAATAATAATAATAATAATAACAATCATAATTTACCCCTGGGTTATGTACTCACCTGCTAAAGGGGGACCACAGGCCACTGCAAAGGAACACAGCATTGTTCCAAAACCAAATGTTGCAGCTCTTCTTTCAGGACCAACAATATCAAGAAGAATAACATTTTGTGAGGTCATGAAAGCTCCATCAGCAAACCCAAACACTGCAGTATAAAATGCAACGGAAACATAACCTCTAGCAAGTGGTAAAAGTAAGGTAGCCACGCCAGCAATGGCAATTCCCAGTTGATTTACATAGCGTATGTTGATGAATTTGATGTCGCACAGTCTTCCAGTTAGGAGTCTTGCTGCGGCAGATGATATGCCCAAGAACATGTAGTACTGGGAAGCTTTCTCAGCTGAGATGTTGAGCTCTTCACTGTACTTAACCTAAACAATAAAGATAATATTGTTACACTGTTAATATAAATTGGGCAGCATAGAATTAAACCACATCATACCATAGCCTAGTTATAATCAAAGGGCCCTAAGAGCCATCTCGTGAATACGAAACAACGTAAGGTTAAGTCCACAGATCGGTTTTAATTTTCTATACTGAGTTTGCAGTCAACGAAAATAGCAAAACAGATTTAATTAAAATGAACAAAACATCTTGGCATGACATAAATATACATTGTGTGAAACAAGACTGTCCAGACAACTGAATGACGTAATACACCGGGGAATTAAAAACGTTTACATCTGAGTGTTAAATCAAGTGAAAATTTGCATAATTGTTCCCGTATACTATATCTCACTCAACGCTTTACGTATTCACAAGATAAAAATAGGCTCCCTTCGGAGAGCATGTGGCTGCCATACGCTACTAAATTTAGGATGCATGTACAGTTAATTTAAAAAGCTTTCTTCTTTTGAAATTTTGGGGTCTACTCAGACCTACCCCTTATAGTTATCTAAGTTGAAGGCAACTCTAAGACAAGGTCTACTAGGTTGCCAACTCTACTAGGTCACCTGTTAGGAAGTAATAATATTCTTAACCCATGCAACTGTCACCCCCTCCCCTCCTCCCCCCCCCCCACATCCATAACTCTAACCCTCAATCAATCAATCAATCAATCAATCAATCAATCAATCAATCAATCAATCAATTAACTTTGTTTAAACACGGTAAAACGGCTCAGTAAAACTGGTTTTCAGACATGCCGTGCACCCTAACCCTACCCCCCCCCCCCCCCCCCCCACATCCATAACCCTAACCCTAACCAATCTCAGAAAGTAACTAACTACATTAATTTTGAGACAGGTTGCAAGCGATTCCCGAAAGTAACGGCCCTTCCTGAAATTAACAGCCACCCGAATGTAACAGACTGGCACACCAATCTCAAAAGCAACCTCCTCAATTGAATTACTACAAGATGCACTCACTTACCAAATGAATGTTGGGAATGAAGCGACACATAAACATCAATGTAAATGATGCAACAAGTATGCAGTACTGGGGTATCCTGAACACTGATAAATCCAGAATTTTTAGCTTTTTCTTCCTGACTTGAAACCCTTTACTGTGATCCTCATTGTTTAGTTCAGTCATTTTGTTGCCATCTGCTGTCTCTTCCTCATTGCTTACCGGTAGTTCAGTCATTTTGTTGCCATCTGCTGTCTCTTCCTCATTGCTTACCGGTTGTTCAGTCATTTTGTTGCCATCTGCTGTCTCTTCCAAGATTTTGTCCTTCTCCTCTACATTGGGATTAAAAGGGATGGAACCTAAAATAACCAGGGAACAGCAGAGTGCCGTGATTCTAAATGTGTTCCTCCAGCCAACTGAATCAAGGAGAACCTGTGAAATAGGGCCCCACATAAACATCCCTAATGAAGGACCCATTGTAACAGTCCCTGTGGCAAAGGAGCGCTTCTTGTTGAAGTACTTAGCCACTATCAGATATGATGAGGTGCGACAACAGCATGCACCCAGTCCAATGAGGATGCCATAGGTGAAGAACATGACCTGAATATTCTTAACAAATGATGAGGCTACAAGCCCTATTATAAGCATCAGTGCTTCAGCAATGTTTACCAAGCGACATCCAAATTGTTCAGTAAGTTGTCCCAGCAGTGGTGTCGCAAACAGTGCCATTGAGAGTGCTAGCGAACTTACCCAAGCTGCAATAGATAATATCTACGTTTTAATAGTTTTGTTATTTTAAAAGCGTCTCTAGTACATATGGTTTTATGGGATTTTGGGGTAGTAGACAAGGCCTTCAGCGTAAACAACCAACAATTTTATTTTTATAATAGGATGGTTTGGTATAGAATGTATGTACGCAGCAGGTGTCAGAGGAATATTTGGACCTTTTTGCCAGCAGGACACTTTTCACCCCTGTACTGATGAAAATATATGAAAATGTGTTTATGAGTTATAAAAAATATTTTAGATGGTCCTTAAGTGACTTTTAGCCCTAAGAAGCACTCTTGTTGAAATATTATAGCAAATTGAATAATAATGATAACTGTTTATTTACAAATTCCTTTTGAGAAAATACGTGAAAAGGAGATAAAAGAGGTTATACCTTTCTAGTTTATCTCCCTGCTCCCTAGACTAGTAAAAACATAAGTAAACAAAAAATATATACATCACATTTCAAACTATAAAATAAATTTAAAATACACTTAAATAACGTAATGTTCACAAGAATAAATAGCGCCTGGGCTTGTTTTTAAAATGTCCAAATTTTCTGTTTCGGCGATTTCTCTAGGTAATTTATTCCATGCGTCGATAATGCGAATAAAAAGAGATCATTTGTAACTATTTGTAAGCAACAGAACAGCAAATGGAAGAGGACAAAATTTCCCATACATTAAATTTTACCCTAAAAAGCTATCTAAGGTGTCTAAGGCTCTATACTGAGTTAAGGACACATCTTTGGGATAACGTTCCGCTCTTATAATTATACTGCATCAGCAGGTCTGATGAACATTGAAGCTTCCTCACACTTACCTGTTCTCTCCCTAGTTGTTTCAAACTCTTCCATCAATGTTGGAAAGAAGACCCCGAAACTCCGCAAAATGCCCCAGCTCATCATTAAGGAAAACATTGCACAAATGCACACAACCAATGACCATTGCGAGTCCTGCTGATGTGTTGCTTTTAGGCAACAGTGAAACCAGTTGCACATAATGTATTTCTGTGCTTTTGTGAACCTGCAATAAATTACACCTACATGATTGGATAACAGTTTCGGTTTATTAAATATGACTCGTATCACTCACTAAATTATCCTGATTAGTGATTATCACAAGTGCTAAGAAATTGCTTGGACAGCAGTAAATATAGCATATCTTCTCTACAAAGCTAATAGCAAACTTGAGTAAAAGATATAGCTTAGAAGAATATATAGTAGCATAGACAGAAGAGACACAGTTATCTAGCTTGTATGAACAATTGTCAGGATGGCATGGAAGGTTGTGCGACAGCTATTTAAACAGCGACAAATTTTGTTGATGTCAAACTTACTGATCCTTTTTTTGGTGTAAACAAGTTTTATGGTTGACTGGTCATTTAAATTAATGTGAAGCTTTAGCTAATAATAAGGATTGTTATAGCAAAAAATATATTACAGTAACGGTTAAGCATTAGGTTTAGCAAATGACAGGTAAGGTGTATAAATCATTCAATGTCACTTCTATGTCATTATCTGTCAAGGACAACTCGGGTATAATATTACCATACCTTCTTGTTATTATACTTATCCCTTGTTTTTTTTTGTTATATCAAATTACGTTTTGGGGCTCACCTAGTCTAGGACTCTTTTGCGATTGAGTCTCCAATGCAATGGTTTTTTATTCCATTTTTTTTAAAAGGTCTAGGATGTCAATAGAATTCTTGAAAGACTCCTCCGATCCGTCTAGAAACAGAGTCGTATCATCCGCAAATTGGCTGATTTTATGTTCCTTTCATAGGTTATAAAAACCTTAACCCTTTCATTCCCAGAGTCAATTATGGAGACATGTAATGCAGTTCTTACTTTAGAGTCTGTTGACGAATTCCTATGGTGTGACCATTCAAATGAAACCGCTTCAACAGTACTTTTGTATGGTACCATTTGTTTTTCAATATTTTACAAAATGAAATTTGGTATTATTATTATTATTTTTATATATTTTTTTTTTTGGGGGGGGGGGGGGGGGGGAGAAGGGAGTAAAGGGTTAATACTCTTATCGGCTCTGATAGAGTTTGCTAATATTTTAGCAGCGATAATGAAAAGGTAGAGAGAAGAGGGCAATCTTGTCTTACCGGCTCTACTTAGCTGAAACAGTTGTGCAAGACCCAACCGTTATTTTGTATTGCACCGGTGATGACATTATTTTAAACTATTCCATTAGAGTTTGCCTGAAATTAAAGTGTTGAAGGGATTTTTGTACAAAGTTCCACTCCAGGGTGTCGAACGCCTTTTCAAAATCTATAAACAACAAAAGTCCGGGTTTGACTCTGTGACGTCTTGTTGAAATAATTGATTAATGAAATCATGCGTGTGCCTGAGCGCAAGTTTCTTTGTTTTCGAATATGATTTCTATTTTCTTGTATGACAGCGGTGCGAGCATTCTACGAGGCATATTCAAATAACATTTCCGCGAATTAATCATGGGACAGTATAACCTAATCAAAAATTCCTTAATCTTAGCTTTAAGTGCTCATAGCTTATGAACGAATAACCCGAGGGGGGGGGGGGGGGGGGGGGGGGGGGGGGGAGGGTACTCCCTATAATGGGCTATACCAGGAGCCATAATCGGGGACGGGGGATGCTCCGCCCGAAAGGGGTACCTTTTTGAGGCTGGAGGTATATGAAAGGGTCGGGATTTCACGAGTTGAAGTATGTGAAAGGGTAGGAATTTCACGAAGAATAGGAAATGGTATCGAAAACACGAGTTGAAGCATAAAAAAGGTAGAGAAAACTGCAATTTAAGTATTATAAAAAGGGCCTTTTAAAATATATTAAACAGACGCACGTAAAGGCTATATGAAAGGGTTGCCATTTTCAACGAAAAGTATATGAAAGGGGTACCATTTTCAATGAAAGGTATATGAAAGGGGTACCTTTTCTGTCAAAAATGGTATATGAAAGGGTAAGGGTTTGGACCTCGGGGCGGAGCATTCCCGTACAAAACTTTGTTGAGTACCCCCCCCCCGGGACGAATAAGTGCTGGAAATTTGGATTGAGTAGATTGATCAATCATATATTTATGGAAACTATCCGGCCTTAACCTATATTTTCCGCTTACAGCAACATGAATTCATCACAAGCCAGAGGGTCGATTTTATTGAACGCATTATGGGTCCATGTTCGCCTTGGAAATTCACACGTTTAATTAAATCATAATTCAGGTTTTCACGCATTCCTGTTCGCACCCGATAATCCCTGAAGTTATCATTTCCTATGGGCAAAAACAGCCTTAAAAACTATTAACAGGCTCGCTCTGTGTTTAATGGAAGCCAGCGATATTCAGCATGGTCAGCGGACTGGCACATAGTAGCACAATACAATACAATGGTCAGTTATGATCTTACTATAAATGACAAAGTAGCCACTTATATAAGCCACTTTAGGGCCTGGTCGAACTACAGTCAAAAACAAAAATCCGTCCGTGCAAAAATCGAGGAAAACAAAGGAAACCGCTCCGGTGGGACACGCTTTTTGTGGAATGTTTTTGTTTTTATGACATTTTGCACGGGCTAATTTTTGATTTTGACTGTAGTGCGACCAGGCCCTTAGTCAGGTTCTAGTCAACGAGAGTATCCAATTAATTTAAAAAACAATTCAGTCATTATTCATCCTCAGCAAAAGCTCAGTATTATGTTTAGTCGATAAACAAAGTCGAATTCTAGAAGGAATTTTTTTATTGTGTCTATGGTCTAGCGAACAGCCCTCGAATTCAGGGGTCAGTAAGTAGCTATAACAAGGTCTTCTCTGATTTGCTGAGAAAACAATGGAACAAACAACACAACAATGAACCCTAGCCCTGAAAACAACAGAACTGCGTGATACCCAATTAAATTAGAGGTACTAAAGTGTTGCGTGGTATGTGGAATTTAGTCGTTCGAATCCGGATCACAACAAATTGTTATTTATAGATCGTTTTCATTTTTGTAAGCAGCTTGTTTTCTGGCTATGAGAGCAACCACAGAGAAAGGATGTTACAGGGAATGCAAAATAAAAGAAGTTAAGAAATTCTTGAAATACAGCTAATTTTCTCTATTACTGTTTTTGTTCAGTGCAAAGATTCAAAAGACCTCTGATTTGCATCGCACATAGATGCTCAGCTACACGGCCAAAAAGTTTAAAATGCTTTTAATATCTCCAAAGCAATGTTGCTGATATGAAGAACCTGTTGATAGATATGCCATGTTGAATAAGTTGCTAAGAATTATTTGTAATACCCTGAAGAAGAAAGGCCGTGCCTTTTGAAATATTGGATAAATTACATTTTTATATTCCTTCACTGTCGAATCAGCCTTGCTTTTTTTCGTTTATTACTATTATTTATAGCTGATTAGATCCTCAATTTGGATCCGGTGCTTCTGTTTTGTTACGTTGGTCCTTGCCTTCAAAATTGCTAAGAAAAGAGAACGTTCGAAATTGATCTTTTCATAGTACATCCACAATCCATATTATGAATGGTTTGATGAAGCCATTGGAACGTTATGTAATCGGAGGAGTGGAGTTAATGATTATCAATAACGTAGCAATAATCTGAATAATAAGCAATCGTTAAACTAAAATAGCGAAACATATATTCAAATGGGAGTGTAGGATTATTCTGTCGCTTTTTGTCTACTAGGTAATGGCTGCGGCCGCACTTGGTGAGTTAACTGGGTTATTTTTTTAGTAACCCGGTTAAAATAACCCGGTTTAAATAACTCGATGAAAAGTGAAATAACCGAGTTTATTTTTCTGAGCGGCCGCACAGTTCAGAAGGTTGAACTTTGAACGTGAGAGATCATGCTATTATTTGCTAGCGAGAGCTGCACAAAACAATACGATTAATGAGCGAAAACAATGTCTCTGCACGTGCATTTTACATATTGTTATACCCTGCAAAACAACATCGTCAAATAATCAAATTATAGGTTTTGTGGAAAACATAAACACACGACGGTTTTCCTTTCTCTATTTGAAATTGAAAGCCGTCCCTACGAATCTACGAATTCAACATGAAGCCAAAAATTACCGCGTAAGCGAAGATGATTGGCAGATCTGGAAAGTTTACCTGCACTAAACCACCGAGCGAGGTGGTTTAAATAAACCTAACCCGGTTAAAAAAATCTATTGTTCTTTAATTAATTTCCATGGGAACCACTAACACGGTTAAAATTCGGTGAACGCCAAAAATACGCGGCCGCATCAGGAATTTTGTTAAACCAGTTAATTTTAATTAATTAATTGCAAATAACCGGGTTAACTACTCTAGTGCGGCCGCAGCCATAAAATATGTGCAATAAAATTTACCTTAGTTAATAGGTGCTTCCAATTGGAGACGTTCACTCAACGAGATACACAAATTATCTAATTATAATCACTACGAAGCACTTTGAACTTTGCCAACCGCGTCTTTCGGTTTGATAAATTAGTTTTTAATTGTGGTATGGGATTTAAGTATATATTTTAAGTCGATAAACAAAGCCGAATTCTAGAAGACATGTTTACATTGTGTCTATCAGAATGTGCAATAATGGACTGTTGCGCGACTGTTCTGACAATCGGTATTCAAATTATTTAATGTTGTTGAATACTTGAAGAAAGAAAACAGAACAGTTAATTTACCCTGGCTTATTAGTGTAGGCCACTAATAAGATAATCGAGGAGCTCTTGCTGTTGATAGGTTCCTGCAGCACACCTAAGTCTACATTCTTCGCTGCGGCTCTGCGTAGCCATACAAAGCGACGACAATGAATCTTGTTCGAATGTAAAAGCTGTTAATCCGAGACGACCAAAGCCTCGAAATGAAGCAGTTCTTTTGAAGTCAGTTTAAGTCTTACAAAACGGGCCTGCAGGTAAATATATACATGTATACAGACTGTAATGAGCGAAGAGAGGAATAAATCCTGAGGCATGCACTCTCTGGTAGGCTAAAACGAACAAGAAGCGAGATAACTATAAAATTACCTTTGCCCATCTCTGCCCCATTTCTAGCTACTTACGTTTCAGTAGCTCGTTCAAAAATCAAGATTTTAGGGTGAAATCCGACAAAAAACTATCGTTCATTTACGGTAAATGTCGAGGAAGCTTAGTAATAATCTTTCAATTGCAGAAAAATGTTTCCGCGCGACACGCAATTCAATTGCAATTTAAAAAAGTCGAGTAACATTGCCGTTCTCTATACATACACTGTACCTTGATAAAAAGCAGTCGCGAAGAGATGCAATTTTCCAAATTGACGTATGTGCTGAATAACTTTATGCCGGTACAGGCTTCTTACAGCGAGCAGGCCAGTCAGTATCTACATTAACAAGTCAATTGACCGTCCGTGCTTCGTAGATAATATTCCTCTCCTAATGACGCTATTAGAATAAGAAAGCAATTTTGAACAAGCCTTGGGCATTTTGGAACTACGCTGCATGGTCCATTTCTTCTTGTCAAGCACCTACAGGTTGGAATTGATTCAACGTATAATTATTTTCTTAGACAATGAGCAGCCCTCTTTCCCAGCTTAGTCTGTCGAGCAAAAAACAAAAGAACATCAGCGAGCGGAAAATAGCCGCGCATAAACTGGGGCGAGACAAGCGCGCGGCCATTATCGGCTCGCCAATGTTTTCTCGTTTCTCGCTCGATGGACTAAGCTGTTTAAGCTGGAAAAAGGGACTGCTCGTAGTCTATTATTTTCTATTTTCTGTTTGTTTTCCGAAAAATACTGCCGGAAAACAAACATGTGTCCCATGAACGGAAATTGCAAAGACAAAAACATCATATACCAAGCATAGATCACCAAAAAATGTTTGGTGTGTAGCCAGGCATGTTAAAAATAAAAAGATATTAAAAAGTTGACACTGGCTAAAAATGTTGTTTGGACGTTTCGGCAACTACTGTTGCCTTCTTCAGCAAGAAATAAAAATGCAAATGTCTAACGGCGTCCTGATGGTATAAGATACATGCAAATATTAAATCGCACCTCGAAAGAATATTTAGAAGTGAAACAAAAGTCTCTGGAGCATTCTTAATTATTTCTACAAATTCTTAATGTTATTATAAACATTTGGAAGCGCTATGTGTTCGTTTATAGCGTTCGTGTTACGCACGGAATGCCAAGCTTCAAGAATTAGTCTTTGTCGCCATGCCGATGATCTGTCAACAATTTCGACACTCGTCAAATCTATTTGGTGGCTGTGGAGCATGTGGTGTTTGGCCAACAAAGAGTTTTTATCCAATGTTGCTATAGCCTTTGCGTGCTCTTTCACGCGTGATTTTAGCGCGCGCGATGTCTGACCAATGTAAACACAATCACAATCACAATTTACATTGGTCAGACATCGCGCGCGCTAAAATCACGCGTGAAAGAGCACGCAAAGGCTATAGCAACATTGGATAAAAACTCTTTGTTGGCCAAACACCACATGCTCCACAGCCACCAAATAGATTTGACGAGTGTCGAAATTATTGACAGATCATCGGCATGGCGACAAAGACTAATTCTTGAAGCTTGGCATTCCGTGCGTAACACGAACGCTATAAACGAACACATAGCGCTTCCAAATGTTTATAATAACATTAAGAATTTGTAGAAATAATTAAGAATACTCCAGAGACTTTTGTTTCACCTCTAAATATTCTTTCGAGGTGCGATTTAATATTTGCATGTATCTTATACCATCAGGACGCCGTTAGACATTTGCATTTTTATCTCTTGCTGAAGAAGGCAACAGTAGTTGCCGAAACGTCCAAACAACATTTTTAGCCAGTGTCAACTTTTTAATATCTTTTTATTCATAGATCACCACATTAGACCCAAAAGAAGCATACATCGGACTTTGCGACACCACATTTAAATTAAGATATAGAAATCATGTATGCTCATTCAAGAACGAACGGTACAAATACGCAACCGAACTAAGTAAATACATATGGAATACATACATACATACATACATACATACATACATACATACATACATACATACATACATACATACATACATACATACATACATACATACATACATACATACATACACACATACACACACCTTCCACCTTTTCACGTCCGTTAGTCCTTCTCCGTGTGCCTTGGTATAGGAAATTGATTCACTTTGTCGTCATCAACAAACAAACGAGCGTCTTGTATTCACTGATCGCTGACTGTACAGACAATTCTAAAACAAGAGGCTCCAAGTAGCCTATACTTATGCGCATGCGTGACAAACTTTTATGGTGTATTTTTATCAAAAATACATCAGAAATTGCCAAGAACCCCTTCTAGTGCAAAGACCGTACCAGATAAATGTAAAAGCTTATATCAGGAGCCCATATCTTCATGTCGGACATCTTCTTATCTTGTTTGCTTTCAGATATGTAGCTTCTTTTTAAAATATACGATGAATGTTTGTTACGCATCCGCATAACATTCGTTTTGCGATATATTGGGAAAACGTTTGTGGAAGTTTTCCTGTGAATGTAAACGTCGTTTCTATTTATAGTATAAAACTTGAGGCCAATCGTTTAGATTTTTAGAACGTTTTGTAGAAGTTTTAAGCTTATGATAAAAATGACATAATTAACATTGGCATGCACTGAGCCCAGAGTCAACTATGGAGACGTGGAAATGTAACTTTTGAGTTTTTGAACGAAATCCTATGGTGTGACCATTCAAACAAAACCTATTCGGCAGTACTTTTGAATGATAACATTTGTTTTTCACAAACTGAGCAAGAAGTTTCAGACAAAAATTAAGCTTTACTCCAACTTGACGCGGGCTCGAACTTGACTCGCCTACTCGCGCTACGAGTATAAAACGTCTATGTAAGTAGGAAATTATATTTGTTTTCTGAAATCTCAGCTCTATCATGAATTTAGCGTAATTCATTTGCTTCTTCATTGAAAAAAGGGTTCATCGCTGCTGTTTGTTTCCTTCCCATGTCAGATACCAAGTTCTCCGGCCTCGCGTACAAAGGTATTTTCATTCAAAGCGGCTGCGCATGCTGTAAGTTGAAATCCGGCCGGTCAAATCGTGTGAACCTGCGCGCAAGTTTCCTTCATGGTGAACGAAAACTAAAATTTGAGTAAAATTAGTTGAAATATGCTACCAACAAGCTTTCAACATTTTTTTAGACACTTCCAACAATGATGGACAACCTGAGTTCAAACAGTGACTGTCCCAACATTTTGTCCAATAAAATGTTGGATGGATGTTGGCGCAAATATTGGAACCGTTAAAACACTTTCTCTTACAAAGAGTATACCAAACATCATAAATGCTTGTTTTGCCAGTCATTGGGTTCGGTTTTGATCCACATTGTTAACTTCAATGTTGCTGGAAGAAATTTTTTCCTGATTTCTTCACAGATTTTATTCCGGCTCTGTGTTAAGGAGGTGTGTTATACGCAGCAATTTTTCGTGCAGTAAGTCTCTCAACGCCGTTGCGGGACATGCTGTATGAACCACTTGCAGTGTATAACACCCCTTTTGCAGCAAGTCTCGCAATGTTTTGGTTTTGAAACCCCTATGCGCATGCGTGATAGTCTTCCGTTGCAAGCTGTAACACCGCCTTTACCCGCATTAATTTTCTTTTCTTCATCATTTTTCATCATTCTTCATCACTTTTCTTTTCATTATTATTATGTTTATTCCTTTAAGGCTCAGGCACAATGTTCTGTCTGGTTGATATTCCCTGGAAGCGGGTTCCAACATGTCACCATGGGTTCCAGGACTTTTCTTTCTTTCCTCTAACAAGGACAGCACCTTTCTCAGGATCTTTGCTGTACCCAACAATGCTGTTTTCTGAATAGTTTCCATTCTTATGGTTACACCAATTTGCTTCATGTACTTCTCACAGTTGACTGAAATGGCACCAAGTGCCCCGATAACAACTGGGACGACAGTGACTTTCCGCATGTGCCAGAGGTTTGCCACTTCATCTTTCAATAGTTGGTATTTCTCAATCTTCTCGAGCTCCTTATCTCTCACCCTGTTGTCGCCTGGGATGGCAACATCAATTATAATCACCTCTCTCTCTTTCTTATCAATAAAGACAATGTCTGGTCTTCTTTATTATTACTATTATTATTATTATTATTATTATTATTATTATTATTACCCTCTCTTTCGCGTTAATTTCTATAATAAGGTTAGCTTTGTAGACACACGACGCCCCAAAAGGTTGGTTTTTAAGCCGTTTTGATCTAAAATTCAGGTAATATCATTCATTTCGGTCTGAAAATAGGTATGTTTTGCCTTCTAATCTAAAACTGGGTATAGATATTTTCCGGTTGGCTTCAAAAGAGAAACATATTTTCATTTTGCACTGTCATCTGTTATTCAGTGCTCGGTATCATGGTGTTGACCGTATGACCATGGGGATGGTGGAAGCGTTACTTTACGTAGAGGACGAAAGCCATTTTGCGTCTAGTATAAGTTGCTTTAATGTGCCTGAGCCGAGCTCAGATTTTCAAGTGAGTTTGGTTTACAATGTGCTCGTATTTATGTCGTATGGTATGAACTACTTACTTGGGAAAAAAGAAAATTGTAAATCACGAGATGAAAAAGTCGAAAGGGATTTTAGTTTAAGGTTGACTAAGCGAGCAAGAGTGCGAGTCCAGCTTAAAGTAAACTGTACAGAACCATTTTCTTAATTGTCTTAATTAAGTCCTATTCACATGGAGGTGGGGGATCCCGGGTAGGTGAGGTACCCCGCCTAACCGTAGTCAAAACAAGCAAGCCTTCGCATGCAATATTAAGCCCCGGGGCGCTGGGTGAGGTTTCTAAATGCTATCGCGTGGCCGCGAGTAGACGTTCCACCCATTCGGGAGTCCATGCCCTGACTTTCGGGATTTTTTTGTTTCACTTCTTCGCAGATTTAGGCTGACGAATGTTTTGATCTGATGAAGCTTTCCGTTTTGTTGTTGTTTCGGGAAAAACTTGAGTTTGATTTAGCAGATCAGCTTGATTATCGGACACCATGCTTAAATTGTCGCTGGGTCTTCAGTATTTTCTTCAATAAAAACTGTTTTACTCGACGTTTGGAAGACAAAATCGGCGGAAAAGCTCGCCAGGCCTGTTGCGGCTAGTAGCCATGTTGTTTTGGCGTTCTTTGGCGGAATATTCAAACTAAAGATAAATGCCCGGATGAACATGACCCCAGCAAGACGGGCGGTTACCCCACCTTCAGCGTTCACATGGAGAAAACTCACTCCAGCTAGGCGGGTTATCCGGCCCCCCTGACCGGGCAACCCGCCTCGGTGAGGTACCCCACCTCTCACGTGAACACGATCAAGAAAAAAAGAGAGATTGTATGGAGAGATTGGTTACCCCACCGGGGTTACCCGGCGGAGTACCTCACCTTCCCGGGGTCCCCCACCTCCATGTGAACAGGCCCTTAGAAATGATTGTTGAATGAGTTCAGCATGGAGCTGAGTTTACAATAAAAGTTTGTTTTCCTGCATCGTAAATCTTAAAAAAAGTCTTTTGACGTACTAGGTTTTTATAAATTTATGTCTTATCTTCCCTACACCAAGTCATTTGTATCGACCACGTTTAACTTGAACAAAGTTTTTTGTTGTCCTCATTTATCTGCCATCCACTCTCTCCTCCTCAGCTCTTTTCTACTGACTTTGCCTGTTATAGTCCTCGGAATATCCTTGACAAATTCAACCTGTGATGACACAAACATAGTTAACGTACTTAGCCTGAGCGGTTTTCCTCATAACGAATGCTTAAAACAAACAATAGCACCAGGTAAATCAAAACCCGAACAATTAGAAAATGTACCCGGTGCCAAGCGCGGGAAAACATGTAACCGGTGTCAAGCGCCGGAAAACGTGCAACTGGTGCTAGGGGTTGACACATTATGCCAGCATAATTTCGAGCATAATACTATAGGTAGAGCATCGAGCATAATGCCGGCATAATAGTGCTATTTTGCCGGCATAATAGTGCCATTTTGCGACATAACAGTTATTTCCTTTTTTTAGAGCTACTATTGTCCATTTATTAAGTACAAACTACAAAATTTCAATGTATTTTAATGTTCTACGTGTTTTCCGTTTCTATTGAGCATTGTAGGCTAGTTCCCAGTGCATCCTCAAGCGGGTTTAGCTCGTTAGGCCTGGTTACTCTCATTATGCCAGGCTCGTTACATGTATTAACTTCCCTAATTTACTCGAAATCCTTTGGATTAAATGTTCATATTGTGTTACTAATTTATTATGAGAATGGTTTTTATTT
This sequence comes from Dendrophyllia cribrosa, assembly GCA_024195265.1. Classification (NCBI taxonomy): domain Eukaryota; kingdom Metazoa; phylum Cnidaria; class Anthozoa; order Scleractinia; family Dendrophylliidae; genus Dendrophyllia; species Dendrophyllia cribrosa. The sequence continues at coordinate 47,509,190 of JAJLRJ010000006.1, forward strand.
TCGCGCTTCACGGGGGTCCGGGAAAATTTTTTTACGGCATAATTACGAGCATAATAGCAACAGTCGAGCATAATTTGGAGCATAATAGTCCGTTTTGAGGCCAATGCCAAAAAGCATAATACTTGATTTTAGGAGCATAATGTGTCAACCCCTAGCTGGTGCACATGCCAAACGGGAGATACCCCGAAACCCATGCAAGTCACGATTCTGATGTGTCTGATTCACAACTGATTGATTGATTGATTGATTGATATGATTGATGATTTGATTGATTGACTGATGCAGATGCAGAAATATGCACATCAGTTTCACTCTTTCCACCGCTTGTAAACTTTTCTTGGTAATTACGCTGACCAGTGCATAAGTCTTGCGTATATTTTTTGCTCGTTCCAAATGCCAAGAAATATAGAATAGAGAATACTCTATTAAAACAATAAAACCGATTTGCAGACTTCAAATGGATATTTCAACATAGAACAATTAGATGTCAAAATTTGGCCGTACTAATTACACAGTAATTACTGCCGAACCAACTCCGGGCTCGATTACATTTCCTTTCTTTTTCAATTCCGAACTGGACATTATGAAAGCGATGTACTGACCTCTCGCTTTTGGAGTCTCTCAATTTTCAAGTGACAAGCTCTCTTAATGTGTGAAACTTTATAACCGGAAATTTGTTGAAGTTGGCAACCTTCATCGAAGGTGCTAATTTAAGTACTTTATTCTAAAATTGCGACCCAAAACATTCGACTCTGGAGGTATTTATTTTATCCAAATATGTCCTGATTTTATTAAACTTTGAAAGAGCTATAAATTCGTTTTTACTCGAAATAACGCCTACAGAGTATATCACCCCTATATCTCACGTTAATATGTTTTATAAAAGCTTGTTTGTTGAAGTTCCGTGATAAATTTCTTTGAAACACTGTCCAAAAAAGACATAATGGTGGCATGTTATAAGCAAATCTCTTGCAGTAATATAAGGACGTTGTCTTTGTAGCCTTACCAGGTGAGGTGTCATCCAGTCAGCAGTATTGTGGGTCACGTGGTCTTTTAGCTCCTTGATCATTTGATTATTCTCTTGGTTTTTAAAGTCAGACGACAGCACAACAAAAGCTTTCGGTACCTAAAAAATTAAACAAAATATAACCTTACCTTGCACTTCTTTTTCTTGGGGTGCTTTCAAATTAAAAAAATTATTTTAGCCGCTATCGCCCGACCGTATCAACTTTTTAAAAAGTCAAAAAAATTAAGAAAAACTTTCCTAATTTACTGGGTATTTCTAAATTTACATTTCATTGTATATGTTCTATAGTGACTCAGACTTCAAACACGGGCAATCACGCAAGCCCGCGAAAAATCCCCTCCAGCGAGAAGACTAGACGGTGTAATTTCGTCATCCGTTAGTCTCTTCGTCTCGCTCATAAAATTGGTTCAATATATACTCTTCTATGTTTTAATATTTGATAGAATGTTCTAATATCTTAATTCTCTGGTGTTGGCATTTTGCAAAACAAATGCCAAATATAGGTAAATATCGTACTTATATTGTATCGATTTGAGAAAGTGGTATCGGCTCAGCCGTTGATCCGATCCGCGGGTGATTCCCGCAATAATTGTGTACACGCCAGCTTACGGCACAAGGAAAGGATCCATGGTGTATACGTATATATTTATTTTATTATCTTTCTTCTTCTACTTACCTCTTTTACATGAAGGTAATCTGGCGGCGGACTGCTGACCACTACAGCTTCTGACACTGCAGGGTGTTCCTTCAGACAATTCTCAACTTCAACGGGGTTAATGTTGTCTCTAACAGCAATAAATAAAGTTTAACGGTTAGTATAAGTAATGACCAGATAAAGGTTAAAAAGAAAAAGAGAAAACTGTTTGTTGTTATTCATGTGTTCTGAATTACACCTAGAATTTCATCATGTCACATTATTGTTTTACCGAGGTATGCCATGTTGCCATGCCATGCCATGTTGGCTACAGCTCCTAATATTCACTCTTTTAAGAGTGGGGTTTGTCAGCTGACGCATTAAGAACTTTAAGAACTTGACCGCGACCAGAGCACATAAAGCTCGAAGAGAGGGACTGCTCTCATTTTGGTAAATGTAAATGTAAATGAGTAAAGAAAAACATCCAGAATCTTTGTCAATATGCTCATTAAGTCTTTGCTTTAGCGAAACAGTTGTTGCCAGTTGTTCTAACTTGTTGTGTAAATTAAATAATAAAAATAAACAGGAATTTCAGTGGAAATACACAAAGTGGCTAGCCTCTTTCTTCCACTGCTTCCGGATCGATATTTGGAAAACTGGGAGTCGATAGTTACACAGCCTCATTGTTATTTGACTCTCGGACGTACACGCAAGCTTATACCCCCACCGTGGTACAAGCCGGGGGGTAACGTTGTTGCAACCCCCCCCCCCCCCCTCCCCTTAGGTTTTTGCGATGTTGCAATATTTCGGAAATATTTTACATCTAATAGATAGCCCGCGATGTGCTCTACAAGATAAGGTAAATATTATGGGTTGTGGGGCTGCTGGGGGTCCATGACGTCATCCAAAATTGCCATCAGGATGACCGCCATCTTGGATTTTACTAAAAATTCAAAATTTTTGGAAAAATGCGGAAATTGCAAATATTGTTTGCTAGAGTTGCAAAATAACATACAATTAAACATTTTGATGCCTTTGGTATCATTTTATATGTTTTTCACTGAAAAAAAGTAAAAAACACGCATTTTTATTCAAAAATGGCTTGACCACATGTTACTTATGACATCATATCTCATCACCATAGCAACCAGTTGTCGCCAAACTTTACCAAAATGTGTCTTAAGGATGAATGAACAGCTGCTGAAAACGGCATATGCTTATCTTAAATGGTCTTGAAAATATGGGAGAAAAACCTTAAGGGGTGGTGGCAACCACCCCCCCCCCCCCCCCCCCCCCCCCTCCTTGTGCGACCGAGGGTTAACTTAGACAAGTTAAGGCTTTCTGCTAGCTGTGTTTTTTGGACGAAATAAACGAACACGCAAAAACACGGACGATCGGAGATCACACTCGACAGACTCCTTAGACTACTCCTTGATTCAAACAATATACAATAACACGTCATGTTGAGCTCTTTGATTTATTTACCCATCGAACATGATATTGTCATCCATACGACAGTCCACCCATAAATATCCATCTTCATTTCTTCGGCCCAAGTCACCTTGAAAGGAAAAAAATCCGTAGAAGTCTTTGATAAACACTGACTTTAGACTGTTTGAATGACTGACTATCTGAATGATTGGATCACTGACTGACTGACTGACTGATTGGATGACTGGTTAAACGGACTGACTGGCTAGTTGAGTCCTTCAGACCGACTGACTCACTGACTAAATAACTGACTGACTCACTGACTAAGTGACTGACTAGCTGACTAACTGACTGACTAATTTAGAAATAAGCCGGACTAACTAACCGCAGACTTATTTTCGGAGTCAGAGCTCTAGAAACGAAGTGGTCCTAAATTCATATAGAAAACTTTTAAGTTTTAAAATTAAATTTAAATTTAAAATATGTCATATTTTTACATATGTGCTTAACCAATTAATTTCTTATTGCAAGATATACACAAGGAACTACAAACTCGACATGTCTGTGACATAGTACTCGCCCGGACCTGTTAAGTAAAAATCGCCTCGGAATACGGCACTTGTTTTCTCTGGATTGTCCTGTTGATAAAATAGAAAAGGGTCATAGGTGTTATTCTAACTGGTCAAAACAAAAAGAAACGCTTCTACGTGTCTCCCGTTTGCTTGAACAAAACTTTGTCCCTTTGTAGTTATTGAAACTCATATTCCCGCGAAATTTAAGCCACGTGTTAGAGAGATCCGTCACCGCGTGGATATTGGCTGTTTAGTTGTTATATTTTTTGGAGAGGAGACCTCAGTTCCTCATTGGGCCTTAACGGGGAGGCGCTAATGGATAGTGTAAGATTGTCCTAAATATAAACATGGTGCACTTTTACTGATCTTTGGTTTTCTTTCTAAATTAGCCCGTAACTATCAGCCGCGGTATCGGTGGAAACTTTATTCAACCGGTTACCAGTAGAATAAATTGAACCCACTCTGCATAGCGTCATCCCGTGGCTTTCTTAAACAGGATCACTAAACGGGGACACAAGGTCTTGTACAGATCTTGAGGAAACTAGCCACCTCACTGTACCCGACTTTGAGAAGGGGGTTTCCGAACCATGTTTTAGTTTAGTGCTGTGAATCAAGTGTGCAACGTGCTATGCAAGCATGATGATGAGATAGGGGTAGCAGCGTAGCTGAAAGGTCGTAAGTGGATTCATGTAACTCGGAGGCTAGGCTCTATGACCACAAGTTGGATTTCAATTCAGTGGCTGTCCAATATTTTAGGTTACGCTATTTTGATAGCTAACTGGATAGCTTCTATTTGCGATATTTGTTTTTGTCGTCGAGCGGAGTGCCTGTAAATTGATCATAAATTAGCTATGTGCTTGTCCAATATAAACAACAAAGATGCATACAGGCGCAAGAAATTTGGCGAATTTAATCTGATCAGCCTTAAACAGATTAACAAAGCTGACACTGATGGGATTTACTAACCACATAACGTGTAAACATTCCCACTGGTCTATCAGGCTCCACTCGAATGGCAATTTCACCCTGTACCCCAGGAGGTACCTCTTTGCCTTGTTCGTCGATAATCTAAAATGAAAGTTTGGTTCAATTAGTAACGATGTCATTTTTCCTTTCTTTTCCTGCGATTTATTTTCTTCAACCAAAACTAAAAAAAAAACAATAAAAATAAGTTGCTAGTTATAGGTTACTACAAAGGGGTTAATTATTGTTCATTTTACAGCGGTTTAAGTAATCATTTGTCGAAAGTAATTTCGCGATTACTTTGGTATTGCATTACTGGTGAAAACCATGCTGCAATACTTTTACTTGTTTAAATTAACGTAGTCTTCTAGCCTATTTTGGAAACGAAAATGTGAGAGCACGAAAAAAGTTAGGCTAATATTTTTCCAGTTGCAATTTCTTCAGACCCAAGCAGTCCGGCTTCGACTAGAAACAAACATCCACAGTTTTGGTACACTTAAGGTGTGTAATTAATCACAAAACTGGACCATAATTTTTCGTGGGTTTCTCTTGACCATAAAAACATCATTTGGTTTTGAAATAACACAAAATCTTCGTGACACTGTTTCCTTTGGCTTTTCAGATGATACTTGAAAATAGCTAAAACAGTTCTTTTTAAAAGTTTTTTACTTACAGTCACCACGATTCCAGGTAAAGGTGTACCTACTGAGCCAAGACGCACTTCAGCGGCTCTAGATACCCTGGATAGTCTTTGCTGCAATAGAAAATAAGCAAATACTAGCTAACTGCCATTATGAAATAAGCGAAATACCGCTTGCGCATTAAGCACGCTAAAAACAGTCTCTACGGATCCGAAGTGTAGAAACTATTCTGACATCATTTATCGATTATCAATGACATCAGGCAAACGTCAATTGTCATTTTCTTGACCAGGTTTTAATAAAATGTTTTAGTATCTTCAAATAATGGTGTTCTTTCTGTTACCTGTATTTTCTCTCAGTTTAAACCGTCTAAAGAAACTGTAATACTGAGTAAAAGTGAAGTCAAATATTAACATTTGGTATGAACTAAGTTGATAAAAAAGTGTATTTGCGACTACCACTTTTTGAATCCATCCATCCAACCAATCGTTGCTTCGTTTGTTGTTTTGACCATTTTATATGTACCTATACATACCGTCTCAGTCTGACCATACGCAACCCTGATGTCCAATCCGGTTCCCTCTTTCCATAATGCCATCACCTTCGGGTTTATCAATTCCCCCCCTGTAGCACAGTGATTTAACTTGAGAAAGTGACAGCTTTTGAGGTCTTCACACACCAAAAGGGCGTATATACTTGCAAGAAGCCAGATGCTGGTTATGGGATAGCACTGTAAAGTATTTAACAATGCCTTTTGATCCCTCTCAAAGTGAACAAACATTCCAGCCCCTACTGACCACGCAGCGAACATATGATTCATAATCACCATCCAACCAGTGGAAGAACAGCACCACACGAGGTCATCTGGAATAAACTCGAATTCATCCCTGTAAACGGTAATTAATTGGAGAATAAGACGTTGGGTGCAATTTTAGAAAAAAAGTTTGCATTTTTGCATTTCTATAAAAGGGGAATATATCCCCTACTTCCGAGAAAAAGATAAAAGAAAAACATGCTTATTTTTTAGTTTGTCGTGTTTTTAATACAAACAAATTAGTACATTCCTCGAGAGTAACATTCACTGTATTTGGTTGATTTTAAAATCGTCCATTCCGCAAGGCTTTAATGGAATTTGCACGTGACAAAGTGACAAGGTAAACATGTTTTGTTTTTCATTTTAGCTCGTTGCTCGCTGTGAGTAGAAGAAGAAGGATAAAGAGAACTTAAGAGACAGTAGTCATACCTAATGGTCCAACCAATATACCCTAAACATCTAATAAACGATTAAAGCTGAACTGAACTTTCATGATGTTTACACAGTCACATAATCCTTATTTAGATATCCGGGGGCAACAACGGTTGGGGCGCTGCTGAAGACCTTGTGGTCGGCTCCTCAAAATCTCTCGCTAACTTCTTTAGCGGGTGCGCTTTCTTCCTGCTCTTCTGCCGCAGGTGCTGACAGAGTTTGCTCAGCATGCATGGCCAAGTCGGGCAAATCGTGATCTTCTTATTTCGTGGGCATACTTTGCCGTTTAAGGAGGTGATCTACATGCCGGTGAGATACCACCCCATCTTAATACCTGATCGTATATGGAAGTGAACCCATTCTACTTTTAACGTGGGCATTTTTCCACTTAGGACCCGGACTAAAATCCTTCACTAGCTGGATACATGTCTCCCTTTGCAAAATGTGGCTCTATCTTCTTATTGTCATGATGTTCCCTCTCAGGGAAAGTTTTTGGTTTCGTACCCACTACCGTACATCTGGTCAAATGAGATCCAATCGATTCAAAAGCGGTGGTTAACGTCAGCAGTTCTGCGGGAGAGATACCTGTCCTTGTATGGGACGTTGATCTATAGGCCAACAAAACTCTTCTAAATTTGGTTAGCACTGTGCCTCCGGATCCTTCCAACTTCTTTATTCCTTCTTTGGATATGCGGACAGACTGCTCTGCCAAGCCATTAGACGAAGGAGCCCAGTGGGTGCAGTTTTAACATGTATAATTCCATTTCTGGTTCTATCGTTCTTTCCAGCTTAATTTTCTCACGTAGAGCATAACCTAAGGCCTTGCATTAAAGTATCTTGGTTTTTCTACAAGATCTGTGTAGATTTTTGTCTTTACCGTTCCCCTTCTACTCTTCCAAGACCTTCCAGAAACATCGAGGAGTCTGTCTCCAACATTTCATCCAAGTCCCTATCCACAGTGGTTAACTAAAATATTTTCTCTCCAATTTAAGAAAATATGCTGACGTCAGTCTCGACCAATCAGACGGGACCCCCCTCCTTTGACTACTACAGTAGGTTAAACGCCTCGAAACCCGATTGCTAGGTACGAAGTTCTGCGTTTGCGTCATTCAATTTCAACAAACTGCCCTGTAAGAGCAACATACACCAGATGATGATATGGGGGAATTGAGAAAGATGTCTATGACCAACTGTTTTGTGTGAGTTTAAACAAAGACCGTAACCCTTACCGTGTGACAATGTTCCTTAATGACATTATAATCTAACCATGGAAATTGATACGGGGGCATCTACAACTGAGTGATCGATAAACAAACGTTCAACAACTTACCTAACCTCGGCTGACTCTTCTATTTGGTTGGAAAACTTGGCTGACTTCGACCAGTATTTCGACATTTGTCAGCAATATGACCTTTTTGTTTACAGTACTCACAGTTCAGTTCGTTAAACATGCATGTGTTTTATTTGTGCACTGTGACTTCCTCCACGACGAAAACATGAAGTTTTGAACATTTGCCGTCGTCCTTCAGTCCATTTATTCCCATCACTTGAACATCATATTCGAACAGTCGACAATACTACGTCTGTGGCTACATAGGTCCTCATGTAACACATTGTGGTTGTATTGTTATATGAAGGCTGAAAATACACGCCTCGGCGACCTCTTAAATCGCTTTGGCGAGCATCGATTTTCAGTGTTGGTTAATTAGTGGTTAATGCAGCCAATTAAATATCCCCGATTACTTTATACTTTATACTGGATTTCCAGTAGGACTAGTGCAGATAGTGGTAAATATAATGGACAAATAATCTCAAATGGTTCAAATGCTCTACAATGCAACTGAATTACAAGGTCAGATGGGAGATTGGTCACTGAATTGTGGGTGCTAATTATACCCATGAAATGATGAATATGATAATGTGTATATGAAACTACATTCGTGATGACTAACAAACTCTTTCTTATTTACAGGTGAAGAGGGAAGATGAATGCAGGAGATAACAAACTGTAAAACAGGGTTATAAATACTACACCACATATTACATGCATAAAAGGAACCTGAATTCCTATAACGCATGTGATATATGCACTGTCAAAAAAGAACAGTAAAGTTTTTTTAAAGTTAACAGTGGTTTTAATGTGAACACTCAATAATGTGCCGGTCCACCATCCAAAAAGGAGTAATTTTAAACCCCCAAAACGGTTAACGGTTACGAAATCAGATCAATGTAATCACTCTTTCTACAACAAAATAAGCCTTGGCTTTATGCAATTAAAGCAATAAACTGCAGGTTTAAATTTCACATGTGACATTAATCTGTAATTACTGTGTAGCATCCAAACTAACTGTAGACAGTACTGTTTCGGCCTTCTGGGCCACATCAGTGCAGTGCTGATGCTGGAGTTGAAGTTATTTTATTATATTTCAAGTTATTATTATTATATTATTATATATATTATTTCCGGTTTCACTTGAAATAATAATAATAATAATAATAATAATAATAATAATAACAATAACAAAAATAATAATAATTAAAACGTCGCGCCTACATTACGCGATGCGAGTTTGCCACATGGATATCCCACATTTCGCGCACCGTGTTTCGCATACAAGCTAGCTGCAAGCGCCAGATTTGCAAAGAATTTACAAAATGTCTCATAACTCAAAGACAGGGTATTGAAAAAAATTGCACTAAGAAGTTAGAACTACCTGAAGCTAATTCAGAGAAACCCTCGGTAAAATTCGTTGCAAGAAAGCGTTTTTATAGCAGTTTTAAGACACATTTTTCAAGCTCGGGAATGCGACCGATTTTACCAGATGTTCTCTCCAAAGAGAATACCTGGATATGAGATTAGATACAGCTGTTATAAAAGCACATAAGACCACTTAAACGGGAGGATGGTAAGCCTGTGATTAGATACAGCTGTTATAAGACCATTTAAACAGGAGCATGGTAAGCCTGTGCATGTACTCACTTTCGCATTCCTGCAGATCCTAGTCCCACGCTTCCATGCGAATGCTCAATCATTTTTGCATTACCAGTTGTTCCACTTGAAAAGTAGATTTGTGCAGGGTCACTACTTAAGGTTTTTACAGTCTAAAATATCAATAAAACAGTCAATTCGGTTAAACTCGTTTTATAACTGTCTTAATGGAGCCTGTCAGCGTACCGCACTGAATTGGGCGCCAGATGGCAAAAGGAAAAGAAGCCGACCGAAAGAGACATGAAGGTGCACAGTGGAGAGAGATAGAACTGCAGGAGATGGGCAAGAGATACTGGACTTCCGGTGTCACGTATTAAATAGAAAAAAGCAACTTCACAGACCGATTGTTTATCCTGCTGATTTCTGCAAGTCTACTGCAAAAACTCGTGCAAATACAAGAAATCAAATTTCCCAATGTTTACCACTGGTACACATTCTATTTTTGGTAAAAAAAATTGAAATTTTAGATTTCCGTCAGTTTATGGCAGATTTTTACAAAATAGGGCCCTATTGGGGCGTGTGTTCTGCTGATATCGGGTGAATTGCCCAGAATACGAGCAAATGCTTTTTGACAAACGATTTGAGTGCATTTTCTGGTGAGCAGATGTACTGGCAGGAACGCATGCAGGGCTTAAGGACGTTCGCGCGAAAATCTTCTAACATTGATTTTTTTATAAAACTTTTGGTACAGCTAGGTTATGAGTTACTCGTGTCAGAAATGCAAAAAAATGAGGGGGTCACCGACTTCGTTTCTGAAATAAGCTATCTGAAAGGCGACCCTAATTTTGAAAAATTGGTCTTCCTTACGGGATGTGATCCGAATGTCTGTTAGTCTAAAAATATTGCAAATGAATCTCTAAAATGCAACTTTCTTTCCCAAATTTTATGCTAGTAGGTCTGTTCAGCAAATTCATTCAACTGGTGACGTTCCTTGAAGTAAATTTCATCTTTAAACGACAGCATTTGCAAACTCTGACAGCCGCAAGTTGGCAGGATTCGATGGCGCGCGGGTAGAAAAATGGATAAAAATTTAAACTTCCTACATTGATTTTTTGTTCATTTTTTCACAATCTGTCGAGAATTGGCAAAGAAAATTATCTATGAAAAAAAAATTGGGGGTCACCGACCATCCAAGCGAGTTAAATCTAAGCAAAGTTAACGCAACCGCTATCAGCCCTTTATGTGCTTAGATTTTCTTCTCTTGCGCGCGCGCTCGTGCATGACGAAGCATGGCGTTGCGACATAAATTGCGTGCGCAGTAAGGATGCGCATAAACAATTAGCGCGAACGTCCTTAAAGGGATGGTTTCACGGTTTGGCGCATGTGCACAGGTTAAAATGCTTTATTCGCTTCTTGCCAATTTTATCGGTTAAAAGAAACACTCACATTTAATCACATACTATAATTAGTCCAAAGAAAGCGAAGGATGACCAAAATTCACAGAAAATTTCAACGGATTACACCGTCAAAGTCAACACTGAATAAAACCTTTGACCCGAAGGATTTATTCTACGCTCTGGTGGCTTTCATGGCACACATGGGTATGTATAATCATCCATTCAATTAGCTGAATGACCGCGACATTTTAACGAGCAAATTTCCCGCCAGAGGTATCTACTCGCTTCCGATTGGTTTAAACAATAAAATTAAATTATGGGTTACGTCATAGCTTGCACATGCGCCGAACCGTGAAACCCTCCCTTTAAACTATCCATCAAACTCAGTCGAGCGTAACGATAGGGAAAATACCGGCCACATGTCAGCTGGCGTCTCGGCTAGCTTCAACGCTTTCTTGATGGGCTCGACTCAGTCGTAATTAATATTCAGTCTTTAATTGAAGTGAATCGATGGAATATTATTCGAGTTATGAATTCTCAAAGGTAAGCATGAAAATTACAATTTCTCTCAGTCACAAGTAAACAAACATATGGTATGAATTGTCGTGCGATTTCGATTCGCTTTAGACTGCTGAAATAATTTTGTAGTGGCAGATGAATTATAAAATCTTGATAGCCTACTCTTCAGCGGAAATTCAGTCTTTAATTAACGGGAATAGATGGATCATTATTCGAGTTTTGAGCAAATGAAGAATTGTAAGAAAATTATCGGAACTACTTCTGATTTCGTCAGTTTTTCGCTTTGATTGGTTGCAATTGACAATTCTATTGTTACACACCGGAAATATCACATTGACAAAATTACCTCGACCGATGACATTAGTGTCAAAGTATTGCTAAATTTAAAATAAAAACGATATATGATTTTTTTCTAACTGTCCACGGTTTAGCATTTGTTTAGCAACGAAGTTGAACGAAATTGACTTTTGTATGGATCATTGGTTGTAGTAACTTTTTTTTTGGTTGTAGTTACTTACTTCATATCGTGAAGACGCTTTCTGGAATGACTCATCAAATATTACCCATTCGTTTCTAAAAAGGAGTGAATAAAATGAGTGAATTATTCTTTGAACAGCCCACCTTCCATCTTAAAATTGAAAAAAAAAAATGATTAAATAAATAAATAAATAGATAAATAAAGCGCTTATAAAGGTTGTATTCTATTGGGATCGACCATTTCAACCTCAACGTACCGGTTTTGTTTTATTTGGTTGAGGCGTCCCGCTTTCTCGACAAGGGTAAACTTCGCGAAGGAGCCTTGCTTGTGTTGTCAACTCAAGGGGACGCAGCGCTACATTTTGGCGCTTTTCGGCCTTTTCTTCGTGCGTGTCATTGGATTAAATGCTTTGTTTCGAGGTGCGTTCCTTTGGTAAAAATTCAAATACGGATTTTGAATCCGAAAATGGATTTTCTGTTCCTTTGGACAAATCCTAAAAATGATTTGAAATCCAATGAATCCATTCTGAGAAAGAATCCATTGTGAACGGATTCGAAGAACGTACAGGTGTAAATATTTAACTGATAATCTTGCTATTTTGGATGTAGTAGAGAGCAAAGACAGGTATGCTTTGCTTATTTTCTTCAAAAAGTTAACAGAGGAAATGATTTGTAGCATTGTATTTATCTTTGCGGTATTTTAATTGGGGGCAATTGCGACATAATTCAAACAAAAATGTATTTTCTGCGCTATTGCGATTTTTTTTAAAAGGTCCATGACTTTATTAAGCTTAAGTGTTTACAGTTTTGATTGCCCAGCCAACGAAAGACGCGTAAATTAAAAACTTAGGAGTAGAATCAACCTTTTTGGATTTTGCGTTCCTTTGAAAACCACAAATCCGAAGTATCCTTTACTACAAATCTGTTTTTGGATTTTACCAAAGGAACGTACCTCTGGTCCCCAGTGACGTACCTTAATTTCACATCAGTGCAGTTTCCAATGACGATTTTGGACTTAAGCACTGGAATCAAGCAAGCTGCCTAAGGAAGTAAGGAATAGGACACAATTCCCAAGAGAGTCAAATCAATCACATAATCATTCACGGTGTATTTCTATCAGTTTGAATAACCTGTATTAGTACATACTAAAGCACCCGTGCGAAATTGTTCAAGGAAATCCTGGGAAATCGTTAGAATTCCCAAGAAAAAATTCCAAGAAATCTCAGAAATTCTCAGAAAATCCTTCGTGTTAATTTGCGCAAATTTCCCGGGAATTCTCAGAAATTCCTGGGAATCGGTAAGAAAAACGGCGGAGAAAATCCTGGTAAATCCTTAGAATTCCCAAAAATAAATCCCAAGAAATGCCGGGAATTCTCAGGAATTTTTTGGGAAAAGAATCGAAAAACATTCTCTGACATCTCTTATTAGTGCAGTTTCCAATGACGATTTTGGACTTAAGCGCTGGAATCAAGCAAGCTGCCTTAGCAAGTAAGGAATAGGACACAATTCCCAAGAGAGTTAAGTCAATCACATATCATTCACGGTGCATTTCTATCAGTTTGAATAACCTGTATTAGTACATATTAAAACAGTTGTTGGCGCGCACTGATTGGCTACTGAAACTCGGGATAGCAAGTGCTCATTCACCTGCAAGCAATTTGCGCGCGAAAATTGTAATCGTTGACAGGAATAAATCAGTTAAAAATCATCCTTTTCGTGCTATATTATCTCACTGTTTTAGAATATACTAAAACAATTATTCGCCTCAGTGTCGACGGTGGCCATGCAGTGGTGGATATTTATAAGTTAATATCCACCACTAGCCACCTCCATTTCGGTGAATAGTTGTTTATCATTTTATAATATATTTTATAAGCGATATTGCAGCAATATTTTTTATTGGTGTATGTGAGAAGGCACTTTGACGTAGGCCAATAAAAACTAATTTTTTTTAGTCTCACACTAAGATGCGTCACTGGAAACGTATTTCGTATCTCCTCAGTGTCAAAGCCCAAAACTGAATTCTATATAGCCTATTTTGTTGAGATGTATGCGCTAAGAGGGGTTACTGTGCAAATTTGAGTTTAAAAATGAGCTCGTACTTGCCAAAGATGATAATATCCAGATTCTACATGATTTAATGAGCTTACATGTGATTTGTCTGTGATATTTCTGAAGACTTCCCGTAAAGCACCTTAAATGAAGTAACCTTGCATTAAGATAAATTTCTGATAATATTTCTTTGAACGCGATTTCTTGCCAACGGCACTTGGCGTTTAAGCCTTGAAGCATCGATCAACGCGTTCACTTGCTTTGCGGCATATCAAAAATCAACATAAAAACACTCACCTCATCGATCCCTTTACGGAGTTCCTCCAAATAACTGGACCATGTTACGATGCAGGACGGTTTTACTGCTAAAAGTCTTGTGCAAAGTTCTTTCGTCCCAAGCCCGACGGGAAAAGGAACAAACACGCTCCCTATAACACAGGAAACGAACACTATATTTTGTAAACTTCCGGAATAAGTTATATACAAATTACATTGTTTCTCTTGGAAGAATGCGACCCAATGAGCCCAGAACCCTTATTTCTTTTGTTTGATTTTCCTACTTTTCAGCCACTCTTACCATAAGGAAAGACCGGGATTTGGCAGAAAAAAACTCGAAACTTCACTTGATATTGCCACAATATCCGACATCGACCTTTAACCCTCGGACGTGCACGCAAACTAAGACCCCAGCCACAGTACAAGGGGGAATTGCAAACCCCCCTCCCCCTTGGGTTTTTGCGGTGTTAGAAATTTCGAAAAAAATTACCTCTAATAGATAGCCTGTGATGTGCTCGACAAAATAAAGTAAACATTATGGCGCTGCTGGGAATCTGGACGTCATCCGCTATCTTAGATTATTTTACTAAAATTTCAAATTTTTAACTTTTAGCTAGAGTTGTAAAGTTTGGTATTATAAAACAATTTGCTGCTTTTGGTAGCGTTTTATATGCTCTTTCACCGAAAAAAGATGAGAAACACGCATTTTAATTTTAAAATGGCTTGACCTCGTGTTACCTATGACTCGCGATATCTCGTTACCATAGCAACCGATTATATCCAAACTTTACCAACATGTGTCTCAAGGATAATTAAACAGCTTCTGTAGTCGGCATTAATGCTAACAATAAATGCTCTTGAAAAATCGGAGAAAAACCTTAACCCTTGTACCCGTGTAGAGAGTTAAAATGACTTAGCGTTACCAAGCATCAGACGCCAAATCACTCTTTTAAAGAATGATTAAATCACCGGTATTATCACACACGACAAGTTAAACAAAATTAAACGATGACCGACTTTCTCTCTTTTAAGTAGTTTCTGTGATCAGAAAACCTTTGCATACTGGTATGTCGAAGTTAAAGTAAATGAAAGAAATCCGTTACCTGATCTTAGGCAGGCAGTGGCCAGGAGGAAGTATTCCGGTATTCTTGGCAAGATCACAACAACACGGTCACCCTTGATTATGTTAGCTTCTCTGGACAGCACATTTGCAGCCCTGAAACATTAAATTGTCATGAATTTTTTTTTGTCAGATCTTGGTTTTTGAGTATGTTTCTAAATAAAGAAAGGCTTTGTTTTGTGCAAAGCTGTAAATATCACGTCCGTTAATTATACCGGTCTGTTTATTTATAAATGAAGATGATCGATACAAACTGAAGCCGCCAGAAATTCGAAAAACAATTGATAATTTAAGGAGCATCCCATGTTTCTTTCTCTTTATACTCTGATGGACTGTTTTTAACAAAAGGTAAAGTTACAGATCATCATTTTAATACTTTTGGTTAAAATTTAACGACAGAAGAGGCCAGTTGCTAAATTAAAAAAGTTGACACAATGATCCATGCCTGTTAGAATTGAAAGAAACATCCATAAAACTCCACTTCACTTCCTTTCCAGCGCCATCGATCCACCACAGGGCAGGAGTGACACTGCATCTTTCACCTGCCTACAAGTAGATATAAAATGAGGCTAAAATTTAATAAGGGAATATACAACGAATATTTCTGAAAGTTACTCCAAAGAGAACCGAAGGAGACTTCCAAAGCTTATTAAAGAACAGCTAAACATGTCTAAAGATTGAACGGTCACTGTGCGTTTATTTACTGATCTAAACACACAATCAAACTAAAATACCCTTTCGAAGTGGGGAAAATTCCTGTCCCCTTGTCCCAGAAGACCAATATTAAGCCCGGTCTAGGGTTTAGTTATACCATACAACAGTTTATTAATGAGTAAAGTCCTATCGACGTACATTTAATTCGGTTTGTATAGATAAAACATATTTCAAAAAACTTTTGCCCCACCTTTTCGATTCTTGCCCATTCATCGATGATATCAAGAGAGAAGTTAAAATACTTTGGAACAACGAAATCTCCATGACCATTTTCTTGGCACAGCTGGTTAATGTCACTCATCTTCTAAACAAAGCCTATAGGAAGAAAAAAAGCATGAAAAGACAAGGCAAGTCTATTCATCATGACCAACAGGTGTTTTCGTCTTTCATCGAAGTCAGTAAAAAAACTCGATTGCGCCTCATTTTTCAAACCCACTTCTCGGTATTTGGAAATCCTGCTGAAACTCTCTTCTTCGTGTTTGATATATTACTATAATAACGAAAAAACCACAGCGACAAACCAATGAAGAGTGCTGGATCTTTAGTAGACCTGGATCAGTAAAAATCTTGAAATAAAAGGCAAAGGTTGATTCGAAAGGAAGAACGACATATCAATGACACCATCGCAAAACAGTACATACATTGGGTAAACCAAACGCCAACTAAATGAACGCTTTGGGGAAACACCACCAACTAATCAATACTAATCAATACTACTCCTGTTTCCTCATCCACAACCTGACCGACTCAGTCAGAAGGGCACGCGAAGCCCCATCTTATAGATAAAACGATGACACTTGATCCTCGTGGTAGAAATACAGTCACGTGATGATCTTAATTAGTTTCATTTAGCTTCCTTCTTACCAATAATTTTCTGTTATGTCATGTTAGTGAACGCCAAGCGTGACAAAAGTGTTCAAAAATAAAATATAGGTTTTGTCATTAAATATGTGCTGTACTGTGTAATAAATGAGTTGATGAAAATTGCGCATGTATGGTTTATAGTGGGGTAAATATAGGTTGGCAATTTATATATAGCTGAATTTTTGAAAAGGTGGTCAACGAAAATTACAGCAATTTCACTACAACTAGCCCAAACAAGGGTTTTTATGACACCGATCAGCCCGAAAATCACAGAGAAGAGAAAAAGAGGGAAAGGGAGCGAGGGCAAGAGAAAAAAAGACTAGCAACAGTCTTTAGTTTTTATATTGGGGGTTTTAGAGATAGCTTTTGAACGACAAAAAAAAAAACAAGGCCAAGCGTACTCACGAACGGTTACTTAGGGCGATACCCTTTTCAAAAATCCAGGTATATATATTATATAGTATATATATAGCTGAATTTTTGAAAAGGTGGTCAACGAAAATTACAGCAATTTCACTACAACTAGCCCAAACAAGGGTTTTTATGACACCGATCAGCCCGAAAATCACAGAGAAGAGAAAAAGAGGGAAAGGGAGCGAGGGCAAGAGAAAAAAAGACTAGCAACAGTCTTTAGTTTTTATATTGGGGGTTTTAGAGATAGCTTTTGAACGACAAAAAAAAAAACAAGGCCAAGCGTACTCACGAACGGTTACTTAGGGCGATACCCTTTTCAAAAATCCAGGTATATATATTATATAGTATATATATAGCTGAATTTTTGAAAAGGTGGTCAACGAAAATTACAGCAATTTCACTAGAACTAGCCCAAACAATGGTTTTTATGAGCCCGATCAGCCCGAAAATCACAGAGAAGAGAGAGAAGAGGGAAAGCCAAGCTTGACAAAAGTGTTGCAAAAATATAGGTTGGTCATTGAATATGTGCTGTACTGTGTAATAAATGAGTTGAAAATTGCGCATATATGGTTTATAGCGAGAAAAATATAGGTTGGCAATCTGGTCATATACACATGTCACTTGAACTCGATATGTTGTTACAGCCTGAAATATATGGGTTGCAATTATCGATTTGTTCGATTTTCCGACGAGGCCGACGCGAGCGTAACGAAGCTGTTCCGCGTGGAAACGACGCCATGTTGAAATAATCATCGATTATCATGGATGCTGCCTATATTGGCAATTTCTTCTATAGAATACCAGGTATTATCTCACAGGCACGTCTGCTCTTACACGACACGGATTTCGAAGTAATTGAACGTATTCACAGAAGACTTGTGGAAAGTTTTTATTTCAGTGAGCCATCTTATCAGCTCGTCGCGCGTGCGGTGCTTCGAGTGCCGCCTCGATTCCGACAGACAAGATGATTTATATTATCTTATCACAAGGGTGCGATCATTCTACGAGGCATATTTAATTAACATTTTCGCGAATAAATCATAGGACAGTAGAACCTGATCAAAAAGTCCTTAATCTTAGCTTTTAATAAGTGCTCATAGCTCATGGAACGAGTGCTGGAAATTACTAGAAACTATCGCGAGCCTCCTTAAAGTTAATAATAACCTTCACCTCAAACTATTCATCAACTATGCTGATTTACAGCAATGGTTCAGTCAGAGAAAGATTATGGAGATAAAATGTCACAATGTTGATATCTATCCAGTAATCAATTCTTTTGTTGAATGTCTTAAATATTGATGTTTCCAAAGTTGAGTCAGATGCCAAGTCAAACGAAGATCATGTTTGTCGGAATCGAGGGCACTCGAAGCACCGCACGTTCGACGGACAAGATGGTTCACTAAATAAAGACTGTCCCGAAGTCTTATGTGAATACGTTCAATAACTTCGAACTCCGTGTCGTGTTAGTGCCGACGAGCCTGTGAGATACATTATAATATTGAAGCCCCCACCCAATCTATTAAGCCACCCTCTCTAATAAGCCCCTCCCTCCAAACGCGCTAGAAATAAATAATCCCGGTATCATACATTTATAGAAACTTTCAGGCCGTAACTTATATTTTCTGCTTACAACAACATGAACTCAATGTTCAAGAATGGACTGTTTTCGTCATGTTCATAGTGATAATATGTAGTAAAGTAATGTTTAGACGAGACTGTTCTGTTCAATCAGCAGTCAAACTATTTAATGTCACGGTTGACTTAAAGAAAGAAAACAGGACGGTTAATTTACCCTGATGAGTGTAGGCCACTAATAAGCTGAGAAGCTCTTGTTGTTTAGATTTGTTCCTGCAGCACACCTAGATCTACATCCATCGCTACGGCTCTGCGTGGCCATACGACGACAGTGAATCTTGATCGAATCTAAAAGCCAGAAAAGTGGCTAATCCGAGACTACAAGTAGTCTCCTACGCAGCCGTTATTAGGGCTCGCACGCAACGCTTGGGGGAGGAGCGTTGCGTGACGACAAGGCTCGAAATAAAGCAGTTCCTTTGCACTCAGTTTTATGTCTTACAAAACGGGCCTGCAGGTAAATATATATAAACAGACTATAATGAGCGACAAAAAAAACCTGAGGCATGCACTCTCTGGTACTCGGCTAAAACGAACAAGAAGCGATAACTATAAAAATCTCAAGCAACACTGAAGGAAGGTTATGCGAGCTCACGTACCTTTGGCCATCTCTATCCCATTTCTAGCTACTTACATTTACCCGTGTAAAATCTCAAGATTTTAGGGTGAAATCCGGCGAAAAACAAAAATATCGTTCATTTGCGGTAAATGTTAAGGCAGCTGGTAATAATCTCTCAGCTGCGGAAAAACATTTTTTTGTGCGCGACACGCAATTCAATTGCAAAGCCATGCAACGTTTTTAAAAAGTCAGTAACATTGCCGTTCTATATATACACTGTACCTTAATATAAAAAAAGCAGTCGCGAAGAGATGCAATTTTCCAAATTGACGTATGTGCTGAAGAACTTTATGCCGGTAGAGGATTGTTACAGCCAACCGGCCAGTCAGCATCTACGGATTATATAGCAAATCAATTGCTTCGTACATAATATTCCACCTTCTAAAATTCCAGAGATGGCTGCATATAATGCCGCTATTAGAAAACCAATTATGAACAAGCCTTGGGCATTTTGGAACTACGCTGTATGGTGCATTTCTTTTTTTCAAACCTCCACTTGTACGTCTAACATCCATAACAATACAAAATCCATAACAATACAAAATCAATAATTAATTTCTTACAAAAATTCGCATAAAGTCCAAGTTAAGTCTTATACAGTCCCATTTGATTTTACTCGTATTTGTATTTACAAAAATCTGATTAAGATTAATGACCATAACAAGCCAGAGCCCCGATTTTAGGACCAAGGCGACGTTCAACGTCGAGCTCTTCAAACATTTGTGGGAGATTGTTGGTGCGCTAGGTGTGAATCCTTGAGCATTTACCATTTGTATGGAAAAACCGGTTGTTCCGGTGGAAAAACAAATGGAACGGTTCATTCCAACGAAAATTTTCCGGGGGAAATACCTTTCGATATTACCTTTTACTCGCTTTCACCGGAACGACCGGAATTTTCTATACCATTTGTTCGCATCACTAGTACCAGGCTTCTTCGCGAAATAAGGAAGCTCGATTTGAAGTAGAAAATTTACTCCGAGTTTATTCGTGTGAAAATTGCCACATTTTATCGGCTATATTGACAGATTTCCTACAGCATGGCTGCGAAATTACAGGTATTAAAGAAAGATGAACATTTTTTATTGCCGGTAGTTGTTTTACTTTAACTTTTACGAATCGTGCTTGCTGCATGCTTGGCATGGGATAGCGATTTGTTTAATTGAAGTATTTGCCTGTTCAGTAGTTTTTTCCCGCCGTCATTTTGTTTTCAACGGACGAATGATGGTGCAGGTCATTCCTGTTCACTTCCGTTTCCTTCAGTGTGGAAAGTCCAGTACCATTTGTCGGAAAATTATAACCGGAAATTCCATTCAAATGGTAAGCGCTCCTTTCTGTTTCGAATGAACAGGGATATTCCACCAAAAGAGGTCGAAACATGTTTTGCAGCTGTCATCAATGTTAAATTTGATTCTAAGCCGAATAATTGCGTTACTGAAAACCGGGAGCATATCTTGATAAAGCTGCTGTTACATGTAACAATTTTTCCTGCAACTTGTCTCGCAACGGAACGGATCAATTGGGTAATTTTTTTTTTCTCATTTCATTTTTTTTTTATGATCCGAGTCGATCCGGGTCGATCCGAGTTGATCCGACCCGGACTGGATCCGGTCCGATCCGATCCGAGTTGATCCGTTCCGACTTTTGTGCCTGCCTCCGTGATTTCAGTAGTGTCTAAAGTCTGCGGTGTGCAAGACTTGTGAGAAAGTGTTTCTCATCACGGATATAGGCATCTTAGATCCAAGTCTCAAAAAGCCGTAGTCTACAATTCCACTGCAATGGAATAATGAATTCTTGCAATAATTTTTAGCTCCTTAGTTAGTTCTGTAGTTGAGTTGTGTGTCTCGGTGGAGCTAGGATAAACCTCCGTTGTTTTGTAATAGCGTTTGATTTGGCATCCAAGTCGCTCACTTTCAGTGCCAAAAAAAAGAAATAATCGCCTCGGCTATTATTTGAGGAAATTTGTAGTCTGCATGCAGACGCCTCTGATTTCCCTTGGATTTACACGCAGGCTGAGGATGTGTACAAAATTAGTTTCACAACATGATGTTCTATTATCCTACTGCTGCCATCAACGCCTCATGATGTACTGCGCCAATGAGCCTCCATCGGTTTTTAGTTTGTTTTGTTTGTTGTTGTTCTTGTTTCTCAGGGCGTTTGACATTTCTGTTGTGATTTACTGTTCAAGCAGCAGAACATTGATAATTGTGCAGGAATTTATTTTTGCGGATCGAGAACAATAGGCAGAAAAAAAGGCAAACAGCATTAAAACCCGCGATTTCCGGTGTCGGTGATCAATCGATCAAATGCTTTATTTTAATTTAGTTGAATAGCATTAAAAAATCATGGTGCGTTTCCATTTTGAAAGCACAACAGTTCAGTCATGTATAGTGGTAGTTGGATTTCAGTCAGTTTCGAGAATATGGATTCCTCTTTGTTTAGTTATTGTAAATCGCAATGACATATTTTCTAGTCGACCTTTTCCGTCGCCTGACAAACAAATTTAATAAATATGCCCGATTCGCCCGAGTTTCCTTGACAATTGATCAACCCCAATTGTGAAACCGCTTACGGCTGTTGTGACTGAGATCTCGTTTTTTCGTTATTTCTTCGATATGGGCTTCTTTGGGTTCTAAATGCAATGCTTAAAAGCGAATTGGAATGTCCATGTGCTATTTTATATCCCCCCCCCCCCCCCCCCACCTTCCCCCACCTTCTCCCTTCACCCGCTAACGATTGCATGTCCACATGCAATTCTTATCGCATCTTTAAAACGGTTAAATTAAATTTTTTATATATATTTTTATATTTTTGTTATTTATTTTGTTACCCTCGACCCTCGACATGGAACCCTCGCCCTCGACATGGAACCCTCGACCCTCGACAAAAAGATAGACTCTTTTATGTCTTACAAAACGGGCCTGCATGTAAATATATATAAAAACACTCACTGACTATAATGAGCGACGACAGAAAAAAACCTGAGGCATGCACTCTCTGGTACTCGGCTAAAACGAACAAGAAGCGATAACTATAACAATCTCAAGCAACACTGAAGGAAGGTTATGCGAGCTCACGTACCTTTGGCCATCTCTATCCCATTTCTAGCTACTTACATTTACCCGTGTAAAATCTCAAGATTTTAGGGTGAAATCCGGCGAAAAACAAAAATATCGTTCATTTGCGGTAAATGTTAAGGCAGCTGGTAATAATCTCTCAGCTGCGGAAAAACATTTTTTTGTGCGCGACACGCAATTCAATTGCAAAGCCATGCAACGTTTTTAAAAAGTCAGTAACATTGCCGTTCTATATATACACTGTACCTTAATATAAAAAAAGCAGTCGCGAAGAGATGCAATTTTCCAAATTGACGTATGTGCTGAAGAACTTTATGCCGGTAGAGGATTGTTACAGCCAACCGGCCAGTCAGCATCTACGGATTATATAGCAAATCAATTGCTTCGTACATAATATTCCACCTTCTAAAATTCCAGAGATGGCTGCATATAATGCCGCTATTAGAAAACCAATTATGAACAAGCCTTGGGCATTTTGGAACTACGCTGCATGGTGCATTTCTTCTTTTCAAACCTCCACTTGTACGTCTAACATCCATAACAATACAAAATCCATAACAATACAAAATCAATAATTAATGTCTTACAAACATTCGCATAAAGTCCAAGTTGTCTTATACAGTCCCATTTGATTTTACTCGTATTTGTATTTACTAAAATCTGATTAAGATTAATGACCATAACAAGCCAGAGCCCCGATTTTAGGACTCAACGTCGCGCTCTTCAAACATTTGTGGGAGATTGTTGGTGCGCTAGGTGTGAATCCTTGAGCATTTACCATTTGTATGGAAAAACCGGTTGTTCCGGTGGAAAAACAAATGGAACGGTTCATTCCAACGAAAATTTTCCGGGGGAAATACCTTTCGATATTACCTTTACTCGCTTTCACCGGAACGACCGGAATTTTCTGTACCATTTGTTCGCATCACTAGTACCAGGCTTCTTCGCGAAATAAGGAAGCTCGATTTGAAGTAGAAAATTTACTCCGAGTTTATTCGTGTGAAAATTGCCACATTTTATCGGCTATATTGACAGATTTCCTACAGCATGACTGCGAAATTACAGGGATTAAAGAAAGATGAACATTTTTTATTGCCGGTAGTTGTTTTACTTTAACGTTTACGAATCGTGCTTGCTGCATGCTTGGCATGGGATAGCGATTTGTTTAATTGAAGTATTTGCCTGTTCAGTAGTTTTTTCCCGCCGTCATTTTGTTTTCAACGGACGAATGATGGTGCAGGTCATTCCTGTTCACTTCCGTTTCCTTCAGTGTGGAAAGTCCAGTACCATTTGTCGGAAAATTATAACCGGAAATTCCATTCAAATGGTAAGCGCTCCTTTCTGTTTCGAATGAACAGGGATATTCCACCAAAAGAGGTCGAAACATGTTTTGCAGCTGTCATCAATGTTAAATTTGATTCTAAGCCGAATAATTGCGTTACTGAAAACCGGGAGCATATCTTGATAAAGCTGCTGTTACATGTAACAATTTTTCCTGCAACTTGTCTCGCAACGGAACGGATCAATTGGGTAATTTTTTTTTTCTCATTTCATTTTTTTTTATGATCCGAGTCGATCCGGGTCGATCCGAGTTGATCCGACCCGGACTGGATCCGGTCCGATCCGATCCGAGTTGATCCGTTCCGACTTTTGTGCCTGCCTCCGTGATTTCAGTAGTGTCTAAAGTCTGCGGTGTGCAAGACTTGTGAGAAAGTGTTTCTCATCACGGATATAGGCATCTTAGATCCAAGTCTCAAAAAGCCGTAGTCTACAATTCCACTGCAATGGAATAATGAATTCTTGCAATAATTTTTAGCTCCTTAGTTAGTTCTGTAGTTGAGTTGTGTGTCTCGGTGGAGCTAGGATAAACCTCCGTTGTTTTGTAATAGCGTTTGATTTGGCATCCAAGTCGTTCACTTTCAGTGCCAAAAAAAAGAAATAATCGCCTCGGCTATTATTTGAGGAAATTTGTAGTCTGCATGCAGACGCCTCTGATTTCCCTTGGATTTACACGCAGGCTGAGGATGTGTACAAAATTAGTTTCACAACATGATGTTCTATTATCCTACTGCTGCCATCAACGCCTCATGATGTACTGCGCCAATGAGCCTCCATCGGTTTTTAGTTTGTTTTGTTTGTGTTGTTGTTCTTGTTTCTCAGGGCGTTTGACATTTCTGTTGTGATTTACTGTTCAAGCAGCAGAACATTGATAATTGTGCAGGAATTTATTTTTGCGGATCGAGAACAATAGGCAGAAAAAAAGGCAAACAGCATTAAAACCCGCGATTTCCGGTGTCGGTGATCAATCGATCAAATGCTTTATTTTAATTTAGTTGAATAGCATTAAAAAATCATGGTGCGTTTCCATTTTGAAAGCACAACAGTTCAGTCATGTATAGTGGTAGTTGGATTTCAGTCAGTTTCGAGAATATGGATTCCTCTTTGTTTAGTTATTGTAAATCGCAATGACATATTTTCTAGTCGACCTTTTCCGTCGCCTGACAAACAAATTTAATAAATATGCCCGATTCGCCCGAGTTTCCTTGACAATTGATCAACCCCAATTGTGAAACCGCTTACGGCTGTTGTGACTGAGATCTCGTTTTTTCGTTATTTCTTCGATATGGGCTTCTTTGGGTTCTAAATGCAATGCTTAAAAGCGAATTGGAATGTCCATGTGCTATTTTATATCCCCCCCCCACCTTCCCCCACCTTCTCCCTTCACCCGCTAACGATTGCATGTCCACATGCAATTCTTATCGCATCTTTAAAACGGTTAAATTAAATTTTTTATATATATTTTTATATTTTTGTATTTTATTTTGTTACCCTCGACCCTCGACATGGAACCCGGCCTCGCCCTCGACATGGAACCCTCGACCCTCGACAAAAAGATAGACTCTTTTATGTCTTACAAAACGGGCCTGCATGTAAATATATATAAAAACACTCACTGACTATAATGAGCGACGACAGGAAAAAACCTGAGGCATGCACTCTCTGGTACTCGGCTAAAACGAACAAGAAGCGATAACTATAAAAATCTCAAGCAACACTGAAGGAAGGTTATGCGAGCTCACGTACCTTTGGCCATCTCTATCCCATTTCTAGCTACTTACATTTACCCGTGTAAAATCTCAAGATTTTAGGGTGAAATCCGGCGAAAAACAAAAATATCGTTCATTTGCGGTAAATGTTAAGGCAGCTGGTAATAATCTCTCAGCTGCGGAAAAACATTTTTTTGTGCGCGACACGCAATTCAATTGCAAAGCCATGCAACGTTTTTAAAAAGTCAGTAACATTGCCGTTCTATATATACACTGTACCTTAATATAAAAAAAGCAGTCGCGAAGAGATGCAATTTTCCAAATTGACGTATGTGCTGAAGAACTTTATGCCGGTAGAGGATTGTTACAGCCAACCGGCCAGTCAGCATCTACGGATTATATAGCAAATCAATTGCTTCGTACATAATATTACCATCGCCAACTATTCCGGCCAAGCGCCCGCGTAGCTTAAGCGGTTTCTTAGAAAGTAACTCTCAAAATGGCGTCAAATTTTACAAAGAAATGTACAATCTCGTACCCAGAGTCCTCAGGCTTCTTGGTCAGCGGGGCCGTCGCCAGGAGAGACTCTGGGATAATGGAATTTTTATCCCAGAAAATCTGGGAATCCGGTTTTAGTGCGCATGCCTACGCTCAGAAACGGAAGTCAGATTTCCCAGAAAGGCAGACATGGCAGGAAATAAGTAAGCCGGCAAGAAAGCTGAAGTAAATGTTTATGTAGCACAAGGTACTGGAATGTTTCAACAAACATGCCCCTAAAGTAATAAATTTCAGTGGATTTCTGAAAGAAAAAGTTAAAGACGGAGTGTCAAATGACCGCCTCATTGGAAATTGAAAATAAGGAAGACCAAGGATGCATAATTGATAAATACAAAGTGAATAAGGTGGGATCGCAAAAATAGGGGCTACAATAATATTGGGCACAGAATAAGCTACAATGGAGAAGCAAAAGTTGACCTAAGTACCCCCCCCCCCCCCCCACCCAAAAAAAAAAAAGGATAACAGTATCCACCTTTTGAACAACCAAGGCATGAAAAAGCATGACAAGACATTTGAAAAGTTTGCAGTGAATCAATTTATTGTTATATTGTTATTGTACTCAAACATGCTAGCCTTTGCGTGATCTCACTAATGCTGCTCGTGTAGTCAGAGTGGTTTTCGATCAAGTGTCATAAAACTAAAACAAAAGTAATCACTCTGTTCATTAGCAACTGAGGCAGACGATCCAATTAACCAATCAGAACTTAAAGGGGAAGTATCACTGTGATTTTGACCTCTTTTGGTCAAAACCATGTTACAATTACCCTTAATTATTTACAAAGTAATACTAAAACACCAAGACAAAAAAAAAACAATCCTTGAAAGTCAGAACAAATTATGGTCTGTTTTAGCTCATTTTGGAGACGAAAATGTTGGAACTTGAAAATAAAAAAGGCTAAGCTTTTTCAAGTTGCATTATTCATTTAAACCCAGTCTGTCTAATGACTATATACTTATTGACAGTTTGGGTACATTTTGTGGTGCTTTATTGTAAAACTGGACCATTATTTTTCAATTTCTGTTAATACAAAAGCATTTTTTGATTTTTAACATGACACCAAATCCCTGTGACACTTCCCCTTTAAAGTGTAAATAAATGTCACCAGTACCAAGTAATATTATTTGTAGCCTGTGTAGCAGGCGTCTGGTGAGGAGAACTGGGGAGAGAGGGAAGGGGCGTCAGCAATAAAGACCCCCTTTTGTTTATTTAGACTGTGAATGCTGGTGGCCGCAAAATTCCGATTGTCTAATTTGCGCTGAGTGGTTAACATAGTAAATTCTGTGTGAAGTCAGCCATGCGTAAAAGCACGTGCTAGTTTCTGATTGGTGAACATATAGACAGTTGACATAATTCGATTACCAGGAAATCGGTGGGCATAATACATGTACAAATAGCCCAGTTCTTATAGCAGGTGTTCCTTCCCTTCTCCCCCCTCCTTTTTCGTGCCCCCCCCCTCCCCCTGCCTGTTAATGCTTGCCACGCAGGCTAAGTAATTTGTGGATACTTATGGTAGCTAATCACAATTTTTTTTGTCAGATTTCTAATTCTGATTGATTGTGGAAGTGGCAGAAATTTTCATTCTTTTACCGCAATCACAAGGCACCTGTATTAACTAAAGGAGAATGCCAATTAAATATCCTTTTGTCATTTATTGAAAATGCTTTAGGAATGCCTTTGCTTAAAATTTAATGTTGATTATTTTGGTTTAAAGTGACAGGAGTGTATGGTTTTTAGAATTTTGGGGGTATAAAATTCCACCTTGTACTTTTTCAGGTTGTAAGCTTTTGAAAGGAACATACTGCTTTTTCCAGTAATTAAACTGCAACTGTCGTTGTATAGATTTGAACATATATTCAAATTCTACATATGTTTATTTTAATATTTCCTTAATATTTATTTTTATTTCTTAATTTTACTTTAATTAATTATTTCAGTGTTAAAGGCCATGGGTTTCCTGTAGGTACATGGAGTGCAGCATTGGCTGGTCATGAAGAGAATTGATTTTGCTGTGGTCTGATCTCTGTGTTGGCATTGGATAACCTTTGACAAAAATGTTGGTCAAGATTATTTTCGAGAGTCAAAATTGTCAAAGCTAGGTTATCCACAACTCGTGCCCTTTCTGGACCTTCTTCCTCGCGCAATCCACTAGACCATCACCTAGGTCGTTCAGCATGTTGCAATGTGTAAGGCAAGATTGTGCCAAACCAAGAGAACTGTATCTATCCATAATCAGATGTACTGCTATCAAATGTCTAAACAATAAAAAAATTTATTAAAATGTATTAAAATGTATTTGGTTACATAATAAAACATTATGCTATATGTGAACTGTTATCATAAACAATACAGTGTAGATCAATTAGGAATTTTGCATCTGAGAGGTCATTGTAACCTTCATATGTAATTTTTACTATGGGACCTGCAGCTTTGAAAAAATGAAATGAAAAGAGCATATTATTTGAAGATATTTGCTAAAACTACCCAAGTTTGAGATCCCTGACTTTTAATTTCTGGTGTTCCTAAATTTGGAGGGAGTCTATTTAATACTGGGGCTTGCTAATAAACGTTTGCTTGTTTAATTCTACACAAAAAAACAGTTGTCATGTTGTGACCCACAGCTGCAAAGTGCCTAATATGAAATTGCAGTGTTGGATCTAGGGGGAGGGGGGCACCCAGGCCAGCCCCTGCCCTCCCTATGTTTGGTAAACTTGCTGTGCTTTGCTGGAATTATCTTCACAGAATTTGACATTCACAGTGGAGCCTTCAAGAGCACCACCCTCCCTTAGCTGAAGGTCTGGATCCAAAAATGAATTGGCATAAATATTCAATTATGTATAATGCTATTATCATTGTATTTAATGCATGACTTTACACTAGTAATAGCATAACTGCTTTAGCAATATCAGTGGGCATATTTGTCTCTAAGGCACACCAGAGCTTCCAGATTGCTTCCTTCTGCAATGGTCTGTTTGTATTTTCTGTTAGCTGGTGGAAAAAAATTCAGTTGTAAATCATCTGACCAACAGAGGAATTTTTATGAAAAACACTCTTTATAAAATGGGTACCGCTGAACACATGCAGTGCTGCAGGATAAAGCCTGTGTAATGAACTAGAGCATCCCAGCCCATCCAGGCAGTAGTAGTTTGACCATGATTCAATTTAGAAACTGGGTTAAGCTCCACTTTTGTGGGTCACCATTGGCCCACACTGTGACTTATATTAAGTGAGCATAATTATTGTATTATGTAAATCTCTAGTTTTTAAAGGTACATGTACAGTACCTGGGACAGAAGTAATTAAGGCAGAGGGTCCACATGAATGCCATTTTACCACCACTTGACATGGCTTTAATGGCAATATCTCGTTCACGTTTTGAGCAATCCAAAAACTCTCTGCTCATCTCATGAATCTATGTTATGGGGTGTTTTGTAAATTTATGGGTGATTTTTGGGTATGTTTGGGAGGAAGTAGTTTTTATCAAAGGATTGTAAAATTAAAAGAAATACGAAACATTGAAGATTTAGTGAAGTTTTAAAATTAGAATTTGTAGTTAATTATTAATAGACAGACACCAAGTTAGTCCGCTAGCAACCTGCGGTGCTCTTGCATGGGTATCAACTGTCTGTTGGTGTTCCAAAAATCATTTTCTTTCTTCTATCCCTTCCTTAAACCTCTTAAAATTTCATTCAAATTCACATATACCCCGGCCTTAACCTAGCAAAGGACTTGGAGCACAATGCATTTGCACGAGAACTTCAAACCTGTCAAAGACTCTAGATCCACAAAATGAATTCTATAGGTACAATCTAGAATTTTGTCAGTCATTTTTTAATTATTTTTTGTTTTACTTTTTATTTTTTTATATATTTTATATGTATTTATTAGATATTCCCCTATAGTTTTATATCCCTATGTTTTGCAGTGATGGATAAACCCCCTTTGCAGGACCCCTAATGTAGATGTAGATGGAGATCTCAAGTTTTCTCTGAGGTCATGGATTAATTCACTTACATCTTGCACAGAAGGAGGTGACTGCTATGGTAATGACAATTAACCAATTCTTTAATATTTTCAGATTTGTTATCATTGAAAATAAAATATATAGCTTAAATGTAATTTATTTTTGTATTTTAAATTCACTCCCCTGGTGCCAAACACCTGAGCAGGATCACACCATCCCTCATCCGCTAATGCTAAACTTGGGTGACGAGCCTCGCTCTATCCCTACCAATTAAAAGTCAAAAATACATGCAAGCCATTTACTCGATATATTTATTGTTAGGTGTAAAAACATTTATATTGTTTTAATTTTATTTTAGGGATATCTATGAGAATTTGGGCAATGAATTCCAAGCATCTGCACCTAATTGGAAACGATTTAGTTTGGTTAAAAGAGGAAAATATGTTGTATAATTTAACAAATTTATTCACATTTGACTTTCTCCAAGATTTCTTCACGGCTTCTTGGGTTGGCTGATGCTTCCTTAGTACCACTGCCCGGGGGGGGACTCCCCCAAAATACCTATACGGGTATGTGCCGCCCAACGGGGTCGTGATTTTGGGACTCCTGATCTAGAACTGGGTATCCATTTTAGAGACATTTCCTAGAACGGGGTATAATATTTCGAACGCACGAAAGCTTCAAATTATCAGCACCCATTATTCCTAGAACGGGGTATTAAAAATTGACCTATTTCTAGAACGTAGTATCATTTTGAGTGCAAATTCTTTCTAAAATGGGGTCCAAGTTTGGAGACCCGGGCGGCACATACCCACCCAAAATATACCCGAGTACCCCCCCCCCCCCCCCCCCCCCCAGGTACCACTGGCACAAATTTCATTTCTCTTTTGTACAATAGAACATGGCTGTATAAAAATGACATATAATAATTAACCAGTGGTTTAGCATTCTCAGATAATTTTACTAAATAGTTATTTGAAAATAAAGGAGTATTCATGACAGGCTGCTGCGGCTTGACATCGATACAGTATACTTTTAGAAAGTGTAATTTATTTTTAATTACCTCCACGTTCAGAGAGATCCTCTGCCGGTGCGTTTAGGTTTTGGGAGTTAATCGTCTGAAACTGCAGGGAGACTCCAGTTCTTGTTCTGTGTGTGCTTTCGAAAAACCTCCCTTTCAAGTCAGGTAATACGGAAGAAGAGACAGCTGTTTGAGAGGGACTTCGATTTGCGACGGATCTCTTCAACTCTAAACCTGAATCCTTCTTTCGATCAATCCTCGCTATTATATAATTTACAGATCTTGCAAAATATAACAGGATCGCGGCATTTTATGCTCGAAAGAACTTCAATGTCTTCTTTCTGTACGTTAATATTTCCGTACTTTCGAACAGCTTCAGGTATCCTTCGCTTGTGGCTTTTTCACAAAACAGCTTAGGATAGAATTTGTCCTTTTTTTCAATCAATTTTCCACAGCAGCGGCCAAAATGATCCATGGAAGCTCCTTGCAGTATATGAGATGACGAAAAAAATGCTCAATCTTGTTCCGTTTCAGTTGACTTCCGCTGTTAAACCAGAACCAATCAGAAAAGTAGAAATTTTTCTAAGGCTTCCGGTTCATTCGACTTCCGTACTTTCATTGTTATTGTAAACAGCCAATGAAGAAATTTAAATTTATTCCATTATCCCAGAGTCTCTCCTGGCGACGGCCCCGCTGACCAAGAAGCCTGAGGACTCTGGGTACGAGATTGAGAAATGTATGGAGAGGTTTCGAATATTTCAAAATAGTCGGTTGAAAATTACAGATGGAACATTTGCCGGACCGGGATGTCATTGTAACGACTACTGTCTGTGTACAGCTGTAAATAATAGACTGTAGTTTTAAAAAAAACCCGTCCTTTTTTCCTCGCTTTGTATCGAGGTGAGCGGCCCATTAAGCCTTTACAGTAGCAGACAAATGCACACAAAAGCCTAAAATTAAAGACACATACTTGTGTTCCTGTGCTTGGTACTTCATTTGCCGGAGTGGAGTTCCATAGTTGACTCTGTTCTCAGCCGTATTCTAAAATATCAAGCCCACAGCGAAATGTTTGATCCGTCCTTTTCCTTTTCAAAAACGCTAGAAAATTGATAATCCAAAGCTCACGCTAAAATTCTAAAATTCGCTGTCTTCGAATGACGTTATCTCGTCCGTCTTTCATCCAAATTTCTCGCAAAAACCATCGTTTAAAAGCTAACTTTGTTGTCTCTTCTTCGTATCACAGTATATTTGTCAGCGGAATTTGTGTGGGCTAAAACTTATATCATGTAAACAACATTTTCGGTCCTTCGCGCCGCGGGAATACGAGCCCGCTAATACGCAGCGGTATGTCATTCATCATGTAAGGCGCGCGAAATGTCGTGACCGGAATAGTTGGCGATGACCTTCTAAAATTCCAGAGATGGCTGCATATAATGCCGCTATTAGAAAACCAATTATGAACAAGCCTTGGGCATTTTGGAACTACGCTGCATGGTGCATTTCTTTTTTTCAAACCTCCACTTGTACGTCTAACATCCATAACAATACAAAATCCATAACAATACAAAATCAATAATTAATTTCTTACAAAAATTCGCATAAAGTCCAAGTTAAGTCTTATACAGTCCCATTTGATTTTACTCGTATTTGTATTTACAAAAATCTGATTAAGATTAATGACCATAACAAGCCAGAGCCCCGATTTTAGGACCAAGGCGACGTTCAACGTCGAGCTCTTCAAACATTTGTGGGAGATTGTTGGTGCGCTAGGTGTGAATCCTTGAGCATTTACCATTTGTATGGAAAAACCGGTTGTTCCGGTGGAAAAACAAATGGAACGGTTCATTCCAACGAAAATTTTCCGGGGGAAATACCTTTCGATATTACCTTTTACTCGCTTTCACCGGAACGACCGGAATTTTCTATACCATTTGTTCGCATCACTAGTACCAGGCTTCTTCGCGAAATAAGGAAGCTCGATTTGAAGTAGAAAATTTACTCCGAGTTTATTCATGTGAAAATTGCCACATTTTATCGGCTATGTTGACAGATTTTCTACAGCATGGCTGCGAAATTACAGGTATTAAAGAAAGATGAACATTTTTTATTGCCGGTAGTTGTTTTACTTTAACTTTTACGAATCGTGCTTGCTGCATGCTTGGCATGGGATAGCGATTTGCTTAATTGAAGTATTTGCCTGTTCAGTAGTTTTTTCCCGCCGTCATTTTGTTTTCAACGGACGAATGATGGTGCAGGTCATTCCTGTTCACTTCCGTTTCCTTCAGTGTGGAAAGTCCAGTACCATTTGTCGGAAAATTATAACCGGAAATTCCATTCAAATGGTAAGCGCTCCTTTCTGTTTCGAATGAACAGGGATATTCCACCAAAAGAGGTCGAAACATGTTTTGCAGCTGTCATCAATGTTAAATTTGATTCTAAGCCGAATAGTTGCGTTACTGAAAACCGGGAGCATATCTTGATAAAGCTGCTGTTACATGTAACAATTTTTCCTGCAACTTGTCTCGCAAAAAAAATTGTTGCAAGTTGCACGTAGAATGTTACGTTACAATTGTCATGCAACTTGTCTCGCGAAAAAAAATGTGTAAGTTGAAAAATGACGCGTCTGTTGACTAAAGAGTGCGGCGAAACAAGTTGCAAGAGCCATGTTGACGTATTTTTGATGCGCAACTTTCACAGATAGTGTCGTTTTATTTAACACTGTGGTTGATTATAATAAAAATAATAACGTTCGTCGCCATAGTGGTTTGCAGAACGGTCCTGACACTGCGTCTTATAAGATCTTATAAATTTGATTTACTGGATAAAGCACTCGTCTTTTCTAGTCCTTTTCTTCAAGAATACTGTAAATAAACCTATTCAGTTTGTAAAGCACGTTACAGACGAGCAAGTTTTCTATGACAAGTTTTGCCTTGACAAGTTTTACTTGCTCGTGTGTAAATAAAAACTTGTCAAGATTTTCCTTGTCAAGTGCACTTGTTCAATTGCTGGCATGCTAGCTTTTGAACAAGGCAACTTGTCATAGAAAAACTTGACAAATCGCAAAAGTTGCTTGTCTGTATGCTCAACAAGGAAAACTTGACAAGTATCGTTGCAAAATCGCGGGCGTTCAGCGGCCTTGTTGTTTGGAGTAGCAGTCATGGCGGATAACAACACGACAGCTGAAACTGTTCGTTGGTCCGATTCTGCCACAGTGCTTAGAACTACTAGAATACCTTCGAGCAACGGAGAAAGTTTGTGGAATACAGCAGATTCGTATAGAAATAGAAACAAAAACAAAAAAGACTGACTACAAAGAGGTTCTTGAGCTCATGAGAACTGAAGTTCCTGGTATTGATCTTGCCATGCCATTTCTCCCTTGTTAAATACATGTAAGCCGATGTAAGCCATGGTTAACGAATAAAATGGCGTTGTGTTTTCTTCATCCGCTGTACAATTGTATTACTGGCTACAAAGAAAACTTGTCAAATATAACTTGTTTATTCGTTCACACGGGCAAATAAAACTTGTCAAGGCAAAACTTGTCAGAGAAAACTTGTTACTCATACACACAAGCAAGTAAAATTTGTACTGAAAACTTGTCACGTACGGCTTGTCATAGAAAACTTGCTCGTCTGTAACGTGCTTAACCGATACTTATTTTTTTATAGTAACATTTTGAAATCGTCATGCTGCCGTTGATATGTATAATTCTTCGAGCAAAATACAGAATGTATGAAGTGGAAACAGTTTTCCGTGTTTGAAATTATGGTTACAAGAGGAAGTTTAGGAGAACGAGCCGAAGGCTATTTTGAAATCTTTTGGCATTATTACATTATTATTCCAAAATATAGAGCAGTTTTCAATTGAGTGTCGTAAAACCAAAACCAAAGTAATTACTCTGACCAATCACAGCAGTCGTAGACAATCCAATGAACCAATCAGAGGTCGAAGCAATTACATGTCGGCGGCGCCAAGCGCGGGAAAACGCGTGCGAGCAAGTCACGATTGGTTTTGGTTTTACTTCTGATTGGTTGATAAAGTGGCGCGAGCTTTTTTAGCCAATCAAAAAGCGTAGCAATGCAAAACCAAAGCAATTGCGAGATTACTTTCGATACTCAATTGAAAACCGCTCTATCATGTTATGAGCGTGGAATAAAGGTATTTTAGGGGGAGGTAACGGTGGGTGGACAGAGATACGATTTCAGGGTAAAGAGACCTTTATTAAGGTAAATTTTTGGTTTGATACTTTAAGGATATCATCCTTGAATTCATGAAGAGTTATTACTTTAGAGTGGAGTTTAGCTGGTGTAAATACAGTAACACAAAATATCATCCTTGAATTCATGAAGAGTTATTACTTTAGAGTGGAGTTTAGCTGGTGTAAATACAGTAACACAAAATATCATCCTTGAATTCATGAAGAGTTATTACTTTAGAGTGGAGTTTAGCTGGTGTAAATACAGTAACACAAAATATCATCCTTGAATTCATGAAGAGTTATTACTTTAGAGTGGAGTTTAGCTGGTGTAAATACAGTAACACAAAATATCATCCTTGAATTCATGAAGAGTTATTACTTTAGAGTGGAGTTTAGCTGGTGTAAATACAGTAACACAAAATATCATCCTTGAATTCATGAAGAGTTATTACTTTAGAGTGGAGTTTAGCTGGTGTAAATACAGTAACACAAAATATTATCCTTGAATTCATGAAGAGTTATTACTTTTCAGTGTAGTTTAGCTGGTGTAAATACAGTAACACAAAATATCATCCTTGAATTCATGAAGAGTTATTACTTTAGAGTGGAGTTTAGCTGGTGTAAATACAGTAACACAAAATATCATCCTTGAATTCATGAGGAGTTATTACTTTTTAGTGTAGTTTAGCTGGTGTAAATACAGTAACACAAAATATCATCCTTGAATTCATGAAGAGTTATTACTTTAGAGTGGAGTTTAGCTGGTGTAAATACAGTAACACAAAATATCATCCTTGAATTCACGAAGAGTTATTACTTTAGAGTGGAGTTTAGCTGGTGTAAATACAGTAACACAAAAAGAATTCGTTTTTCAAGGTCATACGAAAATCGCTCTAACAAGCAGATCGTAATTAAAGAAGCGTTTGCATATTAGCGCGTGCAATATTCATTGACAGAAGTTGTAAATGTGACGGTCAAGTTCCCGCATCAACTCATGTGCAAAACACTATGGATAGGCTAATCTCGATATAATTTTTAAAATTCTAACGTGACTTGGACTCCTAGGCTTAGGGGAATAAAACAAAAATAAATGAGTTATTCATACCTGAACTTCAATGTTATTTCTTTTGTTTTATTTATTATTGAAAAATACAGCTTTTTCAAAGACTTCGATATCAACTCAAAAATTTTGTTCCTTTTTAACAGCATTGATCCCTTTATTTGTAGATCAGTTGCTGCTTTTATTTTCGATATCATGAATTATAGATACAAAATATTATTTCATAAGTAAATTTAATTAGAATTAATATATGTAGCTTAGGTAATGCCATGTATAGATATGGAAATACCTCAATAAATTGTTGTTGTTGTATTCCCCTAAACCTCGAACCAAGAAAAAATTTTAGTCATGAAATCAAAATAGGCCTATTACCCATTAAAAGTTGTCATACCTAAAGGTGGCTCCATTGTTATTTCGGGCGCACTTGTCTGTGACAAACTTTGGGTAAATAAATTGGCTAAACAGCGAGAAAGATACGCAACAAAATCATTCCTTTCCGTGGTTTCGAAATTTATGTTTACTCTCCCACAAAGTGCGAAAACTAATTGAAACGCGTGAATATCCAAGGCGACTGCATGATTGACCACTAATGCGTGCAATAAAATCGATTCTCTGGCTTGTGATAGTAATGGTTGCTTCCACTTCGGGTACAACACACCGGGTACAAACTGTATTAAACTGTATTATTACTGGCTACAAAGAAAACTTGTCAAATATAACTTGTTTATTCGTTAACACGGGCAAATAAAACTTGTCAAGGCAAAACTTGTCAGAGAAAACTTGTTACTCATACACACAAGCAAGTAAAATTTGTAAAACTTGTCACGTACGGCTTGTCATAGAAAACTTGCTCGTCTGTAACGTGCTTAACCGATACTTATTTTTTTTCATAGTCACAATTTGAAATCGTCAAGCTGCCGTTGATATGTATAATTCTTCGACCAAAATACAGAATGTATGAAATGGAAACAGTTTCAGGCGCGGATCCAGGAAAAAACTTGACCGTTTTCCTAGACTCTAAGCGCTAATATACATTTTAGATTTTTATATTCTAAAATTGCTGTTCCTCGATTTTGAGTAATTTTATAACAATCTGACCGATTTCCGTAAAACGGTGAAACCGGTCTGGATCCGCGCCTGAGTTTTCCGTGTTTGAAGTTATGGTTACAAGAGGACGTTTAGGAGAACGAGGCGAAGGCTATTTTGAAATCTTTTGGCATTATTACATTATTGTTCCAAAATATATGTCATGTTATGAGCGTGGAATAAAGGTATATTAGGGGGAGGTAACGTATTTGGACAGAGATACGATTTCAGGGTAAAGATACCTTTATTAAGGTCAATTCTCGGTTCGATACTTTACGGATATAATCCTTGAATTCATGAAGAGTTATTACTTTAGAGTGGAGTTTAGCTGGTGTAAATACAGTAACACAAAAAGCATTCGTTTTTCAAGGTCATACGAAAATCGCTCTAACAACCAGATCGTAATTAAAGAAGCGTTTGCATATTAGCGCGTGCAATATTCATTGACAGAAGTTGTAAATGTGACGGTCAAGTTCCCGCATCAAATCATGTGCAAAACACTATGAATAGGCTAATCTCGATATAATTTTTAAAATTATAACGTGACTTGGACTCCTAGGCTTAGGGGAATAAAACAAAACTAAATGAGTTGTTCATACCTGAACTTCAATGTTATTTCTTTTGTTTTATTCCCCTAAACCTCGAACCAAGAAAAATTTTAGTCATGAAATCAAAATAGGCCTATTACCCATTAAAAGTTGTCATACCTAAAGGTGGCTCCATTGTTATTTCGGGCGCACTTGTCTATGACAAACTTTGGGTCTTAACTTTTTCGGCTCTAAAGCGACGCCTATAAAACTTTGCGTAAACTTAGAGCTATTAATTAGGATTAATGTGATAGAATTCAATTTAACTGGGAAAAATATTTTTAGTGACAATCGAGCTTAAACGAACCCCACTTTTTGAACAAAATCGCACCCAGTGAAAAGTTATATTTTTGTTAAATTTCTGGAATCCGCTTCTTAGTACATTGACTTCATATATACCCTTACCATGTTTCAGCAAAATCGTTGGAGCAGATCTTTCATTTTTTTGTGACAAGTGATTTTAGCAAATTTATTATAGCCAAAACGTGAACCTTTTCTTGGTTGAAATAACTTACAGCTTGAGAAGACGCAGAAAACTTTCACTTTAAGTACCGTTTACTCTTTGATGTTAACTTTCGGTTGAAAAGCCCTTTGCCACGAATCTTCGAGGTATGCCAGAGGTTGTCTTAAATATTTAGCATATTTACCTGTGCAGTGCCACAATGGACCGGCTTGGTAGCGTGATTCACCTTTTAGATGTAGGTTCCTTATTTACACTCGCGTGAATATTCACACTCTTGATACAGACAGAACACGGACCGGTTCGTACAAATCGTACGGACAGTAAAAAGTTATGCACAGTGACTGAGTGTGATAATGAGATGCACGCTCCGTTACAGACAGAACACGGACCGTAAGCTAGGATTACGTTTCGTTCGAAACGTACGGTTCGTACGAATCGTACGGACAGTAAAAAGTTATTCACAGTGACTGAGTGTGATAATAAGATGCACGCTCCGTTACAGACAGAACAGGGACCGTAAGCAAGGATGACGGATCGTGCAAAACGTACGTAAAGTTAAAAGGTTACGGACCGTAAGCAAGGATGACGGATGACGATCCGTACGTTTTGTACGGACTGTATGGACCGTCAACATTTAATGACGGTCTGTATCATGAGTGCGACAGTATTGGACATGACTGGCAGTAGGCAAAAAAAAAGTCGAAAGAAAGCAAAGACCTTACCTTTAAAGTAAGGTACGAAGAAACGGCACCGCAAACGCTAGCTTTCCCAAGAAAAAATTAAACTAACTTATCTCATGGGAGCAATGTATTACTTAACTTTGTTGTGGAGTGTTTCCTCTCGACATCAGCGTGTATTCATGACAACACGGGGAGACTGGAGAAGAAGGGGCGGGAAGCGGGATCTTCAGTGATCTTTACGAGAACGGGAAGCGGGAGAGAAATTCAAAAAGCAAGCGACGCAACACCACAGCTTCTTTAGAACGGTAATCTCTTGATTATTTCGAGTTCTTTACGCCGATTGAAAGATTAATAAGTATTTCAATTTTGGGATCTTTGCTGCTGTCCTACATCCATACATGTAGACCGACAGCCACAGAATGATTTATGTTTTTTTTTTGTCAAATTAAAAGCAACTGCTAAGGCGTAAGTCTATCTATTAAACATAATAAACACCGATAAATCAATTGGCTAAACAGCGAGAAAGATACGCAACAAAATCATTCCTTTCCGTGGTTTCGAAATTTATGTTTACTCTCCCGCAAAGTGTGAAAACTAATTGAAACGCGTGAATATCCAAGGCGACTGCATGATTGACCACTAATGCGTGCAATAAAATCGATTCTCTGGCTTGTGATAGTAATGGTTGCTTCCACTTCGGGTACAACACACCGGGTACAAACTGTATTAAACTGTATTATTACTGGCTACAAAGAAAACTTGTCAAATATAACTTGTTTATTCGTTAACACGGGCAAATAAAACTTGTCAAGGCAAAACTTGTCAGAGAAAACTTGTTACTCATACACACAAGCAAGTAAAATTTGTAAAACTTGTCACGTACGGCTTGTCATAGAAAACTTGCTCGTCTGTAACGTGCTTAACCGATACTTATTTTTTTTCATAGTCACAATTTGAAATCGTCAAGCTGCCGTTGATATGTATAATTCTTCGACCAAAATACAGAATGTATGAAATGGAAACAGTTTCAGGCGCGGATCCAGGAAAAAACTTGACCGTTTTCCTAGACTCTAAGCGCTAATATACATTTTAGATTTTTATATTCTAAAATTGCTGTTCCTCGATTTTGAGTAATTTTTTAACAATCTGACCGATTTCCGTAAAACGGTGAAACCGGTCTGGATCCGCGCCTGAGTTTTCCGTGTTTGAAGTTATGGTTACAAGAGGAAGTTTAGGAGAACGAGCAGAAGGCTATTTTGAAATCTTTTGGCATTATTACATTATTATTCCAAAATATATGTCATGTTATGAGCGTGGAATAAAGGTATATTAGGCGGAGGTAACGTATTTGGACAGAGATACGATTTCAGGGTAAAGATACCTTTATTAAGGTCAATTCTCGGTTCGATACTTTACGGATATCATCCTTGAATTCATGAAGAGTTATTACTTTAGAGTGGAGTTTAGCTGGTGTAAATACAGTAACACAAAAAGCATTCGTTTTTCAAGGTCATACGAAAATCGCTCTACAACAACCAGATCGTAATTAAAGAAGCGTTTGCATATTAGCGCGTGCAATAATTATTGACAGAAGTTGTAAATGTGACGGTCAAGTTCCCGCATCAAATCATGTGCAAAACACTATGAATAGGCTAATCTCGATATAATTTTTAAAATTATAACGTGACTTGGACTCCTAGGCTTAGGGGAATAAAACAAAACTAAATGAGTTATTCATACCTGAACTTCAATGTTATTTCTTTTGTTTTATTCCCCTAAACCTCGAACCAAGAAAAAATTTTAGTCATGAAATCAAAATAGGCCTATTACCCATTAAAAGTTGTCATACCTAAAGGTGGCTCCATTGTTATTTCGGGCGCACTTGTCTATGACAAACTTTGGGTCTTAACTTTTTCGGCTCTAAAGCGACGCCTATAAAACTTTGCGTAAACTTAGAGCTATTAATTAGGATTAATGTGATAGAATTCAATTTAACTGGGAAAAATATTTTTTAGTGATAATCGAGCTTAAACGAACCCCACTTTTTGAACAAAATCGTACCCGGTGAAAAGTTATATTTTTGTTAAATTTCTGGAATCAGCTTCTTAGTACATTGACTTCATATATACCCTTACCATGTTTCAGCAAAATCGTTGGAGCAGATCTTTCATTTTTTGTGACAAGTGATTTTAGCAAATTTATTATAGCCAAAACGTGAACCTTTTCTTGCTCGAAATAACTTACGGCTTGAGAAGACGCAGAAAACTTTCACTTTAAGTACCGTTTACTCTTTGATGTTAACTTTCGGTTGAAAAGCCCTTTGCCACGAATCTTCGAGGTATGCCAGAGGTTGTCTTAAATATTAGCATATTTACCCGTGCAGTGCCACAATGGACCGGCTTGGTAGCGTGATTCACCTTTTAGAGAACGAGAAATATATGTAGGTTCCTTATTTACACTCGCGTGAATATTCACACTCTTGATACAGACAGAACACGGACCGGTTCGTACAAATCGTACAGACAGTAAAAAGTTATGCACAGTGACTGAGTGTGATAATGAGATGCACGCTCCGCAGAACACGGACCGTAAGCAAGGATTACGTTCCGTACGAAACGTACGGTTCGTACGAATCGTACGGACAGTAAAAAGTTATTCACAGTGACTGAGTGTGATAATGAGATGCACGCTCCGTTACAGACAGAACACGGACCGTAAGCAAGGATGACGGATCGTGCAAAACGTACGTAAAGTTAGAAGGTTACGGACCGTAAGCAAGGATGTACGGACTGTACGGACCGTCAACATTTAATGACGGTCTGTATCAGTGCGACAGTATTGGACATGACTGGAGGGAAAAAGAAAGCAAAGACCTTACCTTTAAAGTGAGGTACGAAGAAACGGCACCGCAAACGCTAGCTTTCCCAAGAAAAAATTAAACTAACTTATCTCATGGGAGCAATGTATTACTTAACTTTGTTGTGGAGTATTTCCTCTCGACATCAGCGTGTCATGACAACACGGGTAGACTGGAGAAGAAGGGGCGGGAAGCGGGATCTCTACGAGAACGGGAAGCGGGAGAGAAATCAAAAAGCAAGCGACGCAACACCACAGCTTCTTTAGAACGGTAATCTCTTGATTATTTCGAGTTCTCCACGCCGATTGAAAGCTTAATAAGTATTTCAATTTTGGGATCTTTGCTGCTGTCCTACATCCATACATGTAGACCGACAGCCACAGAATGATTTGTTTTTTTTTTTGTCAAATTAAAAGCAACTGCTAAGGCGTAAGTCTATCTATTAAACATAATAAACACCGATAAATCAATTGGCTAAACAGCGAGAAAAATACGCAACAAAATCATTCCTTTCCGTGGTTTCGAAATTTATGTCTACTCTCCCGCAAAGTGTGAAAACTAATTGAAACGCGTGAATATCCAAGGCGAGTGCATGATGGACCACTAATGCGTGCAATAAAATCGATTCTCTGGCTTGTGATAATAATGGTTGCTTCCACTTCACTTATAGTTGTAAGACAACACACCGGGTACAAACTGTATTAATGCCGAACAAGAAGACATTTACATGCCACAAAATTTCGTTTACATCCTTCAGTTACCAATGTTCACCAGCCCAAATTATGCTGTTATCCGGGGGGCAAATAATAAAACCTTTAAACTTGTAATTTACAAGTGTAGATATTGTTTTCAGCCTCTGAAACAATGGCTACGCTTGTAAATTACACATGTAAAAGTTTTATTAAATTGACCCCCGGGCTAAGAATTGAATCGATCATCACAACTCTTCGCGAACAAAATTGTACTGCGGGGTTTAATAGCACTAAACATTCACACATTTACCTATTTTTGCCATAACAGGCGAATGAAATCGTTATAAATGCTAACAATGTTCTGTCTTGTCCTGAAACACTCGTAGACCAGTGTAGACGTGTCAGTCCCGACCAGTTGCCCAATGGTGAAAATACACTTTTGACAGATTAATCAGAACTTCTATATATTTTCAATTGTTTGAACCCACTCTTTCTTTTTAAGTCAGGATTTGAGATAAAATTTAGTCAAGGGATAAAATTTCAAACCTGTCCTGCGGGGGTTTGATAGCGTACAACATTTACACATGGTTGCTCTTGCTATTCATTTGAATTTTCTAATATTCCTATTTGTATTTCCAAAAATCTGATTGAGATTAATGACAATAATATTGGTAGCACTTTTACATCCTTCAACCAAGATCACCAGCAAAACAATATGCTTTTATCAGGCTAAAATTAAATTCATCACAACTCTTCGGGGACAAATTGTACTGCGAGGTTTTATATCACTTAACATTTACACATGTTTTCTCTGATGCATTTGCTATTTATAGTCCCCTATCTCAGTGCCTTTTAAGGCGAAACAGGCGAGTGTTATCGTTATAAATTCTGACAATTTTTTAATCAGATTAACCAGATCTTCTGTAACTCTTCATGACCTTACGAAAGGTTGAGGCGACATTCCACTTAAGAGATCTCTAATTGTTAATCTACTTTAAAGCGAATTCTTAACATGATTAAAGCCTTTCGAACAGCTTTCCATCAATAACATAACACTGACATGATATGAATTGATTAAGGGGACACTGTCCCGCCGAAATACATAATTTCTCTTATCTTATTTTCATGTTATATCAGCTCCAAATACCACCAAATATACAACTTTATTAAAGAAAAAGATCCTATAGAACAAAACAGAAGGGCTCAGAACTCAGAAGGAGTTGTAAAAAAAAATTAGACAATTATAGCACACACCAAACAGTAAACGGAATTTTAATAGGTGCAATATCTTTCAATTGTCACCGACGAAGCTATCAATTTGTGTATGTTTTGAGCTTTATTAGTTTTAGACACACTTAAACAATTGCTCTGATCGTTATAATTTCTTTTTCTTAGGCAAGTAAACACGGATAGACATAGTTTTTATTTTTCCCAAAAAACGTTTTTTATTTTCTTTCCAACGTAAAATATACAATAAATTATATTACAATGCATGTCTTACTTATTAGCTTACTTACATTACACAAGAATTTTCTTACTTGTTTACTTATCTTTACATTAGAGTATGTTACCTTAAAGGGGCTATGTCGCGAGGATGGCGTGTGAGTACTGGGTACTAACAACTTGAAAAACGTCCGGTGGCTTTTTATCAAGTTGGCGGCCATTACTGTCGAATTCGCTACAATCCGTTCCATCCCGTCGTATTGCGTGGAAGGATAGATCTCAAGTTTACAAATTAGTTAGAGTATTTACTTGGCTAGATCTTTGTTAAATTATTTCTGCA
This sequence comes from Dendrophyllia cribrosa, assembly GCA_024195265.1. Classification (NCBI taxonomy): domain Eukaryota; kingdom Metazoa; phylum Cnidaria; class Anthozoa; order Scleractinia; family Dendrophylliidae; genus Dendrophyllia; species Dendrophyllia cribrosa. The sequence continues at coordinate 47,553,785 of JAJLRJ010000006.1, forward strand.
ATTTGTTAGTCGTACCTTCAAAAAATTCGATGTCTTCCAGTAGTGGTGGAAATTGGGGAGGAATTTAAAAGCGAAATCGATCCTGTGTTTGTTTACCTCGCGTGGTTCGACACGAGTGCAAGCGCGATAAAACTTGCCGCGATCCGGGAGGGAACAATAGAAATTTGTTATGTGTGACGTCAGGTGACGTCACATGACAGGAACTCATTGCGCAGACTCACCTTGCGACATAGCCCCTTTAACCCATTCACTCCTGAGAATTTTGACGTTTTTGAGCGATTTTCTGCATTCACACGCCCCATAGGATTTCGTGACTCCATATTTAAAGTTACCATTGAAAGTGCTGCTGTTCTAAAACACTGAAGGCTCGAGTTTACTGGAAACGTCATTGTGACGATCTCATTTTGCTTGGTTGATTTGCAATAAAGGGTCCAATATGAATTATCTACGATTTTTGGTAAGTTCACAGCCATTTTTCATCTTTAGTAGCTGCCTAATGAGCATCATTAAGCTTGAAGGTAGTTCAGAGTCCACTTCTCAACGAAGCGAGTTAGGTGTTGTACTTCGTTTACGAATTTGGCTCGTTTCTCGTTGAACTGGAAAAATGGCTGCCTGGAAACGAAGTAGCTTTGGGACTCGACTCTGGATCAATTTCTCGACCTACCGCGGCATATTTTGGAAGTTGCGACCACAGGAGAACACAACAAGCGCGAAATTTCGGCGGTGGGTCAGAGTGGCTGTGGACTTAGTATATATATGAAAAGTGTGGAGGACGGAATGAACGCTGTCGAAAAATCTTCTTATTTCCCAGCATGCAGTGCGGTGGTGATGTTGAAAATCGAGGCAAGGTGAGTATGCCCCAGAATAAGAAGCTGTAGCTCGGCCCGAGCAACGAATAAGAGCAAAAAAATTCACTGCTAAGTTAGGACTAGGACTGAATTTTGCTGTAAATGTTGACTTTTGGGTTTGCCATGATGATTTGAATAAAAAAAACTAAAGGCAAAAACGTGATTTTTGTTGTTTTTCTATGACGTTAAAAACGGTAATTTTTGTTATTGTCCAAATTCAAACGCTGATATTCTGCAAAAATCGCTGACTTTTTTGTGTTTATTGGATATCTCAATTTGAGCGACTTTCTAGTCAATGCTCACAACTGCTAGTTAGGGCAATGTTCGCGCCATTGAGAAAGTTGCAATTTTTTAAAGCAGTGGAGTCTTGTACGGCCGGTTTTGGCCGGTGTAGGAGCGAATGGGTTGATTACAATACAATTTTACTTATTACTTGACTTTACTTACATAAAACAAGAATTTACTATCTTTACCTTAGATTACGTTACCTTAATTACAATACAATACATTAAATTTCTTTGGAAAGAAAAAAAGGAAAAGGGAAATAGAAAGGGAAAGGAAGACAGAAATGAAATAAATAGACGAGGAGGGGGGAGGGGGGAGGGGGGGAGGGGGGAGGGGGGGGGGGGGTTAAAGGACCGTTCTACATACATACATACATACATACATACATACATACATATAACTTTATTTAAACTTGGTAAAATCATTCAGTATATAAAAAGTGACAATTCTACTGAATTAACAGGTATTGAAATTGAAGCAAACCCATTTTGATTTGAAAGCTCTAATTGTGTTTGTTTTGTATGCGAAAAGTCTTTCTCAGTATTTCTAGGCATTTTAGGAACATTTTCGAGAACATATTTATATTCGGTAGAGTTTCCTTTATTTTGGACGAGTAGATATGATACCTTGCAATTAATAGTGCGTGGTGTGCAAGTAGGTCTTCACTGCATGTTGTCAACTAACCCGAATAGACATAGTACTTAAGAAAGACTGCTAACAGGCTAGTTGTACCAAAATATATAGAGGCCATCGGTTTTTGCTTTGTCTTAAGCCAATGTGTCGTAATAAAATTGAAGATTAAGAGTTTAGATTAAGTATAGATTAAAAAGTTTAGTTTTAATCATGCTCTCGATGTTTTTAAAAGAACAAACTAAGTAATGTCGTGGATGGAAATTTCTCCCGTTAACCTCAACTTCAAGAGGACGTCTTTTAGGCGTAAAACCTTTATAATACACTGTACATGTACATGCTCTTCATGGTACCACTCATTTATCAGATTTATTAATTTTTGTTTAGCTCTCCGCTCTGCAGATCCTTCTAGATTATTTTTATTTTTATTTTTAGTGATTGTGATTGTAATCACGCTACATTAACCATACCTTTCAATTATTTTCCACTCTGTCAAACGAATGGCTAACACCTGAAGTCAAGTAGCGTTGCAAAATGACGACGTTCTCAATGAAGTACAGAAAAACAATATCCAATTACCCACGCCTCCGTGATAATTAACCAGAAAACAAATTAAAGCCAAAATATCAAAGTGTGCAATATGGAACTTGTTTAAGTATAACCAACAGCTGAATAAATATATCTTGATTATCGTATTCGTAAGAAAGTGTCTTAACGCGTTGCACGTAATTCAGCCATACCGTTGTTTCTCACATTTCCAGACATACAGGTACTCTCTAATACAAACGCCAAAGGGACGAAGCCCAGTGTACGTGTTTAGAGGGGTGTCCGTATCATATTCCATTTAACTTCCAAGCGGCCCAAAATTATCGAAGTTTAATAAATCTGCGACAATACACAAAAATATACATGTATGTTAATGTATGATGTAAAATACATACAGCTTTTATCAAACAAAAATGGGGCACTTGATTGATTTTTTGTTTCTTATCAAAAAAACAAAAATAATAATTCAATCGTATCTGATGCGAGAATTAATAATTCTGAAAATTGGATTTCATCGGCTTTCAATGATTGTAGTGTCCGTAATACAGAGAGTTAAGTTGTACGGATTTACCTTCTGCGGCCGAAAGTTTAGTGTGCATTGTCCGCATTACAGAGGGACCTCATTATAGGGGGTATTTTCATAGAAAATAGATGGGTATTTTGCCGGGACCAAATGAAGCGTCCGTCAGGGGAGGTTTGATTATAATTATTAATTAATGACAGCAATGAATGACATCAATAGCTAATCAAGGCCGCTACACATTTTTTTTAGTCTTTGATGTCATTGACTAGTTATTGACGTCGATGATTAGTCATTAGGGAGCTAAAGCAACGACAACGCCAACGCCAATGAAAACGTCACTTGAAAAATGAATTCGCGCTATTTTAAACTATTTTACAATCGTTCCAATTTAATTAGTTTGTCTAATGTGACTGGATTGCCCAGGAGCTGAATTCATAGAGACGGCTTATAAGCTTAAATAGAGAAAGGAGTAGTGTGTTCACGTTCTCCAGTTCTTCACGGCCCGCTACTTATCATTTTTTGTTGAGTCGAGAGAGTTGAGCCTCATGCATTCCTTACAATAACACACATTAATTACTAAGGTAGTTTTATATTTTTTAGCTGCTAAATCATGCATTTTAAATTTATGCTGTCTTAGACCGTCCAATACACATAATGCTAATTGTTTAAACTGTAAGTACCATAAACGGTTATGAAGGAAAACCTCTAGATTTCATAAAAGCTAAAGTCAACTTTAAGTAAAAATAGCAATAGATGAGTACGCCACGCCAACATATCAGCGGTTTCTCGCTTTCTTGACCCTATAGTCTCGTTTTGATGTTTACGCTCATCGTCGTCAGAGGTTCTCGTAAACATCAAAACGAGACTATAGGGTCAAGAAAGCGAGAAACCGCTGATATATTGGCGTGGCGTACTCATCTACGATGAGGGCCATTAATTAATCTTTTTTTAGCAAAATTGTGGCATTCGATCTTTAATTTGAATTAATTCCTAAAGTGATATAATTCGAAACTTGGAAGGTGATGCAACTGAGAAATTCAATACAGTCACCTTAAGTAGAAAGCATTCGACCGGCCCTAATTATCCTTCAAGAACGCTTGACATATGACATATCTATTTTTTTACGTAGGTCGATCATAAATCAGGTGGTTACCCTTATCTTAGATTCGAAACTAACTTCCGTTTTCTGTCACATGGGAGATTTTGGATGTACTGTGGAGATGGAGGATGGACGCCAGTCATGAAGATGGACGGAAAAAAGGTATCGGCAATTTCTCATCGATAAAAAGTAAAAGCGATTAAACAATTAAGGTTAACGTGTACCTTAGGGTGTCTCCAGTATAACAGCTCTAGCGTCTTAAGATTACACTTAATATACCTAAACCCAGATATCAAATTAAAGCTTATAGAGCTGGCTATCTAAATATGGAAACCATTTGGTAACAAAATGAATTGTCGAATTTTTTACGACGTCTAAATTCGAACGTCCGAATAAGCTTAAAAAACGCTTTAACTCAAAGCGATTATTGTATTTTGCTAATTTGATTTGTTCTTGGATTTTCGGACGACACGAAGCGCTAAAAACACTTGTCGGCGATTTCCCATATTCAATTGCAGTGAAAAGTTACAGAATATTTTCGAAAAAGGGAGAGAAAAAATTGGAGTGATCGCACGGAAATAGCTCTTGACGAAAAAGTTTTCGGAAATAAGAAATTCGCCGAAATGTTTTTGTTGATTGTATGTTAGCCTAGCGTCTGTCCAAATTTGAGGAAAATCGAACAAATTTCCTTTGAGTTGTAGCTCTTTAAAGTGTCCCCTACAAGCGAAAAAATAACTGAGAGAAAACAGCGCTCAGGGTTGTCAATCAAAAGAATAACTTTTACTTCCGTTCAAAATGTTATACTGTCATTTCTCCTTCAATTTTCACTATTTTTCGATAATTTTTTTTGGATGAAAGTTCATTCTGTAAACTTTATTTTGACGCCCAAAACAAATTTCAATAAAATGGTCGATCTAAAGGTAATCTGTAACTTTAAGCTGGCTAAATGGGTTTCGTTGCAGGGTATCTGATTTTGGACACATCACAATTATATATGTAGGTATGTAAGTATTATTGTCAATTTAGCATTCTTTATTGATTAACAGTGATTTTCGCGAAAAATGTAACCTACATAGTAGTTGTACTTATTTTTTTCTGAAGCTTCTCAGCGGACCGGAATCGTAAATTCTTGAATCTGATTGGTTATATTTTTAATCACGCGCTCTTAGCCGGTACAACCTTTTCCCAGTACGGACCGGGCATACGGACCGAGTTTGCCGGTCCCAATTCTGTTAACAGTACTTTTACTATTGTGACACTGAATTGATTTTCTGTTGTTTAAAGCTTAATATCATTGAATTTTCTCTTTAATTATCGACCCAGAAGAAAGATACCAAAGCGAAAGTGAATTTTTATTGGCCAGACAATTTTCTGATTTGTTGACTTTATAGTTTTTACGTTTGTTGTTCGGTACAGTTTTTTACAAAGTGGCATTTGTGGCTTAAAAACATTAGTGTAATTAATGCAATCTACCGCTTTTTTTACAAAGGTTTTGACTCCATTTGGTTTTTTTCCGGTTTTGTTTTTTCTTCTAATAGATATTCTATGAATTTTCATTAAAAAGTCTTGCTTGAATTTGTCATTCTAGTTTTGTACTAGTTTGTTGTCAATAATTTACACGCCATTTAGCGGTCGGATTTTACGAGATACATTCGTACTTTCACTCCATTGCTCGATTTGCATGCTTTAATTTCTCTGCAGTCTTTACCTTCTTTTATTTAATTTTTGTAACTTTTTATTCAAGAAAATATGATTTTTAAATTAGAATTATTCAGTTTAAGCTTTCGCGCTGCTATGACGCTCGACTTTGAGAACTTATAAGAAATGTTAAAGTTTCAAAAGTTTTTAAAGGAGGCAAACACAACAGCCGTTTATTCTCCCCAACTGATAGAAACGAGTTCTCTTTGCAAAGTAAGTTATCTTGCTAATGAATGGAAAATTTGTGAAGATCAGACCGAGTTAATTTAGATTTTGCATGCGCGCGTTGTGTCAGTTAAGCTTTACGCGGCGCGTAGGAAACATTTCTTGAAAGCTGTACATGTTATGTTTATCAAGATTCTATTGGCAAATCTCAGAATTGAAGTAGGAAAAAAATTAAAAATATATTTACTGGTCTAGATCGGTCCGTATAGGAAATGAGCTGTACCCTCAGTCTTAAGTACGGCCCTCGGCCTAATGCCTCGGGCCATACGTGTACTCAAGACCTCGAGAACAGTTTTTCCCCTATACGGATCTCCCGTCAAGTTATTAGTGGGGCTTCGCTCTCCATATTTGCTGGTCATATTCGTATGCCAGTTGTTTACTTGAGGCTTTGTTTCTCAAATTTGAATTTAATGGGGCTTTGTTCTCCATATTTGCAATAATTTATGTTGAATTTTATGGCTACAAATGGGATATTGTTAAAATTATTTGAGACTGATCACGTGATCGGATGCTTTTGACGCCTCTCAAAAGGACGCAAGCCATATTGATCGACCAGTAGGGTAAATTTGCAAGAATAAGCATGCAGTAAAATCCTATCAAGAAGTCTTCTTGCGTTTCTTCGTAAGGGGTTTAGTAGGGTTGGGTGACGGGGATTATAACTGGAATGAAATAAGGTTTACAAAACACGATAACAGGGACTACTTAAAACTACATATTAAACTCTGCACATAGAAATTCTTAGCCGGTTCTAATCTATAAACAATCTTTTTAAGGCGCCAACCTGGCATGGCAAGCAGCAACTGATGTTATTATGAATTACTGTTCATGTCACTAGATGGTGAAAAAGCGAGCTTTAAAAGGTGGAGGAATTCTACCTGTGAGAGCACATAATATAATTTCCTTTCTTACAAAACTGGTTGTTTCGTAAGCGGGATGATTTTGTCTCCTTGCTAATTACATTTTACTTAGGAGACTGGCGGGACATATAAAAAAGACCAAAACAGGAAGACTGCTCAGTAGAACCCGCCTTACTCGGTATATGACAGCGACTTGTTTTCGGCCTGAACAAAAGCACAGTCAATAATTTCACTCCGTAAATATGAGCTACGACTAGAAGTTCTGTAATTCATACAGTCATAACGCGATGAGCATCTTCCTGCCTTTCAGGGTCTCCTTTTCAAAATGCCAATTTATTTTCACGACAAAAGGATAATTTGATTCAGAGAGGTACATCATTTAATCCTGCAAACAGCTGACAAAACCGTGTCGAGAGGTGGAAGCTCACTCGTATGTAAGGATATTAAAGTATCAAGTCGAAGTAAAATGCTGTAATTTGTGTTCTGTGAATAATATTATAGGACATAATTCAGCCTATTGGCTGCGACGTTTTTTTTTTTATATTTTTTTTTTATATTTTTTTTTTATATAAATAAACTAAACTAAACTAAACTAAAATAGAGTAGCCTTATTGTACCCAGCAAAAAATGTAGCAGCGCATATGTTTGCTGCATACACAATTTGCTCACTTTAACAAAAGCACATTTCCTTTTGTTTTCAGGTGATTATCAAGTATAGCCTGTTCCAGGCGTTCAGATAGTGAGGAAAGCGCGAATTAATAGTTGGGGAAGGCGCGAAGAAAAGCTCGCTTCCTCTCCCCAGTCTCCCCGCATTTTTTTCGCTCGCTTTTCTTCGCGCCTTCCCCAACTATTTGCGCTTTCCCCACTGACTATCTGAACGCTTGGAACAGGCTAGGAATTTTTGAAATCGACACCAATGCGAGATACAGTCGCTCTTGTAGCCATTGACTGGCTTCCTGCTTGTATTGCGGAAAGAAAACTAATTCCGACAACTCAATTCGAGGTAAGGTAAAAGTAAATTTCTGAAATTTATTGGTAAAGCGAGCGCGGGAGCTAGTCGCGCGTGGGAAAAAAAGAAACGCGCGAAGCATGGAAACCAGCTTACGATTGGAAAGGAATTCTGGGAGAATCAAAATGGCGGAGACCAATAAATATAGAAAACACTTGTTTCCATATCTCAGACTGCCCTTTTGAGTCCACGGTGCGCCCCCAACCCAAAACATGTTTTCACTGCCAGCGACTGCTGACCGGAAGAAGGTCCTTTCACAGTATGGAAACAATAAATATTGTCAACTTTGTCATTTGCTGTGCATCCGTTTGTGATCCATTATTTTCTGGACATTTTTGAGGTAATAATTAACTTCTACACCGGTAACTCTGTCATCAGCCTCAACAGTAACAATTATTTAATTTTGTTTTGACAGGTTAAATGCTGCCAGGTGGAAAAGTGTGCGAGCATTTCGGGCCTGTTGGAAAGTCTCCTTGCAAAACAGTTTTGGATGTCGTTTGCCAAGCGTTCGAGCCAAAATTGACTGTGCAACTGCCACAACAGTGGCAGATAAATTTACCAAATTTATGTAATATCGAGAAGTGATTTTTAATTAACTATTAATTCGATGCCTTTTGTTGTATAAATAAGTCAAAGAAAATGTATGTTAGTTTGATTCGGATCAGGTATCCATTTTTAAGTGAAAACGTTGGAATTTTTTTTTAGAAGTACTTCGAACAAACTTCCTCAGATTTTATTTGGCAGTGTATATGATCTTTATATTTTTGTTTGATGATTGTTTTTATTGTAATATCTTAAAAACATTTAAGCAGCTAACTGAATTTTTTCTCATTCTAGATAAGCAATATTGTTCCTGCCTCTTGTTTGGCTAATTAATGTTCATAATACAATTTAGCATTCATATTATTTATATAATGCAGTTGTTGTTGTTATTGTAATAATTTTAATCTCAGTATAGCTAAAAGTGGCTTTAAAATCTGGAAACTGGAGACTTACGGTCACTTAGGTCTATCTGAGACCAAGTGAACTGATAATTTTGTTTATTGAAAGACGAGACAAACTATCATGAATGCCAGGATTCAAGTCAGGACTCAAGCTATAGCCCTAACCCTAACCCTAACTCTACCTGTAACCCTAACTGGCCATGGAGTCCTTGGTCGCATCCTGACTTAAGTCCTGACTCGATCGGACCTGGCTTAAATCCTGTCCAGAGACCAGTTAGGTTAGCTTTATAGACTAAACATTTCATCCTCTCTTTCGCGTTAATATTTTTCTATCATAAGGTTAGCTTTGTAGACACACGGGGCCCCACAAGGTTGGTTTTTGAAAATAGGTATGTTTTGCCTTCTAATCTAGAACTTGGTATACGGATATTTTCCGGTTGGCTTGAAAAGAGAAACATATTTTCATTTTGCACTGTCATCTGTAATTCAGTGCTCGGTATCATGGTATTGACCGTATGACCATGGGGATGGTGGAAGCGTTACTTTACGTAGAGGACGAAAGCCATTTTGCGTCTAGTATAAGTTGCTTTAATGTGCCTGAGCCGAGCTCAGATTTTCAAGTGAGTTTGGTTTACAATGTGCTCGTATTTATGTCGTATGGTATGAACTACTTACTTGGGAAAAAAGAAAATTGTAAATCACGAGATGAAAAAGTCGAAAGGGATTTTAGTTTAAGGTTGACTAAATAAAACAACCTTAATTGAGAACAAAGACCTGTAAAGGTTTATGCGCGCGAGCAAGAGAAAACGATCGAGAGAACCTACATTTTAATGAGGTTCGTAGAACTCATCATAATGCGAATTTATCTCGAAAAGTGCGAGTCCAGCTTAAAGTAAACTGTACAGAACCAATTGGTCAGCGTGGAGCTGAGTATACAATAAAAGTTTGTTTTCCTGCATCGTAAATCTGTCTTATCTTCCCTACACCAAGTCATTTTTATCGACCACGTTTAACTTGAACAAAATTGTTTGTTGTCCTCATTGATCTGCCATCCACTCTCTCCTCCTCAGCTCTTTTCTACTGACTTTGCCTGTTATAGTCCTCGGAACATCCTTGACAAATTCAACCTGTGATGACACAAACATAAACGTGCTTAGCCTGAGCGGTTTTCCTCATTATGAAAATTGCGACAAATTCGACTCTGGAGGAAAGCCTTTGCAATTTTTGTCATTAAAGGTATTTATTTTATCCAAATATGTCCTGATTTTATTAAACTTTGAAAGAGCCATACATTCGTTTTCACTCGAAATAACGCCTACAGTGTTTTTCACCCCTATAAGTCTCACGTTTCAAGTTATGTTTTATAAAAGCTTGGTTGTTGAAGTTCCGTGAAAAAGTTTCTTTGAAACACTGTCCAAAAAGACATAATGGTGGCATATGATAAGCAAATCTCTTGCAGTAATATAAGGACGTTGTCTTTGTAGCCTTACCAGGTGCGGTGTCATCCAACTCGCAGTATTGTGGGTCACGTGGTCTTTTAGCTCCTTGATCATTTGATTATTCTCTTGGTTTTTAAAGTCAGACGACAGCACAACAAAAGCTTTCGCTACCTAACAAATTAAACAAAATATAACCTTATCTTGCACTCCTTTTTCTTGGTGTGCTTTCAAATTAAAAAAAAAGTATATTACCCGCTATCGCCCGACCGTATCAACTTTTTAAAAAGTAAAAATTTAAGAATAAACTTTCCTAATTTACTGGGTATTTCTAAATTTAAATTTAATTGTATGTGTTCTATAGTGACTCAGACTTCAAACACGGGCAACCACGCAAGCCCGCGAAAAATCCCCTCCTGCGAGAAGACTAGACGCTGTAATTTCGTCACCCGTTAGTCTCCTCGTCTCGCTCATAAAGTTGGTTCAATATATACTCTTGATAGAATGTTCAAATATTTCAAATCTCTGGTGTTGGATTTTGCAAAACAAATGCCAAATATAGGTAAATATCGTACTCATATTGTATCGATTTGAGAAAGTGGCCGGTATCGGCTCAGCCGTTGATCCGATCCGCGCGCGAGTGATTCCCGCAATAATTGTGTACATGTCAGCTTACGGCACAAGGAAGGGATCCATGGTGGAAATTTGTGTATACGTATATATTTATTTTATTATCTTTCTTCTTCTACTTACCTCTTTTACATGAAGGTAATCTGGCGGTGGACTGCTGACCACTACAGCTTCTGACACTGCAGGGTGTTCCTTCAGACAAATCTCAACTTCAACGGGGTTAATGTTGTCTCTAACAGCAATAAATAAAGTTTAACGGCTAGTATAAGTAACGACCAGATAAAGGTTAAAAAGAAAAAGAGAAAACTGTTTGTCGTTATTCATGTGTTCTGAATTACACCTAGAATTTCATCATGTCACATTATTGTTTTACCGAGGTATGCAAAGAAAAACATCCAGAATCTTTGTCAATATGCTCATTAAGTCTTTGCTTTAGCGAAACAGTTGTTGCCAGTTGTTCTAATTTGTTGTATAATTTAAATAATAAAAGTAAACAGGAATTTTAGTGGAAATACACAAAGTGGAAATGTTGGTTTTTGTAAATAAACTGGGATTTGATAGTTAACACAGCCTCATCATTGCTATTTAACTTAGACAAGTTAAGGCTTTCTGCTGGCTGTGTTTTTTGGACGAAATAAACAAACACCCAAAAACCCAGACGATCGGAGATCACACTTGACAGACTTCTTAGACTACTCCTTGATTCAAACACTTTACAATAACACGTCATGTTAAGCTATTTGATTTATTTACCCATCGAATATGATATTGTCATCCATACGACAGTCCACCCATAAATATCCATCTTCATTTCTTCGGCCCAAGTCACCTTCAAAAGAAAAAAAATCCACAGAGGTCTTTGATAAACACTGATATTAACTTAGACTGTTTGAATGACTGACTATTTGAATGATTGGTTCACTGACTGACTGACTGACCTGCCTACTGATTGAATGACTGGTTAAACGGACTGACTGGCTAGTTGAGTGTTTCAGACAGACTGACTCACTGACTGACTAACTGACTCACTGACTCGCTGACTAAATAACTGACTGACGGACTGACTGACTGACTAACTAAGTGACGACTGACTGACTGACTGACTGACTAAGTGACTGACTAGCTGACTAAATGACTGAATGACTGACTCACTGACTCACTGACTAAATAACTGACCGACTGACTGACGGACTGACTGACTGACTGACTGACTAACTAAGTGACGACTGACTGGCTGACTAAGTGACGACTGACTAGCTGACTAAATGACTGACTAATTTAGTAATAAGCCGGACCAAGAGAGGATAAATGGCCGGACTAGTTAACAGCAGACTTATTTTCGGCGTCAGAGCTCTAGAAACGAAGTGGTCCAAAATTCATATAGAAAACTTAATTTAAAATATGTCACCTTTTTTACATAATTTATGTGCTTAACCAATTAATTTCTTATTGCAAGATATACACAAGGAACTACAAATTCGACATGTCTGTGACATAGTACTCGCCCGGACCTGTTAAGTAAAAATCGCCTCGGAATACAGCACTTGTTTTCTCTGGATTGTCCTGTTGATAAAATAGAAAAGGGTCATTAGGTGTTATTCTAACTGGCCAAAACAAAAAGAAGTACTTCTACGTGTCTCCCGTTTGCTTGAACAACAATTTATCCTTTTGCAGTTATTAAAACTTAAATTCCCGCGAAATTTAAGCCACGTGCTAGAGAGATCCGTCATCGTGGATATTGGCTGTCTAGTTGTTACATTTTTTGGCGAGGAGACCTCAGTTCCTCATTGGGCCTTAAAGGTCCATCGTCACTTACCGTGATGGACCGCGCATTCTTTATTTTGATTTGGACCCATGCCAGATAAATACGATCTCTCGCGAAGTGAAATTTTTGCCTCCCATCTTCAGGAAGAAATGAACACTGAGTTTGAAATTTCGTTCGACATTAATTTTAAAATTTATTAGTCCCAAGAAGCGGTCCTGTTAGATATCAAAAGCCCGTATAACATATCTCACATTTTTCTGGGGCCGCTCAACCCGCCTTAGTGTAGCTCCAGGCAACTCCAGTCGCCGAGGCAGTTTCCTCCGCTTCACAAAAGTTCGCATCGAAACCATTTTCACGTCGTGGGACGCGGTAAACCTCCTGCTATTTTTACCGAAAGTTTAAGGACGAAACCTCCAGCGAGCCGAGAAGTGTTTGTATTTTGTGGGCTGTTCTGTCGGCGTATCTGATTTGCATCGGGCATAATTAGTGAGCTCCGCTTGCGGGGGACGTTTTATCGGCTTCAGAAGTTTGCATCGAAAAACATTCGACGTCTAGGGACGGAGAAAATCTCCTTCAACTTCCATGGAATATTTCACATAGTTGCTGGCAAAAACGACTCCGCCGGCGAGCCGAGATGTTCAAGCTTTTTCTGTTGTTTACATCTCCAGGGGGCATTATTCATTCCGGTCGAACGGTCACGGTTATCGATGGTAAGATTCAATTAAATTTCAACTCACAGTATATGGAAAACGAATGTACTAAGAAATTACAATGAAAAGATTCGAAGATAAATCTTAACTAGTAGGCAAAGTTCCTTAACAAGATTTTCTTGACATCCTGAATCTTTGGGTGGTAAGTAAGTGAAAGGCGTACCCTTTCGGATCTCTCAGCAGATGCCGGGTGTCCTGACCTCTCTAGGGCACTCTGACGGCTGATCTTTGCTGCCTTTGTTTGACCGGCTGCAACTACCTCGCTTGGGTAGCCTCTCGCCTTGAAATAAGACGCTATCTCGTTAGATTTGGTGTTGTAGTCTTCCTGGTCGGAACAGATGCGACGCTGGCGAAGAAATTGACTCAATAAGGGATGGCGTTCTTGCAGGGAAGAGGATGAGATGACCCGTAGTGAAGGTAGTTGTGAGTGTCCGTAGGTTTATAGTGGATAGAGGTTGTTATCTTGTTCTCAGTTATGGAAGGGCGGAGGTCTAAAAAAGGAATCGATGTCTCGTTAATTTCAAAGGTGTACTTGAGTGCAGGATGATATGTGGAACAGAAGCTTATGAACTCTTCGAGATCTTGGCGGGAAGCAGAAGTAGCACCAACGACGTCATCAATGTAGCGTTTGTACAGTTCAGGTTTGTCGCCTTGGTAGTCCTGGAGCATTCTGTTCTCGACATACCCAACGTAGAGACAAGCGTAATTGGGGCCCATTTTCGTACCCATAGCAATTCCTCCGACTTGTTGGTAGTGGCTGTCGTTGAATTTAAAGGAGTTGAGATGAAGGACCAACTCCGCCAAGCGAACAAGAGAATCCGTTGGGGGTTCCTGTTTACGACGCAGGTTTAGATGGTGTTTTAAACTCTCAAGTATTTCGTTATTGGGAATAACTGTGTAGAGTGATTTGATATCCATGGTGAAGAGATATCGATTAGGGTCGGCAAAAGTGAACGAATCCATGATTTGAAGGGCGTGGTTTGTGTTTTTAACATATGTAGGAAGTTGCTTGACCAGAGGAGCCATGACGGAATCAAGATATGCAGAGATGTTGGAGGTTGGACAATTGCATGCTGATACTATTGGTCTGCGGGGATTTCCAGTCTTATGAATTTTTGGAAGAAGATAGAACTTAGAAGTTCTAGGGTCATCGACACGAAGATTTTTCGCCTGAGGAGGTAATTCGCAAGTGCTGATGGCTTGATCGACATTGTTTACAACTTTCCTTTTGATGATTCTCTGTGGCATTAGTGTCAGTGGGTTTGTAAAAGCGGTCGTCACCAAGTTGATTTAAAGCCTCCTGTTGGTACAAATCTCGCCGCCAGACAACAAAAGCGCCACCCTTGTCTGCTGGTTTGATAATGATGTCTGTCCGATTTCGTAGTGATTGCAGTGCCAATTGTTCGTCACGTGAAAGGTTTTGTTTGTTCACTCGCCTGTTAAAATCACGTTGATCAAATTAAGCACGACAACGGTCAATGTAATGTTCTAGTTCTGGAAAGGTGCCGATTGGCGGTGTCCACTTGGATTGTTTCGGTTTTAGTCCCGGGGGGGGGGGGGGGGGGGAGGGTACTTGACCAATATTTGGGTATAGGGGTGCCGCTGAGGGTCTGAGACTCTGATCCTGTTTAGGACAAAAATAAACGAAAATACCTACCCTGTGTAGGACAACACCCTCTATTTTAGGACCTTGTCTAGGACACGGCTTGAGCGTGGTTATTGATCTGAGCTTTAAAAAAATGGTAGACCGATCCTCTGTAAAGAAAACGACTTCGCCTTTGCATGAATATACTAATCACGACAAGGTAAGTCGCCACAAGAGCGAAAGTAACTGGAACCATACCCTGTTTAGGACACTCAGACCCTGTTTAGGACAGACTCACGTTAAATTATATACCCTGTTCAGGACAAAAATGCCAAAAACCATACCCTGTCCAGCGGCACGTCCCCGTATAGGTCATATAAGGGAGTACCCCCCCCCCCCCCCCCCCCCCCCCCCCCCGGGGGTTTTAATTCACTGAAGAATGTTTCGTCACTAGGGTCTAAGGTTGACGTTTCGTTCTCAGCATTTTCCTTGTCGTGAAAAAAAATGTGCTATGTAAGCATGATGATGAGACAGGGGTAGCAGCGTAGCTGAAAGGTCGTAAGTGGCTTCATGTAACTCGGAGGCTAGGCTCTATGACCACAAGTTGGATTTCAATATTCAGTGGCTGTCCTATATTTTAGGTTACGCTATTTTGATAGCTAACTGGATCGCTTCTATTTGCGATATTTGTTTCTGTCGTCGAGAGGAGTGCCTGTAAATTGATCATAAATTAGCTATGTGTTTGTCCAATATAAACAACAAAGATGCATACAGGCGCACGAAATTTGGCGAATTGAATCTGATCAGCCTTAAACAGATTAACAAAGCTGACACTGATGGGATTTACTAACCACATAACGTGTAAACATTCCCACTGGTCTATCAGGCTCTACACGGATGGCAATTTCACCCTGTACCCCAGGAGGTACCTCTTTGCCTTGTTCGTCGATAATCTAAAATGAAAGTTTGGTTGAGTTAGTAACGATGTCATTTTTCCTTTCTTTTCCTGTGATTTATTTTCTTCAACCAAACTTAAAACAAAACACTAAAAATAAGTTGCTAGTTATAGGTTGCTACAAGGGGGTTAATTATTGTTCATTTTACAGCGGTTTAAGTAATTGTTTGTCGAAAGTAATTTCGCGATTGCTTTGGTATTGCATTACTACTGGTCAAAACCATGTTGCAATACTTTTACTTGTTTACAAAAAAAATTAAGGTCTCTTCTAGCCTATTTTGGAAACAAAAATGTGAGAGCACGAAAAAAGTTAGGCTAACATTTTATCAAACTCACGAAAAAATCCCATACAAATCCTTATATTTTTGTCGTTGATGATTCCTGTTGTGAGCCTGGGCTCCCTGTGGTTAGGCTAACATTTTTCAAGTTGCAATTACTTCAGACCCATGCAGTCCGGCTTCGACTAGAGACATACATCCACAGTTTTGGTACACTTAAGGTGTGTAATTTATCACAAAAGTCTGGACCATAATTTCGTGGGTTTCTCTTCACATAATGTATGTAGGTAGGCTGAGCCTAACAGCGTAGCTCTCTGAACAGAAAGCCGATGATAAGCTTAACTAAGGTGAAAGGTCAGTAGCACAAGAATTAAGATTGACGACCGGGCTATTTTTCAATTTTAGCAATTCTCAAAAACAGCATTACGCGACCGTCTGCACAGTACATTTAAACTGTACAAAAGTTCAGAAAAACAACATTTTCTCGGTCTAGAATAACTAGTATGACTAATTTCCGAATAAAATAGACCTGTTGCGTATCAAAAATTGCCCGAGAAACTGATTTGGAAATCAAAATTGCCAAAAATACACAAACACGTTTGCATAAGGCGACGCGAGTGAAGTTAGAACTATAAAATCCAAGTCTTGTTTTGTTTACATAAAATCGCTTTTCAACCTATGTAATAAATGAACAAACACATAAAAATGGACAACACAATCTTCTTTCGAAAAATTTTATTCAAATCTCCATAAGTTTGTTTAAAAGCAAAACGCGTACCATTTATAGCGCATCGAAGCCGAGCTGTCTTCGATGAAATTCAAGAAATCAATACGACTGAATTTGAGCATGTTTTATAAACAATTCTCCAAAACTAACGAGAACACAAAGAAAAAGTCAATCACTGATTGATATCAACAAATTCCCATCGAAAAATGTAATTTGTTTTACCTTTAAGTCCCTCGACTGCTTGGAAATTCTTTAAATCTCCGCTTCTTCGGTTCTGAAATCCGAAGAAGAAACAACTCTCCGCATTGCTCCCGCATTGCAATTGATAAAAACGTATGAATTTGGAGTTCCTCGAAGCAAGAGTTTATCCCTGAAAGCTCTTCTTTTTCCACTATAGCGGCTTCTGAGTATCCCTTAATTAGTATCCCTGTCTTGAGTAGCAAACCGAGAAAACATGCAGGGAAATAACGACTTTAGTTTGCAAATGGTTTTCTCTGAACACAGCAAAAGATCCAGTGTTTACCGAGCTGACGTGACATCGGCCGTGTATCCGCGCGAAAAACAAAGCCTCGCTTTGGTTTCAAAATTGCTAAGATCCCGGATGTTACGCGACGTCATACGCGCATGTTTTGCGACGTCATACGCGCCCGCGAGTTAGCCCTGCTCAACGCACGGACACACATGTACGGACGTGCGTCCGCGAAACATTCCGCTAGCTATGACCATGAAAAATGACGAGCATAGGTTCTATGAGTATGGAGCTCCGCGAGCGGACCTTCGGCCTGCGAGAGCTCCGCTGAAAACATCATTTGGTTTGGTTTTGATATAACACAAAATCTTCGTGACACTGTTTTCTTTTTTTGGCTTTTCAGATGATACTTGAAAATAGCTTAATTAGTCCTTTTTAAATGTTTTTTTACTTACAGTCACCGTGATTCCAGGTAAAGGTGTCCCTGCTGAGCCAAGGCGCACGTCAGCGGCTCTAGATACTCTGGATATTCTTTGCTGCAATAGAAAATAAGCAAATACTAGCTAACTGCCATTGTGATATAAGCGAAATACCGCTCGTGCATTAAGTATCTAAAAACAGTCTCTACGGAAGTGTAGAAACTATTCTGACATCATTTATCGATTATCAATGACATCAGGCAAACGTCGATTGCCATTTTCTTGACCAGGCTTAAATAAAATGTTTTAGTATCTTCGAATAATGGTGTTCTTTCTGTTACTGGTATTTTCTCTCAGTTTAAACCGTCTAAAGAAACTGTAATACTGAGTAAAAGTGAAATCAAATATTAAACTTTGGTATGAACTAAGTTGATAAAAAAGTGTATTTGCGACTATCACTTTTTGAATCCATCCATTCAACCAATCGTTGCTTCGTTCGTTGTTTTGACCATTTTATATGTACCTATACATACCGTCTCAGTCTGACCATAGTCAACCCTGATGTCCAATCCGGTTTTCTCTTTCCATAATGCCAACACCTTCGGGTTTATCGATTCCCCCCCTGTAGCACAGTGATTTAACTTGAGAAAGTGACAGCTTTTGAGGTCTTCACACACCAAACGGGCGTATATACTTGCAAGAAGCCAGATGCTGGTTATGGGATAGCACTGTAAAGTATTTAACAATGCCTTTGGATCCCTCTCAAAGTGAACAAACATTCCAGCTCCTACTGACCACGTAGCGAACATATAATTCATAATCATTATCCAACCAGTGGAAGAACAGCACCACACGAGGTCATCTGGAAGAAACTCGAATTCATCCCTGTAAACGGTATTTAATTGAATTCAATTCAATTCAATTCAATTTTATTTTACTCATAACAATAGATATATACATTTTTACAAGAACACACTAAACAAGAAAAACTACAGATTATAATATAATACTTATAAAATATAAATTAACATGTGTGTGATGTTACAAACTGCTTTGCTATATGTATCGAGCACTCTCTGTCCAAGTGACGACAACCACAAAGTATTATTATTAAATTACATGTATCTATATACACATTATTTCCGGTTTCACTTGAAATAATAATAATAATAATAATAATAATAACAATAAATAAATAGAGAACTTTAATTATAAAACACAATTTATAAGTTTAATAATAATAATAATAATTTTTTTTAAATTTTTTTTCAAATTAAAAAAATACTTTATTTCTCCTTAATTAAATCATCAACCATTAATTTACAATGTTTACAAAATATTAAAAACCGTAGTTAAAAAAAAGAAAACTTATTAAGAGAAATATATATTTATATACGAAATATAAGAAATATCATTCTTGTGTACGTGATTTAAGAAGCATTCATTTCTAAAAAAAAAATTTTAATTAAAAGAATTCATAAAAATAATAATTTAAAAATAAATGATCTAATTAATAGCTCCTTCGGCAGTCTCTATATCTATGTCTGCACTTCTAAAGTCCCAAGATGCTCTCTTTGCAGTCCGTGACCCTCTCAGACAAATCAGTGCAGATCTTGAAAGTGCAAAAGATATTCTTGCGCGGATCCATGAAATTGTTTTCGCATAATTTTCTCCTTTCATTATAATTCTTTATAATAATAATAATAACAATAATAATAATAACAATAATAATAATAATAATAAACCCGCGAACAGACCAGACATCATCGTTAAAGATTCAGTGAATTCCACCTGCAAACTGATTGATATGACTGTTCAAAGACCTACAAAGACCTAGAACTAGAAATACAGAGAATGTGGCATATGAAGAAGGGTATGGTAGAAAACATCAACAAAGTATCAGAGAGAGCTACTATGACAGAGATTCAAAAGATCTGCATGCTGGGATCTGCACGAATCCTCAGAAAAGTGCTCAGTGTATGAACAGAATGATTGACTTGAGTGACTGACGCTCTAGGTGCATGGTTTGCGCCCGGCTGATGCACAAAAAGAACACCAGCAAAGACTGTGATAAAAGAGAGAATAATAATAATAATAATAATAATAATATTTAAATAGAGAACTTTAATTATAAAACACAATTTATAAGTTTACAATAAATTCCTTTACAAAGCCTTTAAAATGTATGTATACCTACATGTATATGAAAAATATATCAATAAAAGACTAAAAATAAAGATAGTACAAAGTTAATAATAACAAAGATCTGGAAATCGAGGTTGAGCGAATGTGGGGGCTCAAAACAACAACAGTCCCGGTGGTTATGGGAGCCCTTGGCACCATCAAGAAGGGCATGGAAAACTACACCAACAAGATCCCTGGCAACATCAACATACATGAACTCCAGAAAATAACTATCCTTTCTACAGCGCACCTTCTCAAGCGGGTCCTCTCCATCAAGTAGAAATCCTCTTTGCATCCCAAAGTCCATGGTTTGGACTCGGAGGTTGAGAGAGAAAAATCATTCGCAATTACAGTACTGTACCATAATAATAATAATAATAATAATAATAATTGACAACGTCGCGCCTACATTACGCGATGCCAGTTTTCCACACGAATATCCCACATTTCGCGCGCCGTGTTTCGCATACAAGCTACCCCTCTGCAAGCACAAGGTTTACAAAGAATTTACAAAATATCTCATAACTCAAAGACAGGGGTATTGAAATAAATTGCACTTAGAAGTTAGAACTACCTGAAGCTAATTCAGAGAAACCCTCGGTATAATTCGTTGCAAGAAAGCGTTTTTATAGCATGCAGTTTTAAGACACATTTTTCAAGCTCGTGAATGCGACCGATTTTACCAGATGTTCTCTCCAAAGAGAATACCTGGATATGAGAATAGATCGGCAGCTGTTATAGAAGCCAAGAGAAAAGCACATAAGACCACTTAAACAGGAGCATGGTAAGCCTGTGCATGTACTCACTTTCGCATTCCTGCAGATCCTAGTCCCACGCTTCCATGCGAATGCTCAATCATTTTTGCATTACCAGTTGTTCCACTTGAAAAGTAGATTTGTGCAGGGTCACTACTTAAGGTTTTTACAGTCTAAAATAACAATAAAACGGTCAATTTAGTTAAACGCATTTTATAACTGTCCTAATGGAGCCTGTCAGCGTACCGCACTGACTTGGGCAGAAATTCAGCCTTTAATTAACGGGAATAGATAGATTATTATTCGAATTTTAAGCAAATGAAGAATAAGCCATTTTCGTATTTAAAATTACCGCTGAATTCAAACACCAATGACACATTGATACAGGGTTAGACTCGACCTGATGTAAAATATTCACAAATACCGGCAGAAGGTGCGTGAAATTTGAAAATTAAACAATAGACAGAGCTCTAAACAGGTCATCTTCTCGCCTGAATTTGTGAATTTATCACTTCAGATTGAGGCTAACCCTGTAAAAATGCGTCTTCAATGCTTTCATTCAGCGGCCAGAGCGAATTCGAAACTGGACTATTGTAAGAAAATTATCGGAACTACTTCCGATTTCGTCAGTTCTTCGCTTTGATTGGTTGACAATTCTCTTGTTACACACCAGAAATATTACATTAACAAAATTACCTCGACCGATGACATTAGTGTCAAAGAATTGCTAAATTTAAAATAAAAACGATATATGATTTCTTTTTCTTTGCCCGTGGGGGGAAATCTCTATTCCTCATAAGCTCGGCTTCTCGGAGATTTCCCCGCCACAGTCACTCTACCCAAGTTATGTATAAATTTTAAATTTAATATTAATTAACCTATTTATGTATTATCGTTTTATTCTGCTTGTAATCCATTGTGTGTGGCAAAATAAAAAAATAAAAATAAAATAAAATTCTTGTTTCAATGAACGAGCTAAGGATATAGCAATATTGCGTGCCATCGGATAGCAATGTTGTGTGGCATCGGATAGCAATATTGGGTGGCATCGGATAGCAATGTTGTGTGGCATCGGTAAACGATCAATTGCAGCATGTGCAGGTTGCTGTGTTCTTTACGTTCTTACTAGGTATTCATTTCTTTATTTTTTTTCTAAAACCGTTTTTTATTTATTTTAAAAAATAAAGTACTAACTAGGTGTTAATTAATCCTTTGAAAAACGTGCTTTATTTGTTTGTTTAATTTTGCTTTGCCATGGTGACCTAATTCTATCAAGGAATGTTGTTAATTTAACATAAAAAAAACATATTGCTTGTTCAACTTTTGTTGATCAATTAATGTTGTGACTTCTGTCGAAGTGGGAAAATTAACATGTTGAACAAAAAAGTCAGAGCTCTGTTCTGTCAGCTCAACAACGCTCAACATGTTGAAAAACAAATAAGAAAACATGTAATTCAATAACTTATCAGTTTAGCTTTGTCCGAGAAAGCAGGAAAATTACAACAGTCAATTACCGACCTGGTTTCGAACCTATGACTTCCCACTCTGCAGTCTGGTCTAGCTATCCACGGTTTAGCATTTGTTTAGCAACGAAGTTGAACGAAATTGACTTTTGTATCGATCATTGGTTGTAGTTACTTACTTCATATCGTGAAGACGCTTTCTCGAATGACTCATCAAATATTACCCATTCGTTTCTAAAAAGGAGTGCATAAAATGAGTGAATTATTCTTTGAACAGCCCACCTTCCATCTTAAAAGTGTACAAAAGGATGATAAATAAATAAATAAATAGATAAATAAAGCACTTATAAAGGTAGTATTTTATTGGGTCGACCATTTCAACCTCAACCGGTTTTGCTTATAGTTTGGTTGAGGCGTCCCGCTTTCTCAACACGGGTAAACAAGATGGAGGGATTTCGCGAAGAAGCTTTGCTTGTGTTGTCAACTCAAGGGACGCAGCGCCACGTTTTGGCGCTTTTCGGCCTTTTCGTGCGTGTCATTGGATTAAATGCCTTGTTTCGAAGTGCGTTCCTTTGGTAAAAATTCAAATACGGATTTTGAATCCGAAAATGGATTTTCTATTCCTTTGGACAAATCCTAAAAATGATATGAAATCCAATGAAACCATTCTGAGAAAGAATTCGATGAATTAATAAACCCAAATTCGGAATTTTTGGATTTGAAATCCATTGTGAACGGATTCGAAGAACGTACAGGCCGGTGGTAAGCAGTATTCAGCTGATAATCTTGCTATTTTGGATGTTGTAGAGACCAAACACAGGTATGCTTTGCTTATTTTCTTCAAAAAGTTAACAGGGGAAATAATTTGTAGCATGTATTTATCTTTGCAGTATTTTAAAAAATGTATTTTCTGCGCTATTGCGATTTTTTAAAAGGTTTATGACTTTATTAAGCTTAAGTGTTTACAGTTTTGATTGCCCAGCCAACGTCAAAGACACGTACATCAATAACTTAAGGAGTAGAATCCACAAATGTGAAATGCTTTACTTTTTCTTTTTCTCTCTGTGTGTGCCTTTTCTAATTGCCATCGTATTAAATCCAGTTTTAGATTTTGCGTTCCTTTGGAAACCACAAATCCCTAAGTATCCATCACCACAAATCTGTTTTTGGATTTGACCAAAGGAACGTACTACCTCTGGTCCCCAGTGACGTACCTTAATTTAACATCAGTGCAATTTCCAATGACGATTTTGGACTTGAGCGTCGGAATCAAGCAAGCTGCCTTAGGAAGTAAGGAATAGGACACAATTCCCAAGAGAATCAAATCAATCACATATCATTCACAGTGCATTTCTATCAGTTTGAATAACCTGTATTAGTACATACTAAAACAGTGGAGAACGGTTGTTGGCGCGCTCTGATTGGCTACTGAAACTCGGGATAGCAATTGCTCATTCACCTGCAAGCAATTTGCGCGCGAAAATTGTAACCGTTGACAGAAATTATTCACTTAAAAATCATCCTTTTCGTTCTATATTATCTCACTGTTTTAGAATACACTAAAACAATTATTCACCTCATGATCAGTGTCGACGGTGGCCATTCAGTGGTGGATATTTAAAAGTTAATATCCACCTACCACTAGCCACCTCCATTTCGGTGAATAGTTGTTAATCATTTTATAATATATTTTATAAGCGATATTGCAGCAATATTTCTATTGGTGTATGTGAGAAGGCACTTTGACGTTCGCCAAATGAACAAAAACTAATTTTTTTAGTCTCACACTAAGATGCGTCGCAGGAAACGTATTTCGTATTCTGTCAAAGCCCAAAACAATACTATATAGCCTATTTTGTTGAGTTGTATGCGCTAAGAGGGGTAACTGTGCAAATTTGAGTTTAAAAATGAGCTTGTGCTTGCCAAAGATGATGATATCCAGATTCTACATTTATTGAGCTTGTCTGTGATATTTCTATGGTTTCGAAATAGCTAAAAAAACTTACAGAAGACTTCCCGGAAAGCACCTTAAATGAAGTAACCTTGCATTAAGATAAATTTCTGTCTCTGAACCTATAGCCTTGAAGCATCGATCAACGCGTTCACTTGCCTTGCTGCATAGCAAAAATCAACAGAAACACTCACCTTATCAATCTCTTCACGGAGTTCCTCCAAATAACTGGACCATGTTACGATGCAGGACGGTTTTACTGCTAAAAGTCTCCTGCAAAGTTCTTTCGTCCCAAGCCCGACGGGAAAAGGAACAAACACGCTCCCTATAACACATGAAACGAACACTATATTCTGTAAAGTTCCGGAATAAGTTATATACAGATACACATTGTTTCTCTTGGGAGAATGCGACCCAATGAGCCCAGAACCCTTATTTCTTTTCTTCGATTTTTCTACTTTTCAGCCACTGTTACCATAAGGAAAGACCGGGATTTGGCAGAAACAAATCTCAAAACTTCACTTGATACTGCCACAATATCCGACATCGACCTTTAACCCTCAGACTTACACGCAAACTTAGACCCCAACCATGGTACAAGAGGGGATTGCAAACCCCCCTCCCCCTTGGGCTTTTGCGGTGTTATAATATTTCGAAAAAGCCTGTGATGTGCTCTACAAAATAAAGTAAACGTTATGGCGCTGCTGGGAATCTGGACGTCATCCGCTATCTTGGATCATTTTACTAAAATTTCAAATTTGTCAGAAATATACTTTTTGCTAGAGTTGTAAAGTATGGTATTATAAAACATTTTGCTGCTTTTGGTAGTGTTTTATGTGTTCTTTCACCGAAAAAAAGTGAAAACCACGCATTTTTATTTTAAAATGGCTTGACCTCTTGTTACCTATGACTCGTATATCTCGTTACCATAGCAACCGATTATCTTCAAATTTTACCAACATGTGTCTCAAGGATAATTTAACAGCTACTGTAGTCGGTATTTGCTAACAATAAATGCTCTTGAAAAATCGGAGAAAAACCTTAACCCTTGTACCTAGAGGGTTAAAATCGCTCAGCGTTACCAAGCATCAGACGCCAAATCACTCTTTTAAGGTGGCTCCGTTGTTATTTCGGGCGCACTCGCCGTCTATGCCAAACTTTGTCTCATAACTTTTCCGGCTCTAAAACTCTGAAAACTGCTTGTCAGGTTCGCCTGAGTTCAGATGCCGAGCGGTTTATAATCCCAACAACTATTTCTTCAATTGAAAGCCCTTCTAAGCAAAAAACAATCGATGTAAAAGTTTTGCAGTACCTTGAAATTCATGTGGAAGGAGTTTGACACCAAACTGCAGGATAATTTTCGAAAAGTGATGGGAAACGTAGCATTGGAGATTCGAGCAGGTTTTGGAGCATTTTATAATATTTACAGAACTAGTGAATACTTTTTAACGGTTCGCACGATTTGCAATCGACTCTGATAATTCAGATTTAGAAAGTATTGGGAAGGCTTCTCCCAGAAATTTGGGTTCGTAGATTGTTTAGTCAAAGAGCGTGAAGTATTTAAAATTTTAACAGAAGTTTTGGGCTAAATTTTGATGGCGTTAATTCTTCCGCATTTCTGCTCCAACGATTTTGCTGAAACTTGGTAAGAGTATGTATTAAGTCAATGTAAGCTGATTCCAGAAATTTAACACAAATATAACAGCAAAATTTTTCACAGGGTGCGATTTTGTTCAAAAAGTAGGGTTCATTTAAGCCCGATTATCACTAAATATATTTTTTCCCATTAAAATCGAATTCTATCATATTATTGCTAGATAATAGCTGTAAGTTTTCGCAAAGTTTTAGAAATATCGCTTTAGAGCTGGAAAAGTTACGAGACAAAGTTTGTCACAGACGAGTGCGCCCGAAATAACAACGGAGCCACCTTAAAGAATGATAAATCACCGGTATTATCACACATGACAACTTAAACAAAATTAAACGATGACCGACTTTCTCTCTTTTAGGTAGTTTCAGTGATCAGAAAACCTCTGCATATTGGTATGTCAAAGTTAAAGTAAATGAAAGAAATCCGTTACCTGTTCTTAGGCAGGCAGTGGCCAGGAGGAAGGATTCCGGTATTCTTGGCAAGATCACAACAACACGGTCACCCTTGATTATGTTAGCTTCTCTGGACAGCACATTTGCAGCCCTGAAACATTAAATTGTCATGAATTTTTTTTGTTAGATCTTGGTTTTTTAGTATCATGTTTCTAAATTATACCGGATGAAGATGATCCATACAAACTGAAGCCGCAGAAATTCCTAAAACAATTGATAATTTAAGGAGTATCCCATGTTCCTTTCTTTTTAAACTCTGATGGACTGTTTTTACAGATCATTATTTTAATACTTTTGATTAAAGTTTAACGACAGAAGAGGCCAGGCTAAATTTAAAAAGTTGACACAATGATCCATGCCTGTTAGAATTGAAAGAAACATCCATAAAACTCCACTTCACTTCCTTTCCAGCACCATCGATCCACCACAAGGCAGGAGTGACACTGCATCTTTCACCTGCCTACAAGTAGATATAAAATAGGGCTAAAATTTAATACAAGGAATATACAACGAATATTTTCGAAAGTTTCTCCGAAGAGAACCGAGGGAGACTTCCAAAACTTTACCAAAGAACAGCCAAACATGTCTAAAGAACTGTTGTTACGTTGAAAAGGTAATAATCGCCGCAAAATGTAACAACATTTTAACAACGCAAAATGTAATAACTTTTCTAACGCAAAATGTAATAACACTTCAATTGCTTTTTATTTGATGCTCTCAGACGAAGTCAAAGTACGAAAGTGTTTTACTGTGACTGATGCATTCCTGTCCAGCATAGGTGGATTAAAATTAACTAAGATGTTTTTTCATCAGTTAATAATACAGCTATAATAAGTAAATGTGGGGAATAGGATTGAGCTGGAAAGCTAATACTAAAATTAATTTATCCATCGATGCAAGTTGAATTAAAGGCCACAAACGCATCCCTTTCGTGCAAACATGGGACGTTGAAGAGGATCTCATTGGGGTGGTGGCTACAACGGTTAAGAAAAGCGTTTTGACGGTTGACGGTTAAAAAGCGGTCGTGCTCCTCGTACATTGCAATGTTGAGCTATACATGCAGTGTTTGAAAACAGTCGAGAAGTGCATGTGTATTTTTGTTGCACCATATAAGAGCCGCCAGAATGAGATTGTGGTATTTAGTATCTTAAAACATTGACGGCGAAATTGCAAGTTAGTATATGTCTTGGGCGCGCAATTATGAAAGGGTGTAATCTCTTAAAAGTCAAAGCCCCACCAAACCACAAACCACTAGTGTGGAAAAGATATATTAACCCTATTCGGCCTGGGGGGGGGGGGGGGGGAGCACAAAGTGCCCCCGCTAACTTTCAGCATTCATAACTTCTTTAATATGTATTCAAACGCCATCAAACTTTGTGACTTTTCCTAAAATTTATCTGGCAACAATTACATACGACAATTTTTTGATCACGCGACTTGATGTTTTCATGGCAACAAGATTTTGACAGACATGTTTTCTGAAATTTGCATATTTATACCTTTGAATGAAGAAAAACAATGTTTATTGGTATAACTTTGGTATTTTTACGTCATTTTGCGTTTATTTATTGGTTTTGATTAATTTTGCGTCAATTTGGACGGTTTTTAAGAGGTTTTAAAAAATTTCAAAAATCCAAGATGGCGAATCCAAGATGGCGGCCGTATAACTAATTACCTAATAACTACGTCATATGACGTCATCGTTCCATTGTGCGGACCGCAAAGGAGACAGATTTAGACGTACTATGTACCCCTGTACGTACTATGTACGTACTATGTACGTACTATGTACCCCCCCCCGCCCCCCCTAGGCTCAGGAACTCAAAAAAAGCCCAGGCTGAATAGGGTTAACGATGTGTTCTCTTTATGGGACATAAGCAAAGAGGATTAATAGGCTTATTCATTGAACTAGCAAACAATCATTACCCGACCATAAAATTCACGGCTGATATCTCATAAACAGAAATCACTTTTCTGGATACATGCATATACAAGGGTGACAGATTTAAGAAAGAATCTATTCTTGATGTTAGAATGCACTTCAAACCGACAGAATAATATGTACCCATTTTTCCTCTTGCCACCCTCCAGGGGTCAAGAAAGGATTTATCAAGGGCGAAGCCCTGAGGTTACTTAGAACTAACTCCTCAAAGACAACTTTTGAGGAAAATATAAGCCTCTTCAAACAAAGACTTCGTACAAGAGGTTACCCAAACAATCTCAAAGATAAAATGCTCTCAGAAGTCAAACATCACGAAAGAATGTCGGCTTTAAAAACAAAATCGAAAACAAACAAAAGAATATTACCGTTTGTAACAGAATATCGCCCTTCCTTCTCAATCCTATATTCCCCCACATTTTCTTATTATTAATATAGCTGTATTATTTACTGATGAAAAAAAAAAACATCTTAGTTAATTTCAATCCACCTATGCTGGACAGGAATGCATCAATCACAGTAAAACACTTTCGTACTTTGACGTCGTCTGAGAGCATCAAATAAAAAGCAATTTAAGTGTTCTTACATTTTGCGTTAAAAAGTTATTACATTATTTTTGCGTTAACCCGTTATTGCATTTTGCGTTGATTGTTATTACATTTTGCGTCAGTATTACATTTTGCGGCGATTGTTACATTTTGCGGCGTAACAACGGTCACCGGTGCGTTTATTTACTAATCTCAACCCACGATCAAATGAAAATACCCTTTCGAAGGGGGGAAAATTCCTGTCCTCCTGTCCCAGAAGACCAATATAGCCCGGTCTAGGGATAATACCATACAATAGTTTATTAATGAGTAAAGTCCTATCGAGGTACATTTAATTCGGTTTGTATAGATAAAACACATTTCAAAAAACTTTTGCCCCACCTTTTCGATTCTTGCCCATTCATCGATGATATCAAGAGAGAAGTTAAAATACTTTGGAACAACGAAATCTCCACGACCATTTTCTTGGCACAGCTGGTTAATGTCACTCATCTTCTAAACAAAGCCTATAGAAAGAAAAAAAACATGAAAAGACAAGGCAAGTCTATTCATCATGACCAACAGGTGTTTTCGTCTTTTATCGAAGTCAGTTAAAAAAAACCTCGATTGCGCCTCATTTTTCAAACCTACTTCTCGGTATTTGGAAATTCTGCTGAAACACCCTTCACATCAATAGAGGTAACGGATACAAAGATTATATGAACATTTTTCCGGGACCAAATTTTGTGTCCCCTGAATGAAGGTGTCCCCTGATAGAGATGTCCCAAAGGAAAGGTTCCACCGTATAGTGTTTGTATGGAAATCTAGTGTCAAATAGTTTCGGTAAAATTTTAAACTTTCTAATATTTGTGAATTAAATGACTATGCTAGGAAGAAGACTTTACTCATCAAATTTAAGAGATGTAGCTGTGTGAGAAAGCGTGCAATTAATTTTTTGTTTTCCATTCATATGTCATTAAACAAGAGGCTTCAAGCAGCCTATACTCATGCGCATGCGTAAGAAAGTTTTATGATATATTTTAAACATGATAAGAAGATGTCCGATTGGAGAAGAGTTACTCCTTTCATTCAGTCATCGTTCCTGCAAACCACATTGTTTACTATTATTGAATGTTTTGTAAATGAAGGCTGTACCACAATGAAGCCAGTGATTCTTCTAAGTCATATATACCTAACGTGAACATTAAAATGTAAGTAGGGTTGTAGGAGACGCTGTCGTGACACTTCAGTAACGCTGTTTTACCGAAAGTGAGAGTAGCCGGAAGTTACTAAACAGGAAGTGTAAATGGAAGTGCACAATTAAAAATATGCGTGCATAAATTTGCATGCAAAATCGTGACACACAAAAAAAAGAAAAATAATAAGAAAAACGGAGACCATTTTATAACTCATGCCGCTACGCGCATAAGTAACAATTCCAGGGAAAAATTTACAGACTATAGACCGTATATCGGCTTATGCTTGTGTCGTTAGTTAGGCTTTATGCTTGGTACATTATTGCTTGCTACACGGTATTTTTTGTACATTTACACTTACTACAGTATAAGTGAGGCAAGCATCTGCTTATTTTTTTATGCTTGGTACATTAATGCTTGCTACACGGTATTTTTTGTACATTTACACTTACTACAGTATAAGTGAGGCATGCATCTGCTTAATTTTTTAGGCTTGGTACATTAATGCTTGCTACACTGTATTTTATGTACATTTACACTTACTACAGTATAAGCGAAGCGCGCATATGCTTATTTTCTCATGCTTGATTCATTAATGCTTGCTACACGGTAATTTGTGTACATTTACACTTAATACTATAGGCGGTTTTCACTGCGCCGAGAAGATTCCCTAGGTACTCAGAGTAAGTTTTCAAAAAGAAATGGGATGTTAACCAAAAACATGATAAGAAATGCGATAAATATGTTTTTTTACAAATAGATAGATAGATAGAAACTTTAGAAATGTACATGGTAAAGCAAGCATGTGCTTAATTATGATAAATCAAGAGAAAATGAACTGGATATATTTATGCTTGCTGTACATGCAAAGCACTCAAACATCTCGAATGTAATGACATGCTATATAAGCTCCAACATGGGTTCAGAAGTAAGCGCTCCACGAAAACTCAACTTCTTACATTTGTTCAAGACCTCTGCAGGAATCTCCGTAATAAAAAGCAGACAGATGTTATAATTATGGATTTTGCAAAGGCCTTTGACAAGGTACCCCATAACAAGTTGATACGAAAGCTTAGAGAATATGGGATTAACAGTCAACTACATCAACCAATGGATAGAGAGTTTCCTGTCCCAGCGACAGCAAAGAGTAGTATGTGAAGGGGAAATGTCATCTTGGGATCTAGTAACAAGTGGTGTGCCTCAAGGTTCCGTGATCGGACCAGTACTGTTGTTAATATATTTAAACGATCTTTCAACTAGACTACAGTCCAAAGTTAGACTTTTCGCCGATGACAAAATTGTATATATGACTGTTACTAATGAAACAGATGCCGCAATTCTACAGAAAAGATCTCCAACTCCTAGAAGAGTGGGAAGACAGATCGCAGATGTCTTTCCACCCGGATAAGTGCTATGTGTTACGAGTTACCCGGTGCAGGATGCCCCTCA
Source organism: Dendrophyllia cribrosa (assembly GCA_024195265.1). Classification (NCBI taxonomy): domain Eukaryota; kingdom Metazoa; phylum Cnidaria; class Anthozoa; order Scleractinia; family Dendrophylliidae; genus Dendrophyllia; species Dendrophyllia cribrosa. The sequence continues at coordinate 47,584,990 of JAJLRJ010000006.1, forward strand.
CTCATGATTACATCCTACATAACCAGATCCTTAAAGAAAAAGATGCAGTTAAATACTTTGGCTTCACTATCCATCATAAGCTTTCCTAGAATGAACGTATATGCGCAATAGTAAAGAAAGCTAACTCATCTATAGGCTTCCTTAGACGAAATCTACAAATCCATCAGAAACACATCAAAGCCAACGCATACAAGACCCTTGTTCGACCACAAATCGAGTATGCATCCACCGTATGGGATCCTTTTACTCAAGAGAACCAAAATAAGATCGAGATGGTGCAGAGGAGAGCAGCCCGCTTTGTTTGCAACAACTACAGCCGCGAAGCAAGTGTCACCGCCATGCTGAATGAGCTTGGCTGGCGCAGTCTGGTTCAGCGTAAAGCAGATAGTAGACTAATTATGTTTTACAAAATTGTAAATAGCTTAGTCGAAGTAGGCTTCTCGAAAGAACTTATACCACTTACGAGATACTCCAGAAATACTCACACTAAATCCTATAGAATACGTAACGAGAAGAAAACTTACCTTCAGTACAGCTTCCTATCTAGAACTATAAAACAATGGAACAATTTGCCCACCATGTTGGCTACAGCTCCAAATATTAACTCCTTTAAGAGTGGGGTTTGTCAGCTGACACATTAAGATCTTGTAAGAACTTGACCGCGACCAGAGCACACAAGCCTCGAAGAGAAGGCCCGCTCTTATTTTGGTAAATGTAAATGTAAATGTACTTTATGCTTTGTAAATTTACCCTTGCCATAATTTATGCTTTAAATTGGTTCTTGGGAAATAAGTTTTGGTTTAGATCGAGCAACGGTTACTTAAATAGCCTTGGATATCCTTCATTTGAACATTAGATGTATTCTATTCTCCTAAGCTCTGTTTTGAAAAAGTTGTCGGTAAGAATACAGTGCTTTAAAAAAAACTTTCATTATTGCGACCGAGGAAAGTTCTGTCTTTCTGATGCTTGCTTTTGAAATAAAAGGAACAAATATTATGGTTATGGTTAAGCCAATGTTAAACAAAACGTCTTAGTCATGAAATGAGACCTGCAGGTCAATCGACGGCATGCCTTTATTTTGAAAAAGAAAAACTCTTTCGTTTTGGAAACGTTTTGCAAGAGAAATTTCCCATACATCATGATTATATATTAATGAACTGAACCGAACGAAACCCCCAAGATATGTACGTATTATTACGACCGCAAATAAAAGGAATGGAACTTCAAGGGTAGTTAGAACGTTGTCAAATGTAAATGAACTGAAAAGAAGTAAAGAATGTAAAACGCTCTAAGTAAGGTGGAAATAGAAATATGACAATCCCTGCGCGACACCGATACCACGGCAGCTATGAATAGCCACGCAGACTTAAAATCTCTCCCCAAAACTTCTCTTGCGCTCTGCGGGGCACGGAGAAACCGTCTTCAAAACTGATCGTCGTTGTCAAAAATGAATTTCTACATAGACAAGGGTTTGGATGATCTTTTCGCATTTAAATCATTTCTATCAGTTGCTACTAAAAATCCGCAAAAAAGATCTTTTTGTAAAAATTCTTGGCAGATAAAAGACCGAATGGTCAGCAGCAAAATTAGAATTTTTACACAGAATAACGATCTCATTTAACTTTGTGGTGTTACGTTAAAACACAAGCTGGTAAAATATCACTGACAATAAACTGTTTTAAGACATTTGAACCCACCTTTTAACTCGCAATCTTTTGACGATGAAGTGTGAATAGTATGGCTGCTAGACGAAACTGCTGCTCTTTTATTGCGGACCGCTGAACTTTATATTAAATTTACTTTGACACACGGACAAGGGTTTGTCAATCAATGACTTAATCAATCAATCAATCAATCAATCAATGACATCTTCCTCTGTCCGTTGCTCCTAGCAACATACAAGAACGCTATTTATAGTTTCTGATTCTGAGGGCGTAACTTTTGCTCTGTACGAGAAACAATTAGCCCGCTAGGTTTCACAAGCAGGAAAAATAAGGCCCAAAAATAAGGCCGAAAGGTCCCCCTTAAAAGCCGTATTTGAAGCTAGTCAGAGTTTGGGCTTGCCGCAGTTTGACAGGTAGGCTATTCCACAGCATCGTACAACTATAGCTGAAGCTGGTTGACGATGTTGACGCCTATAACAGGCTAGAACGTGACCGAACAAAGCATCAACCGATCGTGTAACACGTCTGGGGAAATTATCTTCGAGTAGAAAGCTGCAAAAAAGTTCTGTTGATCGTTGCCCTTCGGGTCTCCCCAGACCACTACGGTCGGATTTTGAACTGAAATCACTTTCACCAGACCACGTAATTATAGTTTTGCTTGGACAAAATCGATTAGCGAGGTGAAAATAGAAGAAATGACAGTCCAATTTGACTCCTCTCATCCTGTGCCTTACTGCTGACTTCGACATTTAAGGGACGGACCATTAGATTTTTGAGGGGAAGGGGGGGGGGGGGGGGGGGGGGTGGGGGGTGGGGTTGGGAAAATACCGAAAAAAATATCGCGCAAAACAAAAACCCCAGAGAAAAATTCCTGCAAAGCTTTATGTTTTTAGAACAATATTTTATATCAGCGGATGGTCAGAACATAAATAAATCACAAGCTAGGAGACCACTGCCACTGGCAATATGTCATATCTTGTCACTGTGCCAGCGTACGTACATGACGCGCACTGCATGGAAATGGTGACGACATAGGAAACCAAAGCGCCTACAATGTAGGTAGTGCAACATGTATTTCTAGGACAAGTGGCGGGAACATTTTTTAAGCAACAACAAACACATTCTGACTCTGTAATATATTTCCAGTGTAGAACAACTGCTCATACAAATATATATTTTATTTAAGTTGTTATAAAAGGTGACAGGCCTAGCACAAATCCTGCTCGTCGCTGAAAGCATTTTAGCCCAGCTTTAGAATAAGTCTACCCCAAGTACGTGCCTGAGAGATTTTTCCTTTCAGATCAAAATAAAGATATAACAGGCCTGTTGTTCTAAATGTTGTCGTTTCTTTGATCTTAGGGAAACATCTGTAGCTGTGATACTGACAGGAGGAATTTACGCTTTCCAGAGCCGTTTAGAATATTTAGTTACACCGTCGTTTGTTTGCTAGCTCTTACACCCCTCTGTAACAGACCCGGTGAAACCCGACCCAGTGGACTTTTTTCCTCCACCCAGTGAAAGTTTAGCCTCCCTGGTACCTGGTGAAAATTTTAATTTTACCCGGCTATTTTTTTGCTTCCCTGGTGTGCTGACTTTTACATATCCGGCGTATTTTTTTTATTTTTGCTTGTTTGAAAAATGCAAAACAGCAACGTCGACAAAAAGGAATCAGAAACCGATTTTAAAAAAAGAGACAGAAAAAGAACACTGCAGAGCGGAAAGGGGTCTGTCCCATACCACAACAAGACCGTAAATGGAGGGAAACCCTGACGTTTTTTAACCAATAGAATGCCGAATTGTAAACACGTGACATTACAACTACTGAACATACCAACGAGTCAAAGATGGCGGACACTAGCTCTGAGACGGATAGCTCTTCGTCCTTGTCTAATCTTTGGCTCAATTTGAAAGAGTTGCAGGATCAGTAGTAACCTCTTAAGTAGCAATTATTCGCTGCTTAGGATCAGTTCATTTCTCAGTCCGTGATTTAATGTGCGCGCATAAGTCTGCGGTTAGCATAACTTCTGATATAGTGTTTCTTCGTCACGACTAAAAGATTCTAAGATCCAAGTCTTATGCGATAGTCACGGTCTATATTGGAACAGTGGCATCTTGCAATTGTTTTTAGCTCCTCAGAGTTTATTCTGCGTTTAAGTTTGTGTGTTTCTCGGGGCCTAGGCAGTATCTCCATTGTCAGAAGTATGGCGTCATTGCATCCAGTTTAAAATATTTGAATCTCCAGCATGATAGCTGTTTTGTAAATCTTACGGATGCAATTTTTTTTGTACACTCTTTAAGCAAGACTCGAGTTTCGGTTCTTTGGTGAACCTCATCAGTTGCTCCCATGTAGAGAGATCTCGTAGAATGATTTGACGTTGTAGAATGTTAGCGACTTATGAGCGCTTGGGGAAGATCAAATGTTCTATCTTTTCATTGGCTTGTTTAGTTTAGCCAATAACAATGGTTTATTTTCGATCCGACGTAAGTTGTGTTTCTTTGCAGGCTTTTTAGCTGATTTCTTAAGCATGTAAGGTCTTTTCTGACACAAGGAATGGCTCTTTTATAATTGTACAGTGGCATTGTAGGTATATCTCAATCGATGAGAAATACTTTGTTTATGTGTTGTACAACCAGCTTGTAATTGTAAGATGGCTGGGTGTACTACGATGGGTTGTGGGAGCGACATCAACAGGGGGCTGGTGTAAAGAAAATTGTAGGGGCAGTTACAACACCACGGCCAGACTTCATGCTATCAAGTTGCTGTTACATCAGATCTGACTTGCTATAGTATTCCTGTCTATAGTATGGCCTTTCTAGTATTCCTAACACGTATATGTGTCAGGCATTAAAACAAATAGACTCGTAAAAAAAATATCCTGCAAGCAAATCATGGCAAAAAGAAAAATCCTGCACAGTCTCGAGCGTAGAAAAAAAACCTGCACCAAAAAATTGCCCAACCCCCTCCCCCCTCCCTCAAAAATCTAATGGTCCATCCCTAAGGAAGGCTTCACAAAAAAAAAGCTGTAGTTCTACGAAGGCTGTAGTTCCTTAAATGTCAACGTCAGCAGTGAGAAGCTGATGCTTTATTAGGACTGACAGTCCGTACTATTAAATTACTGTTAAGATTGTTTTTCTTAATCTTGGTTCCATACTCCTAATTTTTGAACTATATATTAAACAGTTTTCAAACACTGTACATAACGGTTACCTTTGAAAATATATGTCCCTTAGCATACGAAACGTCAAGTTTAGTAATATAAAAATGCGTTGGTTTATCACCGCTGTTTGTGTTTTATTTCTTATCAAGTTACGATGGCCTAAGAACAAGAGTTTATTTGTTGTTATTGTTGTTGTTGTTGTTGTTTTAGCTGCTAAGTCATGCCAGGACTACTTTGATGAAGACAAGTAAGTAACAACATATTTTCAATATTAAATTTCTGCAGTCTTTAATAGACCTTCCAATACACATAATGCTAATTGTTTAAACTGTAAGTACCATAAACGGTTATGAAGGAAAACCTCTAGATCAATCTCGTCCGCTGGACAAGGGTAACGCGGGCTCTGGAAACGAGATTGCCTCTAGATTTCATAAAAGTCAACTTTAAGTAAAAATAGCAATGACGTTATTGGTAACTCCGATGTCTGTAAAATTAATTAATCTTTTTTTAGCAAACGCGTGGCATTAGATCTTTAATTTGAATTAATTAATTCCTAAAAGCGATATAATTCGAAACTTGGAAGGTAATGCAACGGAGAAATCCAATAGGGTCACCTTATAGAAAGCATTCGACCAGCCCCTATCCTTCAAGAACGCTTGACATAAATACATATCTATTTTTTTATGTAGGTCAATCATGTGTCAGGTGGTTACCCTCATCTTAGATTCAAAACCAACTTCCGTTGTCTGTCACATGGGAGATTTTGGATGTGGAGATGGGGGATGGACGCCGGTCATGAAGATTGACGGCAACAAGGTATCGGCAATTTCTCATCGATAAATGTAAAGTAAAAGCGATTGAACAATTAAGCTGGCTAAATGGATTTCGTTGCAGGGGATCTGATTTTAGACACATGGCAATTATGTAGGTATGCACGTATTTCTTTCAATTAGCATTCCTTAACAGTGATTTTCGCGAAAAACTTAGGGGGAGTTAAAAAGAAATTCCGTCCAATTTTCTTTAATAATGTAACCTAGTACATAGTAGTTATACTTATTTTTTTCTGAAGCTTCTCAGCGGGCTGGAATCGTAAATACTTGAATCTGATTGGTTAATCACGCGCTCTTAGCCGGTACAACTTTTTCCCAGTACGGACCGGGCATTGCCGGTCCCAATTCTGTTGACAGTACTTTTACTATTGTGACACTGAATTGATTTTCTGTTGTTTAAAGCTTAATATCATTGAATTTTCTTGTAAATTATGGACCCAGACGAAAGCTACCAAAGCGAAAGTGAATTTTTATTAGCCAGAAAAAGTATTTAACGTCGCCCTGACATCAGCTGACATACAAAGATCCGAAAATAGGACTCTCTTAGCGCTTGAACTAGGTACCAAGAAAGAGCGATCAAACTAAGTGGAAGTAGAAATCAGCCGTAACATTAAAGGCCAATGTTATTCCTCCAAAAGGCGAGTACAAGTTGGGATTTTCTGATTTGTTGATTTTATAGTTTTTGCGTTTGTTGTTGTTTTTTACAAAGCGGCATTTGTGGCTTAAAAACCTTACTTTAATTAATGCAATCTAGTGCTTTTTTACAAAGGTTTTGACTCCATTTGGTTTTCTCATCTAATAGAGATTCCGTGAATTTTCATTAAAAAGTCTTGCTTGAATTTGTCATTCTAGTTTTGTACTAGTTTGTTGTCTTACCCCTTTCTGATGCAACTTACGACCATTTTTGTATATTTTTTTTTCTTAAAAGCAAAATTTTCACTACAACAACCCCCCTTTGGAGCAACAAGGATTAACCTTTAACCTTGAAGGAGGTGAGACTTGGTTCGACCTCACTGGGTCGTGACACATAGAAGTCACTGATTGGTTCAACCTCGTTCCCAGGGTCTCTCTTCTTCCCGCCCCCTGGAGCGAGAGAGAGAGAGAGACCCTGGTTGGGGCTGGTCACGTGTCTCTTGGACAATTATAATCCTAAGGAGGGGTCGACAGTATTTGTAACGTTGTCTTGTTTTCTTTACAGTGGCTAGGCTCGTGCTGTGCGCAACGGTTTCAGCTATGGCTGTGAAATAAATATGGCATTTGTCTACATTTTCCATAACCTCTTGTTGAAAATAGGAATCTGTACTGCAAGATATATATAAAAGATGTAAACAATTATCTGTGATTATAGCAAGACCCGGAATAAAACAGATAAAACATCCCAGGATTATCGTCAACCGAATAGGTAGATATCTCTTTGGCCGTGAAAAGTGCTTGAATTTTGCTGTTCATGTTATGCCTGCCGTTTATAACGGAATAAATAGGGACAAAAGATCCTGACAGCTTATAAGTTTCGAACTGAACATAATATGAACAAAGTCCTAAAATTGAAATAACGCACGGAAACGGTTGAGTCAAACGATTCAAACAAAAACGAATAAACAATGCGCAAGGATAAAATTGTTGTTGCTCAAAAATTCACAAGTATAAAAATGAACAATGTATAGACATTCAAATGACTGGAACTGGTGAACATTGAACGAAACAACATGCCTCACACACGAAGAGTAAAAGCAATCATTAGCTGTCATTGTCTTCTCTACCTCGTTTCCTGTTATAAAAGTGTACTGATCAGCATGACAAACATTTGGTCCGTGGCGGCCGCTTCTTCCTTGCTTTGCCATCGCCCGAGAACAGACGGCAACACTTTAATGTGCCTTTCGAATGAAGCTTGAAGATCGCCTGTTAAGCAGTATGTAGCGATAATTCATCCCAGTCCGGAAAAATGCCATAAATCAAGAGCGCGGGCTTAGCGGCGTCAAGTAATAAAATTGGATTGCATTCTGTAGCAAGTTCAAAATTAGCTTTACTGCGGCAAATCTTCAAGCGCCGTGACAATTCCTCTGATCCTAAAGCAACTTACACTCTCAGAACCAGACTATGTGGATATGTTTTCGAAGTCTGCGGATGACCGCCGCTTCACATTGCATTTGTCGCGAGCCGCCGAACGCTTTTTCATTTGTTTCGCAATGCCCAGCAAGAGCACAACAACAACAACAACAAGTAGCTTTATTTGCATGACTATAAATCCTTACAGTATTGCAAAGCTTTACAACATAACAAAATGAAATTACAATAATATAACAAAGAAAGGGAAAGTACAATCAGTCTGATTTGATAATTTGATTATTGCGGAGATCTAAGCATGAAATAATGAATTTCACCAAATGAATATTTACAAAATAATTACGAGAGTTCATTAATTCATTGGTAACTTCTGAAGGAGATAACTGTTTTATATTTGGTAGGTGATACCCTATTTTCCTGTAAAATCCGTCCCTAATAATTGAGTATTTAGGACAGTGGAAAAGGAAGTGAATTTCATCTTCAATTTCATTAGATCCACAAGTAGGGCACAATCTATCATCTCTCGTGATTTTTTCATATCTACCAATTTCAATCATTAATTTATGATTACTTATACGAAATTTTACTAATTGTTTTCTGTCATTTGATTTCCTTGTAAGGTCTAAGTAATGAGAAGGCGTATATTCGTTCTTAAAGATATTATAAAATTCGAGTTTCTTAGAGTGTTGAATGATATGTCGCCAATATAGGATATATTTTTGTTGCATTAAGTTTACATAATGTTCGATTTTAGTTTCAGTTAAGAAAATAGGGTCAAAATCAGGCAAATTATAGAATTCGGATATCTTTATAAGATTAGAGTAGAAGCTATTTTTACCAGAAGAGTGAAGATCTGCGGACATTAAAAAGATCTGTTTAACAATAGAGTTATTGTCCTTACTTTGAAGATATAAGGTATAATTAATTATTTTCTGATTAATAGCTATAATAAGAGGAAACCTTCCTAGTTCAGCTCTACATGCCACATTTGATGCTTTATTGCTTACTTCTAGATAACGTTTGCAGAATTGTAAATGGATTTTTTCAATCTGCGAGCTGTCCCAAGACTTAAAATCCGGTTTTGTGTACACACCCCAAACTTCGCTATTATATGTTAAAATTGGGGAGATCATCGTGTCAAAGATTTTACTTGCCAGGGATGGGGACAATTTACTGAAATTTGTATGTTTTCTTAGACTGAAAAGAGCGTGAAGGGCCTTCTCTTTTAGCTGGTCAAGTGCCATTGAAAAGTTACCCGTTGAAGAGATTACAGACCCTAGATAGGTGTAGTTTTGGACGATTTCAATCATTTTATTGCCTATGTGAAAACTAGACTCAGTACATTTCTTAGCACGTTTCTGAAAGATCATAACTTTGGTCTTTTTTGGATTGATACTTAACATCCACGAGTTGCAATAGGAAGATAACTTATCAAGACAAGTTTGCAGTCCTGTTTTGGATCTTGAAAGTATGACTAAATCATCCGCATATAAAAGTGAGTTTAATTTTGTGCCATTCGGTAGAACAAAAGGATCCGATAAAATATTTTCGAACGAATGTGGTATGTTGTTAACATAGAGGTTAAATAGCAATGGGCTTAAAATACAACCTTGGCGTACACCTCTTGCGTATTGAAAGGGTTGTGTTTGGCTTTTTCCAATTTTTACGGAACATGTAGAGTTTGAGTACAAATTATTTATTAAATTGTAAAAGCGGCCTCCCACATTAATTTGCAATAGCTTGTACCACGACAAGCCGCAACCAACAAAATTTTTGCACGGATTATGGCGGCACATCAAAGAATTTGGAACGTAACTGCAAATTCCTAGAATTCTTTTGTCTGGTGAGGTGAACCGAAGGTGTTAAAGAACCAGGGGTGACCAAGCCACATGTCAATAAAAGTAACGCGTTAACCTTTCATTATATCAATTATGAAAATAGTGATCACGATAAGAAGCTTTCAAGATATAAATACGCTGTGGCTAAATGTCCGGCAGCCGGGCACGGTCTCAAATAGACTAAATGCCCGGCAGTCAAACATTTTCACAGAATTTTGACTTAAAATAATGCTTTCAAATAATTTTGGGAATCGCTTGGCATTTTCAAACGAACTTTGAGTAATCTTAAGAGGTTTGAGTGAGACGTTCATTCAAATTCTGTGGAAATTTCTGACTGCCGGGTATTATTTGAGGCCGAGCCCGGCAGTCTGCATAAAATTTTCTAAGTGTCGAGAACATAGCGATCTTTATGCCGAAGCTTGGCATTTCGTCAACTGGAAAATCAAAATAATTTTGGGATCGCTTGACATTTCTAAACGAACTTTGAATACTCTTAAGAGGTTTGAGTGAGACGTTCAGTCGAAATTCTGTGAAAATTTCTGACTGCCGGGCATTTAGTCTATTTAAGACCGTGCCCGGCTGCCGGGCATTTATAAATAAAAGAAACGACACAGACTTGTGAATTTCAGGGATATTTGATTTTTTTGATTAACTACTTTTTACTGTACTGTACGCCTGTATTGCAAGGGATTAAAGTATATAAGTCCCCTACGCCAGCGTTCGAGGAACATATTATGTGAAATGCTTAGACCACATTGTTTTTCTACGTTTCGTTTGAAGTGAAAATCTAAATACAAGAGGAGTTTTCGTACAATTTAGATCTATTTAATTACATTCAGAATTAGTCTACAACCACCCTGTCCAATCAGGAAAAAAAAATCGATTTTTGTACGAGGGGGTGGCAGTACACAGGTTACCGGTATCATTTCGAAACTACCGTAGATTTCCGTAAGCTAAGCCATGCTACTAATGTTTAGGGGCCGACCATTTAACTTTTGAGGGAGGGGGTGGGTGATCTTGTGCGTGCTCGAAATTTTTTCTTTTAGCAGTGTCGCTGCAGGAATTTTTTTTGCTAAAAGAACAAAGCTTCAAGTCGGGCTTTCGCAGTTGCAGGATATTTTTTCCCAGGAGAGTTGGCTTGCAGGATATTTTTTTTCAAAATCACCCAACACCCCCCCTCAAAAATCTAATGGTCCGTCCCTTACCTCGTCATTTCACAAGAACCGGAAATTGTGATTTCACAGCTTCCATTTTTAAAACCCAGCATTCGCACACTGTTCGAATGAAACATGCCTTCCTTTAAAACGAAATGCTCCACCTGCCTGCGCAAGTTTGCCACACGAAGATCACTTCAAAAGCACACGGACAAGATGGGGCATGTTTTACAGGAAGCCGAAATACAGTTTTACAAACCTGGTGAAACCGAGCCTGTGGATTTGCCGGTTCCAAAAGTGTCTCCGAGTCAAGAACCCGGCTACAAGGAATTTTTAAGCGGCGTGGCGGAAATGGCTAACTCGTTTCTAAATCCCGAAGCCAAGAGCAGATGGGTACAGTACGAATAAACGTTGTTGTTGTTGTTGTAATTGGGTCCAGACATTACTTTGACATAAACGACAGAATCCAAAAGTTTTGTTCTTCATTGTTTAGTAATATTGATATTTTAATGAAAATAATAACAATGTATCTAATTAAGGAATCAAAAAGTTTTGTTATCATTTCTTTTTATATTTACAAATGTATAAATTATGTACTCGATTGTTAAACCTCCAGTATCAGGCTCCAGTATTATAAATAAAATGAACTTTTTTGTAACCTACATAAATGTTATCCAAAATGGCTCAAACAGAATAAAAAATATAATTTGTGACAACTATGCTTATTCTGCAGTGCAAAAAACCATTGGGGGAGTGGGGAATACTCAACAAATATTTATACAAGAAGGCTTCACCCAGAGGTTCAACCCCTTGAATACAACTTTTTTTGAAATGGTAGCCCTTTCACATATATGTACATGTGACACAAATTTGTCCCCCTTTCATATACCTCAAAGATAAACTGGACATAAGGTTACCCCCATACCAGGTGTTTTTTCGCAGTAAGAGGAACCTTTACCGGTATGCTACCATTAAATTATACTGGTGGTTACCTTGGCTCCACAGTTATCAATAAACTGTTCCTCATCATCTTCACATCTCTCCAGTTGCTGCGAACAAAGAAAATAAATTATATCTCATAACAAACACTATTTACTGCACTACAAGATGGCAAATTAACTGCCAAGCACACATACAATGTATATCCCACATGGTACCGGACAGATTAATGCAACGGGAAATTAACTTTGACCCTTGGGTATGTTCTACCCATGAGGGCACAGAGCAGATTAATGCGACGGCAAATTAACTTTGACCCTTAGGTATGTTCTACCCATGAGAGCACAGAGCAGATTAATGCGACAGCAAACTAACTTTGACCCTTAGGTATGTTCTACCCATGAGGGTACAAACCAGATTAATGTGACGGCAAATTAACTTTGACCCTTAGGTATGTTCTACCCATGAGAGCACAGAGCAGATTAATGCGACGGCAAATTAACTTTGACCCTTAGGTATGTTCTACCCATGAGGGTACAGAACAGATTAATGTGACAGCAAATTAACTTTGACCCTTAGGTATGTTCTACCCATGAGAGCACAGAGCAGATAAATGCGACGGCAAATTAACTTTGACCCTTAGGTATGTTCTACCCATGAGAGCACAGAGAAGATTAATGCGACGACAAATTAACTTTGACCCTTAGGTATGTTCTACCCATGAGGGTACAGAACAGATTAATGTGACAGCAAATTAACTTTGACCCTTAGGTATGTTCTACCCATGAGAGCACAAAGCAGATAAATGCGACAGCAAATTAACTTTGACCCTTAGGTATGTTCTACCCATGAGAGCACAGAGCAGATTAATGCGACGGCAAATTAACTTTGACCCTTAGGTATCTTCTACCCATGAGAACACAGAGCAGATTAATGCGATGGCAAATTAACTTTGACCCTTAGGTACGTTCTACCCATGAGAGCACAGAGCAGATTAATGCGACGGCAAATTAACTTTGACCCTTAGGTATATGTTCTACCCATGAGAGCACAGAGCAGATTAATGTATATTCAATTCAGGTATATTCAATCCACAATGGTACAGGGCAGGTTAATGCAATTACCTTCAGGAATTTTTATCACAACAATGGCACAGGCTTGATTAATTTAACAGCAAATCAGCTTTAACCCTTCAATCCCTAAGATCAAAATACAAATTCTCCTTTCTTGTTCCCATTAGCGTGGGGAAGTTTAATAAAGGGAAGTTAAATAAAGTGAAGTTAAATAAAGTGATTATTATTATTAATATCATCTTGGTTGATCATGTCTGTAATTCTCATTACCTCTCTGATTAATTAAGCATTGGTATTTCTAGGAGAATTTTAGCAATGATCACTGTTAGGGACTATTAAAGGGTTAACTGGCATAACCTACATGTACCTATTACACCCATTTGCTACTAGGAGACTGTTCTTTGTCTGGACTCTCTCCGTGGACCTTCCTGGTACAGGTTTTCTACCTGACATTTGCTAGGATAGGTCCAAGGGTCATAGAGACACTGAAGCCCCTCCACCACGTCAAGGTGACAGTCTCAGCGGAGAGGAAAAATTCGTCCATGGCCCTCAGGTATATTCTACCCATTAAGGCACAGGGAAGATTAACAGATTAATTAGCACAGTGTACCATTTTAGCAAAATCCCTTCCATTTTTCAAGAGCAAAACTCCCTCTGATAATAAGCCCACCTGCAAATATGTAAGCACACCAAAATTTAAAATTTTAATGCCATCAAGCACAATAAATAATACCCATAAACAAAAAATGTTAAGTAAAACAATTCACAAGATTGTTTTAATTAAACAATTAAAATATATTGACTCTTAATTACTCTGATAGCATCACAAATAAAACAGTATTCCTTGTCATATCCTTTCCCTCCAAGAACAAAGTCCTTATCGTCAGTTTTTTGGAGTAGCAACAGGAGAACTTTATAGTCAAGGGTAACTGTCACAAGAAAACTAAGTTTTAATTGACGTTGTAACAGAATAAGTATGTACAAAATTGTATAAAGGCCCTGCTAGGGTACATGGAAATTCTGACAAGCAGCAGCACATAAAAGGCAAGGGCAAAATTCAGAAAGTCAAGTGACGCCAAGGCCGAGAATTAGCAACAAACGGAATGGAAAACACAGACACTGGGTATTTTAAAATACAGACAAACAACTGACATGGGACCCCCTACCCTGCAGGGCCTCTGCATAAAATAAAACAACTCGCTCATAACTTTTTATCACACACAGGTTTATGCATCACCCTGTCAATTATAAAAAATAATTAATTGAATGATCATGTTAAATTAAACTAAAAATTAATGTGGATTATTAGTTCAAAATTATGTACTTATTGATTGAGTGGGAGGGTCAAACAGAAAAAGGCAGAGCATACAGACCAAGTGCATCATGGTCCATACAAAAGAAATGTCAGAACATAGGTTTAAAATGATTCCAAACTAGTTTGATTTTGAATTTTGTGTCTCATGATATGTTAATAAATCTGGAGCAAAATGAAATCAAAATTAAACTACAATCAGTTTTTCTACAATTATTTTTCACGAATTTCATATGATTGCAGATATGAAAATGACTCGTACAACCCTACACAATTGCATGTACAGCAAGAGTGTCATTGACTTGTATATGTTGTGGTTCAAATTTTTTAAACCAGTTCAATTTTTGTTTTCTTTTGTGTCACATTATGATAATGAATCTGAGACAAAGGAAAATCAAAATCAAACTGGTTTGAAAATTTTTAAACCAAAGAAAAATTTAAACCACAACATATATAAAATACCTGTAAATGCAATTTGGTACTTCTTCCCATCTACAACAATCCCATTTTTCTTTATTTTGTCCTTCTGTTCATTCAAGTTTGAAATCAGTTGGGTAAGTTGTTTCCTGCAAAAATAACAGTTAGTTAAATATATATGTTGTAGTTAATTTTTTATCTCAGGTAATTTTTATTTTTCCATTGTTTTTGGGTATGGTAATATATGCTAATGGCTTTGAAACAAAGGAAAAACAAAAATTACCTGAAATAAAAAATTAACTACAACATATACATGTTTCTCTCGTTGTGTCAGAATTTTGCATGATTACATGTAAGTAGTTATTTTGCCAGATAACTTTAAAAAAAGTTGACTTAATATTATGTAGATATGAAACTGGGATAATTTTAAATAACTCTTTGTTGCAATAGCACTTAGATGACTCCTGATACAGATATATAATTTTAAATAAGTATTATCAACCTAATATAATGCACAACATATAAGCAAGAGAAGAAAACTGGACAGAGAAAAACCTCTCGGAGCAACAACCAACAACAAACTCAATCAACATACATTTGTGTCTGATGCAGAGACCAGAAACCGAACGCATTGGTGGGAGGCAGCTTCTCTCACACCTAAACCACCCCTCAGTGCTCGGTGACACGATGTAACTAAAAAAGCTAATTATAAAATACATTAAGTCATTATTCCGATCAGCTTTGATGCTATCAAAGAACATGTTGCCATAAATGATCACCAATCAGCTCTACTATGAAAGTTATATACTGACATGTTTTCTTTACAGTTTGCAATGGCAAGTGGATAAAGAAACAAAGCACTCTCTGAACTATTATTAATAAAATTTAATAATTATGGACACAAGTCCAACAGCAGCTCGACTTTTGCCTGCCAAAAAAAACAAATGATGATTTGTTGGTCAAGTGAAAAGAACAACCATCATTGGGAGATATGTACACTGTACTACCGGTGGCAACATATTGACTTTAATTGAATACCTAGTGAATTCGGTAACAGTGGCAGCTACATGTACACAGGTTTTTTCTAATCTGAATTGAAATTTATTGATCAGATTGATCACGAAATATGCATGTATGTATTAAGCCCCTTTAAATGCTTTACTAAGACAAAACACATGTTACAGTCAAAATAGAAAAACAAATATTATTTTAGTAAGTTGATATTTATATGTAGAATTTTAATGTTTATAAATATAAAGGAAATGTTCCTGTTCCCCTAAAGGCTAGCAAGGTCGCTAAATTATAAATATTGCTGCTGATAGTGTTGTTTGTTTGAATGTGTTGTTCCAGAAAATATCCAATCTCTTCCACATAATTTTTTTTTTGCTTTAATCACACCACCCATCATGAAATTCCAGTTCAGCTTCGTACTTTAGTGTAATGTTTGAGATGAGTGAGATGGATACTGTTGTCTTGTACCCCCCAAAAGCATGATAGGTTATAAAAGTTAAACTGATTTTGATTGAAGCCAATAGATGCACCATGCATGTACATTCCATTAAATATACAAATAAATAGTGCATATTCAAGAAAATAATCAACAACTCGCGAAGAAAATCAGCAACAACTCATGACTGATACCTTCCCTTGGCAGTTACACGGATTGGCTATGCACAAGAAACAATTTATCCTTTAAGCATGAGTGGTTAGATCAGACAACACTGGGTACATTGAAACTCAAATAAGACACTAATGCCCTCATAATATTTATTGATGTGTTATCAAGCACCCAAGAAAGTGGACTTGCCTGTTAATTGCCACCCAATTGGTGGCAGGCTTCAGTTCGCGAGTCTCCGCGAGCACAATCTCGTCCGGAAATTTGCGAAATATTTCGTTTTTCGCAAAGTCTTTTGGTCTGCTGCCACACAGACTCTTCGTCAGCACATACCAATATTTGTTGGGGTCCAGTGATGGGCCTGTAACCCGACATAGCTGCCATGTCTTCGGCGACAGCGAAGTCGAATCGTCCTCCTCCATTGTGAAACCACATCGATTGACGGTCCCGTGAAACACATCAAGTAAAGCATTAAGTGTTCAGTAACCTATTAAACCTTTTCAAGATTATTATTTTCTCGTACGTTTTTTTGTACATTGTCGACCGAGTGACAGTACTATCAAGCGCAATGTACCAGGCATCCCATTACGCTCACGGAGGTCTGTGCCCGAGTGTCTGGCTTTGTGTCGTGACAAACGCCTCATGCATGGCGCGCGTTGTTTTAAAATTCAAATCCCGCGATCGAACTCCGCACTGTTTTTCTAAAATGTATAGTCAACGGCTCAGAATTAAATCGTGTTCGATTTTCTTCCTTTGAGAGCCAGAAGGCATCGAGGCGCAGACTTTCTAAATCCGAGAGACGAGAAGTTTTTTGAAATATCTGTTATAAAAAAATAAGACACTCGAATCAGCCGGTTTCAAAATCCGATAAAAAGCTGTAAAGGAGTTCATTAGCTACGTTTAATTTGCGAGTCTTCCGCGAGAGGCGGTTAGAGATTCGAGTCGGTAATTACTGATAGTGTGAATTGATATTTGACCACAAATGTCACCCAATTCTGAAATCTGTTGAAAACGATTGACGGGATTTGGCGCCTCGTGAAGGCATCATGTGGCGATTTTTTTTTCTCTTCTAAGCCCCTCATGACTGGAAGGTTGCTACTTAGTTTTGAGGGTTGGCAGATGAAACGGCAGCTTAGCCAAGGCTATCATGCCTACCCCTCGCTTTTATCATTAAATCCAATTGTACCTTCCCCTCCCCACCCCTCCCCCCTCCCTCCCTCCCCACACACACACACGCACACGCCGTAAATATTTTAAAAATATTCTCAGCATTGTAACAATTTCTATGACTCACCCCTGTTCTTCCCAACTTTGTTAGATTCATCATTGTCTGCCATCCTTCATCTGGAATTTTGGCTTCAAGTTTGAAATAAAGAAGAACCCAATCTGGAACACGGAATTGATGCAAATACTGCTGTAGGATATCCGGCACAAGGGCTTCTAGACCTCTCTTCACTCCCTTCTTCTCTGTGACTTTGGTGACTATTTCTGAAATGATGTCCCGTGCTTCACTTGGCTGTGTTGAGGGATCATGGGAACATAAATGGCCCAGGACGGACGCCACAGAAGCTTTATGTTTGTCGCAGACATCTTCCAGCGTGCGAAGAATTTCCCCCGCGCTTTTCTTGCTAAGCCTCTGCTTTTTCCTTTTTGGAGATGCTGGTTCGTCGTCCGCATGTCTTGACATGGGATTCTGTTGGCCAAAACGGCATTGCAGCTCTCTGATCTTCTCTTTGGCTTTATCCAACTCTTTCATCGTCGCGCTGTCGTAAACAGAATTCGCGCCATTTCGCGGGAGTCCAGTAATCGCGCAATGATTATTAATGGATTGGGCGATTCTTTTGAAAGAATCGCTAGCCAAATAGCTCTGATCGTTCAGTTCGCGTTGGCGAATCAGGCCACCACAAAGCCCAAGTGTTGAAGCGGTCAAAACCTCGCATTTTAGGTATTTGACCCGGAACACGCCAGGGTCAAGAGGACTTCCACTCGCATCTCTTAACTCGCAAAAAGGAATCTTTTTTACTTCGTCTGGAAACAGGCGAAAAAAAGAATTATCGTTGTATTTTCGGAATGACGAGCCGGCCTCGTTGAAGATATACCAGCTTTTACTGGCATCAAGACGTGCGCTGAAAACTTGGAAGATTTCCATTGCATGGATCGGTAGAGTTGATCGAAATGCCGCGCAAAGCTTTAAAATTGGCGCCCTTGGCAACTTTTAGTTAAAGTCAGTTTATCATATACTTATATTAACTGCTGGCAGTCACCCAAAATAATAAAATGATTCGGGAACGGTCGATCCCGAATAATAACTAGATTTTCAAATGTCGACATAACTTAGTTTTGTGACATAATTGTTTTTATTCTTGATTTCGAATAACTAGCTAACAAGAATATTTCAAGAGGTTTTTGGGAATGATTTCGTTACAATTTTCAGCGAGAGCAAGAGATTGGCAGCTCTCTGGGGATCATGACGTACTCGAAATAATTTAATTGCGTAACTGACACGTGCTGAGTTTACACGTACACGCGAACTGTACCGGTTTCTTTTTGTTCACAACCACCCACCCTGGGTATTTTGTTAGGGTGAGTGGGAGGTTTATTAAAATGCATCGGGTCGGCTTTTGTGGCTTCGCAACTCCCATAGACTCGAACTGTAATGTTTTACCGCGGGTTCGACTGGTATCGGGATGATGAAATCAAAAGAGAACATAAATATAAAGGGAATGATACACTGTTCGACAATATGATTCAACATGGCATGATACGGGTGTTCAACAACGCAACATGTTAAACCGTGTATCATAGGGTTAACCGAATGCCAAGTCAAGCTTCGTGTAGATTCATTTTTTTTGCTTCTTTTCGTAAGGAACTAAGTAGCCTGAGAAAACAGACGTCGTTTAGCGGCGCCACCACTGGTTCTACGGATCCGTTGTGCGGGGGAACCAGTGCTGGCGCCGCGAAACGACGTCTGTTTTCTCAGGCTAGGAACTAAGACGGATAGGGGAATCGGATAATGCGATACATTAACTGAGTACATCTGTAGAGTTTAATTGTGAGAATTGATTTTATTGGCACTGGGGAGACAAATGTAGCCCGGAAAGTCAACCACATTGCCGTCCTTTTCATGACACACCAGGCTCGTAACCACAAATTCGCGAATCGCTGTCATCACGGGCAATTGAGATGAAGGCCTTGACGTTCTTGTGGAAAAACTGTCACACCGAAGGTGTCTTGATTATCCAAGCGGTTGCTTTTATCTTCAGACTGACCTGTCAACAAAATTTAGTGTTAGAAAATAAATCCAATTAACTTTGGGGCAAAAATTTCACTAGTTGCGGCTTGTCGTGATAGTCCGTCATGCCAGACTGAGTCAAAAGCTTTCCTGAAATCTACAAAACAAGCGTATATTTTTTCATTGTGTTGATGCACATATTTATCTACTAAAGTTCTCAGAGTGAGGACATGGTCTGCTGTACGATTTTTGGGCAAGAATCCAATCTGAGAATTGTGGAGTATGTTATGAGAGTAAACATGCTCAAGGAGTCTTTGATTAAGGATAGAACAGAACAATTTTCCCAAACAGCTTGAAACACAAATTCCTCGATAATTTGATGGATCACTTTTTCCTCCTGATTTATATATTGGTGTAATAATGCCGCTACACCAAGTTTGAGGCATTGTTCCTAGATTGAGAATTGTATTAAAAAGTTTTTGATATATCGGCATCATGTCGTGAAGGCTAGCCTTAATCATTTCATTTTTTATTTTGTCTGAAAAAGACGATTTATTATTTTTTAATTTTTTCGCAGCTATAAGTATTTCATTTTCGGTGATTAAGTAATCCAAAGAGCATAACTGATTTTTCCGACTCTCAAGTTGTTGTAGTTCATTGATTATTGTCTGTTGTGCAGAATTTAAAGGTTCATTTGAATGAAGTGAGTGAAAATGTTGAAGCCAGTTTTCCTCTGAGATCAACGGAAGATCATCTTTGTCTTTTCGAGTGTCATCCATTGATTTTAAACACTGCCAAAAACTTTTCCTATCCGGATTTTTAGTGGTTTCCTCTAGTTCGGTAATCTTTGAATTGTAGTATTCAGTTCTTTTTTTGCATAATAATTTTTTGTATTCCGTTAAAACAATATGATACTTCTCTCGCAAAACAATATTTAAGGGATCTCTGTGTTTTTGGTTTGAGAGCTTCCTCAACTCGTGTTTTTTAAAGCGACATTCCTTATCAAACCATTTTTTGCTTGATGATGACTTGATCTGTCTACGTTTTTTTCCTAATCTAATCTTTAAACTTCGTTTCGCTGCTGTGATTAGTATGTTTTCTACTTTTTCAAGTGCTGTATTAACATCTTGGATCGGAGTTTCGTCACCTATGTATTCTTGTATGAGCATTTGAAGATCTGTTGAGCGTAAGCTATCTTTGAATTTTTGAGCGGAATCCTTTTCCCACATAAATTGCCTCGGTAGAGGTGATAACGGATTACTTTCACACGGGGATTCAAGCTGAGAAATGTTAGTGTTAATATTTATCCAAGTGATTATTGAACTGTGATCCGATAAAGAGGATGGTTGCTTTACTACAAAATTTGCAACATTCAAATTTCACAAATTTCACAAATTTCACAAATTTCACACTTTGCCACCCCTCCCCCGTGTCCTTTAATTGGAATCTCCCAGATTCTGGGAGACACGTGACCAGCCCCAACCAGGGTCTCTCTCTCTCTCGCTCCAGGGGGCGGGAAGAAGAGAGACCCTGGGAACGAGGTTGTGATTGGTTCTGAACCCTCCTTGCAGTACAACTGTAATATGGAAGGGTTCAACGCTAGGAGTAACTGGAAAATCAAATCCAAAGCACGAATCGGTATCGAGTCGTTTTGTATACTGTTTTGTATCGAGAATTAAATGTGTTTAGTTCGTTGACTGGACTAACCTTTTATCTCAAGTGGTTACTGGGAACCACTTGGTAACGAACAAAATGAATGTAATTCTCCTGACTCTAGAATCGGGTTTGGTACTCAGTGGAGGAATAAATGATAACAACACGTGTGGCAACGAGACAAAAAATGGAGGGGACAACGGACATAAACATATCAAGGCCATGGGATACATCTTGGTGCAGTGAAAAGGAACTGATTTTCATTGCATCATTGCTTAATATGGGTAGGAACAAAGATTGAACGTATAGTGCTAGAAATAGGTGAAATCGATTAGGTGTTCTCACCCCACAGAAATAGATTAGGTGTCCCAAAATAAGTACAGTATCTCGCCCTCGACTGTGCTACATCTGACTCGTTATTAAAGGTCTTATTAGTTTTAAAAATAATACAAAACAGACGATATTAGTCACCTAGACGATTGGGGCATAACGGTATTATACTGTTTGTCAGAAGCTGAGAAAACTTATAGTGCCACCGCCTTAAACGCGGGGAAACTGTATTTTCATTGTTTTTACTAGGCTATAAAAAGGCAATCCTATTTAGTCGGCCAGCCGGAAAAGTTGACTGGACTCTGGATTGGACTTTGGGCTAGTTTCTTTATTTAATAGTTAAAAAATTTAATAGTTCATAATAGTTAATCATTAACTATTGTTAACAAATTTGGAATTAGTGCTATAATCAGAATTTCAAGTTATTTTTATTAATAAGGACAACAAGGACAATCTGTTAGTTTTAACCATTCGATTACCAAATGCGCCACATGCCATTAAAATCCGTTCCATTATATTAAATAATCGTGGCGCGTGAACGTGAACGTTGGCATAAGCGTGAGCGTGAACGCGCTACGTTTAGTCCAGTATCAACGTTACGACGACAACGTATTAGCTTATACTCATGTCAACATTGGAGGTAATCTGTAGGGGACTCTGTAGTTTCCTTCACACTTCCCAGATAATTATTATATTCCCAAGATAGAGCCCAACAAAGCAGCCTACTCGCTCAGTGTCACAGGGATGTTCCTTGGGCGAGGCATGCGCGGTAAATATCGAGGAGTTTCCCCCCCCCCCCCCCCCCCCCCGGGGTGGGGGGGGGGGAGTTGTCTTTTATGACCATTCTACTTTGCGGTAAATACGTTGGTTGCCTTTTCAAGGCATTGACTGATTATGGGGCAAAAAATTCCCGCGCGAGCAAAAAAAAATTGCAAGCCGAAAAAACGAGAGTACATTGGAGGTGGGGGTGGAGGCATTTCCCAATGCTTGAAATTCGTTTGGTCACCTGACGTCTTTCCTTCATAAACATGATAAAACGTGTTAAGGGAGT
Source organism: Dendrophyllia cribrosa (assembly GCA_024195265.1). Classification (NCBI taxonomy): domain Eukaryota; kingdom Metazoa; phylum Cnidaria; class Anthozoa; order Scleractinia; family Dendrophylliidae; genus Dendrophyllia; species Dendrophyllia cribrosa. The sequence goes on from JAJLRJ010000006.1 coordinate 47,607,320, forward strand.
ATTTTTGTCACTACAAACAGCCTTTCAAGCAAAATTTCGCGCAGCTTATTTTCACGTTATATTGCCAAATGCCATCAAATAGACAACTTAGTTGGATAAAAATATTCTAAAGAGCCAAAAAAAGTAGTTTGGAGATAAAGTGTAGGGGCCGGATTCACGAAGCCCTCCTAAGTTAAGACATATCCTAAGTATTGTTTCTTAACAATAGCCTATTGTTGGAATGACAATAGACTATGTGGATTACAGTTCATAAAGTTTTATTTTTTGACAGGCGGTCAGGAAATCAAACTTGTCATTCTTGTAAAATTTGACTTTTCTAGCCGTTATTTTGTCTGTTTAGGTCATATTTTTTTTTCAGTCTACTTTCGTGATAATCGTCAACAATATATTTTAGGAGGAAAATAAGCTTTTTGTGTTTTGTTCTGTTCTTGTTAGGGTTACAAAAGCTCTGCACTCTTTTCAATCATCGATGTCTCAATCATTTCTTCAGTTTAATTAAAAAAAAAACAAGCTGGCTGCCAATGTGATTGACAAATATATCCTGACAAATCTAAAACACATGTTGCATAAAACACCCGAATGTGGTGTAGGCAAACTATATTTCTCGGGATGTAGGCGCATTTGATCGCTTACTATGGCCCAAGGATGGGGTATTTAAAGAACATTTTTGGCTGTCTGAGGAGGGGTATTAGATGGTATTTGAACAAATCAAATAAATAAAAATCAAATAAATAAATAAAATAAAATAGAAATAAATAAATAAATATAAATAAATAGATAAATAAATAAAATAAATAAATAAAAATAAAATAAATAAATAAATAAAATAAAATATATAAATCGTCTTTATTTAACAAGGGTGACACTAAATAGTCATAAGACTAACAATCCTGTGGCTCTCGGATTCCAGATCGAATTGGAATTTGGAACTGTCCTGTGGAGAGGTATGTTGAAGGTTCGATTTGATCGGTTCCGAGGTTTATATTTGAAATTAAAGGGAGCATTCACGTTTCATTGTTACATTGCGAGCGTCGCAATTCAGTTTTCGTGATTGCTCGCTACCAAAGCGGTTGCTCTTTCTTCATTGAACGGTCTCGACGTTAACATTCGGCTTGCTCGTTTTGGCTTCTCTTCCGAAGAAAACGGGCAAAATGTTCGCTTCCTTCTCCTCGTAGAAATAAAAAAAGCAAATATTTAAAGACTGCGGAAACAAATCGATTGCGTGCGACCGTTTTATTACATGTGATGAAATTTAACACCGCGTGGCAGCTTGCGATTAATTTTCTTTTTGGTAATGAAAGAAACTTGTCAATAGTCAATAAGAGCTTTTCCTTTTCAATCGTTTTAGAAAAGATAGATCTCTGGCATTTCAAAATCATGCAACGTCGTTTTATTCTATGAATGAAATTTTTTGCCCTTTTTTCTCTTTATTTCTTAATTATTCATTCTTGTAAACTCGTTAATCTTTGGAGAAAATATATACTACTACTACTAATGAAATAAAGACTTATCATTATTATTATTATTATTATTATTATTATTATTATTTATTACTTGGTGGACGCTGAGTTTGAATCCCAGTCGCACCTGACAAACGACAACTAGACTATTGTTTTCAGCCGCGCAAGTTGGAGCAAAGGAGGACTTGTGAATAATGCAGATGATACACGTACCCAATAGGATATCAGTTTCCCGTGATGTGATTGGCTGAGAAAAAACCAAAACAAAGCCAATTTGACCACGAGAGACTGGGCGCCAGTAAATGTCTCGGATATATTTTCACGTCGCCATATTGTAACGCGACGGTCGAGTGATACCATTTACTTCTGGTGTTGTTACAGAGCTTGAAACGAATATTTAATCAGCTTCTTCGCGTTCGGGTTAAGTCGCGCTTATTTTTTAAAGCAAAACCTCACAGTGCTCTGAATTAAAAAAAAATGGCCAGTGAAACGCTGAGTGAAACGAACGCGCTGTCACGTACTGTACTTTTGTTTTGACTTGAGCTTTGCAGTTAATGTACAGTGGGTTCTCCTTTAGCTTTCTTTAACATTATGGAACTGTTAAGAATTGGGTATCTTACTCATCGTTAATTTACTGCCATGTATTTGATGAGATGCAAATAATTATGAATTAATATTCTGCAAAATTTGAATGTCTTTGGTACTTCAAATGCATTACATTCAAATATATTTTCCGGGCAGCTGTTCAATCTTATGCAAGCATTGTCATCAAATCTGTAATAATTTAGCTGTGTTAAATTTTTATGGCAAATCAAAACTTTCTCCATGTTGTGTATTAAAATTATTGTCTGGTCAATTTCCATGCTCTGCAGATAATCCTTTTTCAGGTAAAATATGAAAGCTATCAGAAAAGACAAGTTTGTGTAAATTATAGTGTTGGCCAGTAAACCATTTTTTGCTAATATTCAACAAGGGCCGTTGGATGGACCAGCTACATTAAATGAACACTGTTTTCTACACACAAAACATTGTGAAAATGTTTTTTCAAGTTAGAACATTTTTCATTCAACATTTTGTTTCAGGAGCAGTGATTGATAGTTTAGCTGGGGCTTAAGTCAGCCAGCATTAACTTAATTGGCCACCATATACCAAGCTACTCCAATAGATAATGGTGTCACAAATAAAAGCAACCAAAAGGCAGAGAGATTAAAATTAAAAAAATTTGAATTTATTTTCAATACTACTTGACAGTACAAATATTGGGCTAAATTGCAGAATACCCCACAACTTATTAGCATCTTATTGAATAACAATAGTGCCTATTGTTTCATGCTCGTTTTTCCTGGGTTAGGGTTTGGGCTAGGTCTAGGACTTTGTTAGCAGTTGCGGGTATTCTGCAATTGCTCCAAATATTGTAAAGCATTTTAACATTAATTGTCCTGTCTCAGTTTTTTGGCTGATTGTAGGACCTGGAACAAGTGATATTACAGTTTTAATTTGTATTGATTTCAAAAATATTGTAGTGTACAGTCAAACCTCTATTAAGCGGCCCCCTTTTATTAAGCGGTCACTTATCAAATCCCAAAAAATAAATCACCCCCATACTTACTATGAAATTGACCTCTATTACAACTGTTGGCAATTTCATAAGGGAGACCGATTACATGTAATATAGGTTTGACTGTAGTTACAAGTGGCAAGAAACACTATTAAGGTAATTTTCTTCATACCAGTGCCATTTTTTTTTTTTTGAATTTGTTTTTCATCTCTATTTCATTTGGTGGCCGATATGTGAAATGGTTTTTGTAAACTAGACATAGAGATTACAGCATTCGGGAGATTTATAACTTCACTGCTGGTAAACAAAATTGCTTTGAGTGTGTGTTATTCAGTTGGTTTTAATATGTTCTTGCACTACATGTGATTGCTGTGAGTACTATTAGTATTTTGATTTTCGATAAAAAATAATACACAAAGTTCCCAGGAAAAAAATCCTCTCAATGACAAACCATGGGCTCCAACACCATTTACTTCTTTTAATTGGATATGGTATAGAATAATACAAAAAAATAAATAAATAAAAATCTGAGCATTCTTCTATAAGCTTTGTCCTCTCCTCTTGATTTTCCTTTGCCTTTTCAGTGCCATTGGACCATGCCCTTTAGGGGAAAAGAAAAAAAAGTCTCAAATTTCCTGTAACTGCAATGCAAGTGAATTTAATGCTCCAATTTAACGCTGTCCCTTCGAGACTTACGGAGTTCCAGCATGTGCATCACATTTGGAAATGCAAAATCTAAACTGTATTCACTGGATCCCTTTTTTCACATTGTTTGCACATGAATTATTCAATCAGTACAGCATGCAATTGCCCACACGAAGCCTGCAATAATAGGCCATTTAAATGATGATGTCAGTTGCTCAAAATTCACCACCAAGCTTTGTTCACATTACACAATTTTCAAATTCTGGCATGTGCATACGGTTTACACAGGGGTATTCCTTTCAGTTTTGCTCATTTGGGGTTCGGGTTTTCGATAAAATTTACCAAGCAAAGCTTGGTGGTGTAATTAACTAGTCTGGCATCAACATGCATAAGGGTTATTACTATTGTCCCCTCCGGATCCGGATCACTGATCCCAGATCACTCGGATCATGAAGCATCAAAGGAACCGACGAATCCACTCTGGACAAGGATTCATCGGTTCCTTTGATGCAGCATGATCCATGTGATCTTGGATCAGTGATCCGGATCCAGATCATCCCAAAGGAACGCACCCACAGTTTAATAGCATCAACTGCATATAATCAGAAAATGCTAAGATAGATGTAACAAAAACAAAGCGAGGTTACATTACATACAATGCAGTTGCAAGATCAGCATACAGTGTAAAATAAACAAATTATTAGAGAATTAAATTCAGATGTTTTGGCCTAAAATAATAGTCCGCGGCAGATGTGTGCCACAAAGAGGACAAAGTGTCTCGAGATATTGAATGTGTTCATCCATGCTGTTGGCCTGCATGTTGATCTAAAATTCACATCAACATAATGAACATAATGATAAATAATTGGACTTTAACTTTAAAATGCCCGGCCACAACGTATGGTTAAAATTTAAGGTTTACACGACACTCCGATACATGTAGATCTGAACAAAGGGAATCGGCCTAGTAGTTTGCACACTAACAGACTTTCAACTTCCGTGCACTCGAGCAAAAACCTCGTGCACTCGACTGGAATTTTGACAGTCGGAAGCAAATTTATTCTAGTTTTTGAAAAGATTTTTTTTAGGAATCAAAAAAAATGTTACATACCTGAAAACTTCAACGAAAGAGAGGTTATTCCTCAATCGAGACCTTCGCAACAAGCACCTTCACCCGACTTTTCATCTGAAATTCTCTGTCTCGTAACCGCGATCGCCATCAATTCTTTGCTTGTTGTGTGTATTTACTTGTCGTCTGCAATTTTGCAAGGTTTCATGGGATATGGTTACGGAACAAAGTCGCTAGGGCTCGAACAAGAGTAATGAATGAGTTTCCTCGAGGTCCCACTACGGCACCCATATTTGGTGACGTCATCAAGTATCCAGAAATGGTTATGGCCCGGACAACGGTTGTGCCTAAAGAATACCGTTCAGAAGGACGTCGGACACCTTATTAAGACTTATATAACGTAATGTCGACACTTAGAATTTTATTTTCAATAAATTTTTAAGTGTAATAAAAAAAATCTAAAATCCCCCACTGAGGATTGAACCTGTGATCTCAGCTAGGCTTAGGCTTAGGCTTAGGCTTAGGCTTAGGCTTAGGCTTAGGCTTAGGCTTAGGCTTAGGCTTAGGCTTAGGCTTAGGCTTAGGCTTAGGCTTAGGCTTAGGCTTAGGCTTAGGCTTAGGCTTAGGCTTAGGCTTAGGCTTAGGCTTAGGCTTAGGCTTAGGCTTAGGCTTAGGCTTAGGCTTAGGCTTAGGCTTAGGCTTAGGCTTAGGCTTAGGCTTAGGCTTAGGCTTAGGCTTAGGCTTAGGCTTAGGCTTAGGCTTAGGCTTAGGCTTAGGCTTAGGCTTAGGCTTAGGCTTAGGCTTAGGCTTAGGCTTAGGCTTAGGCTTAGGCTTAGGCTTAGGCTTAGGCTTAGGCTTAGGCTTAGGCTTAGGCTTAGGCTTAGGCTTAGGCTTAGGCTTAGGCTTAGGCTTAGGCTTAGGCTTAGGCTTAGGCTTAGGCTTAGGCTTAGGCTTAGGCTTAGGCTTAGGCTTAGGCTTAGGCTTAGGCTTAGGCTTAGGCTTAGGCTTAGGCTTAGGCTTAGGCTTAGGCTTAGGCTTAGGCTTAGGCTTAGGCTTAGGCTTAGGCTTAGGCTTAGGCTTAGGCTTAGGCTTAGGCTTAGGCTTAGGCTTAGGCTTAGGCTTAGGCTTAGGCTTTCCGGTCGCGCAACATTTCATGTCAGACGGACACAGCGTTGACGATATGCTGGTTTCAGTCATCGTCTCTGGACCCTGGAGTTTAAAAACCAGACGCCAAAGAGAGGCCCAACTGATATTCCACCACAGGACTCTACGCCCCAATGGTCTCAATGTCGAATTTAAATTTCAGTAGAACTGTATGTGCGCGCTCGCCTTACGCAAGCTTTTTTGAGTTTTTAGGGATTTTAAATTTAGCACGCGCATACATTTTTTGACAGTTGCGTTCAACAAACTCACTGATGAAGAGGCAGCAGCCTCGAAACGTCTGAGAAACTCAATTTTAGCGCTATAAATTTTAAAAAATTAAGTCTACATTCACGATAACGCGCTACACAGATTTATGCGCATTTTATGTGCATCTTTTGATTAGGCTTAGATAGCTTGGGTACCACTATACCACTGTACCACCTAGCTTCTCGGGTTGTTCAGGCCTAAATTTAACTATATAAACTGCTACCCATAACATCAACTGAAAGCTAACCAGTTACTCCGTTATATAAGTTTCAATAAGGTGTCCGACGTCCTTCTGAACGGTATTCTCAACAGGGCTTAAAAACGGCTGATTGGCTGAGAGATATGACGTAAAACGCATCATGAAAGCATTAATGCGGTTGCGCGAAGCTTTCTCGGAGAGTTATTATTCAAAATGGCGGACGGCTTCGATGCTTGTATATGAGTACGGAAAGTTTGACTTCGGGGATAATCTAAGATGTCTTAGATCGTTTCATTATAAGAAATATTGACTGACTATTGGCCGTCACTTATTGGAGAAATATCCTTTGAATTATGTTCTTCTGCAGTTACCTGCAACAGAATTAATGCAGCTGAACAGTCGAACACTTCATTTAATAATATTTAAATGACATCGTGCTCAAATTGGATTTCTACCAAACCATCGCACATCGGATCACATCTTTACTCTTCGTACACTAATTGATAAACATGTAACACATGCCAATAAAGGTAAATTATTCACCTGTTTTATTGACTTTAAAAAAGCTTTTGATTCAGTTTGGCATGAAGGCCTATTTTAAAAACTACTGAAAAACAAAATTGGAGGAAAATTTTACGACTTAATTAAAAATCTCTATTCAAATTCAAAATGTTCTATTAAATCTAATCACCAAAGGACAGAATATTTTAATTATGCAAATGGTGTTAGACAAGGTTGCATTCTCTCACCAATGCTTTTTAACCTATATCTAAATGAAATTCCTACTCGTCTTGATTCAATGAACACGGATGCAATATTATTACCTGATGGATCGCGTCTTAATTGTCTACTTTATGCTGACGATCTAGTTCTGATTTCTCACACAGCTACAGGATTACAAACAGCATTAAATACACTATCCCAGTTCTGTAATGACTGGTTACTGAACATAAATCCGAAGAAAACGAAAGTGCTTATTTTCCAAAAGAAACTTAGAAAATCAACTTTAGAAAAGCAAAATTTTTACATTAACAGTGACAAAATAGAAATTGTAAGTAACTATACTTATCTTGGCGTTAATTTTTCAGCAAACGGAAACTTCAGAGATCACAAAACAAATTTAAAAGAGAAAACTAGAAGATCTATATTTGCAACACGACGTTACCTAGATTTCTCAAAATTACCAATTGACATTGTCAACAAAATTTTTGATTCTCTATTCCTCCCGATTCTCACATATGGTTCGGAGGTTTGGGGAATTTATGACAAAAATGATTATAACTCATGGGAAAAAGACATAATTGAACGAACCCATATTTATTTCTGCAAACTTTTCCTTGGAGTCAATAAGCAATGCCCCAATGTTGCATGTAGAAATGAACTCGGCAGACTATCACTAAAAGGAAAAATCGACATAAATATAATTAAAGTTTGGTTGCACTTGGAAAATTTACCAGAAGACAATATTGCCAAACAATGCTATTATCTGTCTAAAGATATGGCAGACAAAAATCAGCTAAATCTAACACAAAGAGTAAATTCGTTATGTAACATTTCAAATCTAAACATCTCAAATTTAGACATTAGTAATTGTAATAACATTGTTACACGTATTCGACCAACTGTTAATAAAACTTCAACTAGCCATCAACTTAATCTGTTAAATTTAAATAAAAAACTTAAATTCTACTCTGTCTTTAAAAAAGATTGTCACAAAACTGACCTTTTGGACTCAATAAAAAATAGACTTCACAAAAAACAAATCAATAAATTTCGCCTTGGAAACCACAACTTAAGAATTGAAACTGGCAGGCATAACAAGACACCTGAAAATCTGAGAATCTGCGGTGCTACCTCTGCCATTTAAACGAAATTAAAAATGAAACACACTTTCTATTCAATTGCCATCATTACAGCGATACACGCAAGAAATTTTTCAATGAAATAAATGACAAATACCCAAATTTTAATGACTTAGACAATATCTCAAAAATTTTGTTCCTTTTAATAAGGCTGATCCGTTTGTCTGTAGAACTGTTGCTGCTTATATTTATGATTCAATGTTAAAGCGACAATCAATGATGCTCATCTGATTATTAGAAATGACTATTTTATATAACATAAGTTATATTAGGTAATACCATGTATATATATGGGAATACTGAATAAATTGTTGTTGTTGTTGTTGTATTTACTTGCTTTATTTACTCTGTCTATTTGCTCGCTCGATCTCAAACCTGGACACATTTGGAACCATTCCTTTAATGGTGGTAAGGATTTATTTCATTGTTTCATTTTGTTTTTATTCTCCTGTTCGAGACGAAACGGAAGAGAACAACGAAATGTCAGGCTTGTCAAATTCTCTAGCTGGCTTCCTCGATATTTTAAAATCGTTTGGCT